>JAFIRS010002632.1:0-197020 GCA_018342105.1 Gonioctena quinquepunctata | reverse complement strand
AAAAATCCATTCACGAATTCAGAAGTTACATGGATGGCCCGATATTCCGTGTCACCCGGTATAGGTATTCTTCTATAGCAGAAAACAAACGATATCACTATATAAATAACACAATGAATGTGTATCAGCCTTGAGTCGGATAATATTCCAATGTTTTTGTGGATTTGATTCTATGGACTTTGATTCCTCTCACAAATTCTTGGTTACTCTCACCAACTCTGCCCTTGTTGTGGGGGTACTATTTGCAGGTTCAAACTCCAACCACGTGACAACTAAAATATTTATGTTTCTCTCAATCTTCAAAGAATAAGTTGAGGTATCACTCACCGTGGTTGAATGCAAATTTCAAAATCGAAGATTATTTCTGAATACGAGAATCAAATTTGAATCATTGAAAATGATCTCAAATCAAAAGCCAGAATGACAAACATCATTCTTTTGATATTACGAGGTGGCTCAATCAAACGAAATTCGAACCGCTATGAATGATGAAGTTTCTATTTCACGTCATTCAAACTTTTTTACGATAATATCAATAAAATCATAAAGATCACGTCCCTGTCCTGAGAAAAGAAGTGGCTTTCGATTTATTTCAAACAAGAAACAATTCGTACAATTCTAAAGGAAAATAAGATGCACAAAATATTCAATATATTCAAAATATATAAAGATCAGAACTTAGGATTCATAAACCTACGTCGGCGTTACAAACAATTGATGCGGAAATACTCCTCTGAGTACACTCTTAATATGGAAAATGAAATATTCACTAATTCAAAGATGTTCTAAAAATTCATCAAAAACAAAAAAACTAATAACGTTTCTATCCCTGGTTCAATGTACCTCGACAATCAAACGGCTGATACTGGTAACACTATATCCAACCTCTTTGCTAGTTTCTTCAACAGTACGTATATTCGACCATCTACGAGGGAAAACCCATCATTCACAAATATGACACCCGAAGGAACCATATTGAATCGTAATAGTTTAGCGGAGGCCATAAACTCCCTGGACCCTAAAAATGTGCTGATCCCAAACGAATCCCAGTGTCATTCTGAATGGAAAACCTCCCATATTATTCCAATCCACAGAAACGGTGATAGACACATCAGAAACTATAGAACTATCAGAATATCATGCATAGTCGGAAAACTTTTCGACAATTTTCAAGAAATGTAAAGACATGATAATTCAAAACCAATACTGATTTTTTCACCTGAGATCAATAGAAACAAATCTGATTACTTTCACAGATTTCAATTGGAATCGATGGACGATCAGGTTCGAGTGGATGTAATTTACAGTGACTTCAGTGAGGCATTTGGCAAAATCAGTCACAAAATTTTAAAAACTAGGCTTGCTGATGTCGAAGATCTGGGTGTTAAAAATCTTCTGAAATTGACCACTCATCAATCAGCCGACTTATCTGGGAGGAGCGAAGGGAAATGTCAATAATTTTCCGCAGTATTGAACCAGTTTCCTCCTATGTTCAACCGTTTTTTATAGAGGGGCATCGGGACAATATTTGGTTTATTCAATGAACATCATAGAAACCATATATTAACATATTTGTCGCCCATTTCACACTTTTTATTTCAGCGACAATGGCTATTGTGTCTTGACGCTGGGGTCTCAATTTTCATTGTACCTAGGTATCTACAATAGTTCCCTCCCGTAACGTTAGTTTTTTTCGAAACGTTCATTTCAGTACTCTGTGTACAGTGATATGAAATATGAAAGCAATAGATTACATTTGAGTCCGGTAAGATGTTAACTGACGAGGTTATGACACTACCATAAATATTCCCGTTATCCAACAGTTCGGAGAACTCTCTGATTCTTCATCCCACGATAGTAGTTGAATATATTTTGATATTTGGTCACATTCATTACTGACTGAGGAAAAGTATCCAAATCAAATTCTGAGTTTATTTATAATTTAGAAATATCATCCGTCCACGTTACAGAATAACAAAACAGAACAGACACTTTCTGTTTGATCTAACGACGCCACAGAATATCAAAACAGAAGTGACCCTCACGAATAAACGCTTTCAGCAAAGATATATATTGTTCTATGATCAGGAATCGTTATGTGGATCGGTTTTCCGAACACAACAAAATCTTAACAGGAAATTATTGAGAAAATACGGATGATATTTGTTGGGGAAGAAGGAAGTGAGAATTCGTCCATTTCTGTAACTGGCTTCACTGGAAGAACTGGTGATAGATAGTATTCCCATTTCATCTCGAATCAAAGGGGGAGAACATCTCCACCAAAAGTTCTGCCAGATCCTTTCTTTTGTCACAAGATCGTTTATCTAGAGTTTTTCCATATAGACCTTGTGTATTTATGAGATCATTGAAACACAAAACATAAACATTACCAGTATTTCCAAAATAAATGAGACCACTAGAAAAGCTATCTCGTGAAGCTATCAAAGTAGACTGACGGAATTAGGGATCATATAGGAGGAGAAGAGAATCGGAGGATCCCCAGAGGTCCTGGAAATATATATAATCTACTATTGGATTGGACCAGTTATTATTCACTGGGATGCCGAGGAATACTTTGTGAACGGACCTATAGCAACGAAAACATGTGAGGTTAAATGCATTAAATCGAATATTCAAACGTGGAAAGCTATATATGTTATTGAAATTTATTTGGTACCCAATTACAATAGTCACTGACATTCAGTGACACCACCATAAGTACTGATTTTCAAAGTGAAAAATATTTTTTCCTACATACAATGAGGAACTTATTATTTTAAACCAGGAATTAAAGTTATATTTAAGTTTAAATTATTGTTGCTTTGGAAATGTTCTTGTACTGTATGTGTTTATCACAGAAATTGGTCAGAATAATTGGGTGGATAATTATTAACTGTAGATGCCGTCCAAATTTGAACTATATAAAACCAACTTCATTCACTAGGAATTTTTTTAATTCCAATTCACGTTATTTATTGAGCCACAACCCTGCCTCCGTTATGAGAGTTAGCCACTCGCTTTTGTTGATTTAGAAAACCAATAAGAGGTTATATTCCAAGGTCTCAATCTGCCTACAATGGTTTGCAGTATTGGCAGAGGTTTTAGTTTTCTCTATGGCCTATTGCTTCATGGTGTTTGGAAAGTCTTTGAACACACTAACGAAAAGTACCCAGCCTCATTTTTTCAATATCAGCTGCCAATTTCCCTTCTTTCATTACTCTTCAAACACCAAGAAACAGGCCACGAAATGAAGTCCAAAAACACAAAATGATTATGGAATGACCCCCTTCCTTCTTTCCCTTGGGAATTATACCTAGGAAGTGGGAAGATGGAGGCTCTGATGTGGAACTACTATCTCTTGAGTAAATACATATTGAGGGGTGGGCATAGTGGACTCTCAGTGTGAGACCCAAAATTTGAGCATTCAAAATTCTTCATAATTGGGATTTCTATCCACCTAGATAGACAGGGATATAGTGAAAATGCTTACACTATCTTTTTTTTTAAGTTAAATGATGTACAGTTTAAAAAATTGCAATTTTTTTGAAACTATCCCAATATTGCCATCAAACGACTAGTATCAAGAAGAAGTATAGTTTGGAGTAACTGAAACTATTTTTGTTCAGAAATCCATGAAAAAATATTATTGAGATCAGAAAAACATGGAACACTATATCTTCCATTAGACATTTATCTCTCATAATAACACAAGTTTTTATTCCATACTGTAACTCTTTATTGGATAGAATACATAATGAATATTCCAATATATCCTCATCCTATGAAACGAATTACCAAATTACATTTGCATCCACGGATCAGCTATCTGTCTGCTCATCATGTTCATATTTCTGCCTGACTACCCCACATATTTTTCCCAACAGTGACGAATCATTTCCTCTGTTCTCTTGGACTCTTCATCAACATATTGTGGAGTTCAGACTGTTCGTTCCACGATCCTATAAAATTGCTCCTGATCATCTTCGTCAACATTTTGTCGCACCCACTCTTGTAATTCATCTTTCGACATATCTTCCATCATTGTTGCCATCCTTCCTCCATCATTTCGATCGCTCGTTCTTGTTGCTGATCCATTGGTTCTTTTCTTGATTCTACTCAACCGCTCAAGAAGTTCTGGAAGCATTTGAGTTTGAGTTGATTGAAAACGGTAGTCTGATGACTCCTTCTCAAATATTCCATCAGAGCTGTTATATATTCGGGATCTTGCATCATCTTTTGTAATGAAACCAGTTCCAAATTATTTCCTTGAGAATCACTGTGAAAAAAAAAGGATTCATTTGATATTTTCAAATTTAGAGTTAGGTTTCGAAGTCTTTGTTGAATATTCATCTGGGATATAACGAGTTTGCAAACTCTTTCAGAATATATTGAAAACGAAAACTGTTCCCGAGTCAGTCGATAAAAATACTTTATCTTCAATAGTGCATCAGGCTTCAAAATCACCTTTAGTTCACAAGTTAGTAATTTCGTTCAGGGGAAACACATCTAGATGATAAACAAATAGCCATATAGATATTTGTTCTGTGAATAAAAAACATAAAATAAACCTACCTAATACGTAAGAAAGGTGACAACATAACTTAAAGAAATGTATTCGTAAAACTCATCAAAATTATAGAAATAATAATTTTTTCAACGCTCCCAATGTCATAGGAAGTTAAGAAAATTCTCTACGGGTTCTATTATAACTGTGATTTGTTAAAATTATTATTGATCCTGGATTGACTATGCAACTCTGTTTGACAGAGAGAAAACATTGTTCTTACGGATTGAATACGACACTTTTCGAATATTTGGATTTGTTAATGTAAACATTTTGTAGTACTCGAAAGATTAACATAAGACTCAAAGTCTGTATTATAATTGACATGTTCTAATCAAATTTTTAGTCAATATAATATCTTGTATGTAAGGGATAATGTTTTTTTTTCAGAAAGGGATCGTTAGTATTAAAATAATAGTTTTCATATAACTCCGGAAGGTCATTGGTTCTGAAAAGTTGATTTCGAACCACTTGCAATTTTTTTTTTCAAAAATTCTCCAACAACATCTGGGTATAACCAATGGATCATCCACCAGAAATGTTTGTTTCTGAATTACTCTGCACTAATTGAAAATTTGCAGTTTTGGAAATAGGTCCCATATGAACTGCATGAAACCAGAAACAATCAAAGTTATAATCTATTAGGTTGAAAGTGGAAACTAAGATTTTCGAATATATATGAGTCCAGAAGATGTGAGTGTTTTACTCCGGTGCATGACTATTCTTGCTAGCATATAGATGCTATTGACATCGATGTGAAAAAAAAAACAGACGTGAGCCCCCACAGCAATGTGGTAGATCTGGGTATATATAAAACAACCAAGAGTATTTCTGAATATGAAACGTGGTATTCAGTTTGGAACATTACCCCTTAACATTCTGATTATCTCATATTGCAAGGCGCCTGTACCAACATTTCAACTATACATTTCGAGAAAATTACTAATGCACTATGTTATCCAAACTTTCTATCTGTAGAGTGAATATGCCTCAAATGGAGAGCGTGAACATGCGATAAAACAGAGGAGGCCACTACAATCAGGGCTTGAAAAAAGAAGTGGCCAGTACTTCGCTCCATCTGCAGAGTTTTCTCCTAAAATCCTCATGTTCTCATTCAAAGACCAAGTTGAACTACACCTATAGTGGGATAGAATGGTGGCATAATTGACTGAGAATATAAGGATAATGCTAGATTTTTTTCAGAATTTATTGAAAAATTCGAAGATGCCTTGACGAAACATAATGGAAAGATTATAATTGAGGGGGTTTGATCATTCTTACCCAATTATTTGAAGTAATTCTTCATCCAATCCAGAATTTGGTAGAATATCAGTGTATCGGTAAGCAAACGGCATTCCTTTGTACAAATAGAAGCTGACTTGCAGATTCCCAAGGAATATAGCTCTTCTCAATCCATTCAGTCCGGTCTTTTTTTCGAATTCTTCTTGTGTCGTCGTCCTCAGAAAACTTCTACCCTCATTGGAAAAATAGCCTGTAGGTCTGAACATACTTGATCCTCTTCTGGTTGAGATGGGTCTGTTTTCGTCAAATGCCTTCAAAACCTCGTATATGGAATTATCCAATTCTCCTGATCGAACAAGTTTATTTACGAGTTTTATAATTTTTTGGAATGTTTCATCATCAAGTACCCCTTGATGTTGTCCGAAAATTTCGTTGAGAACATCGATGCCTGACTGGCCCCTGTGAGACCATCTCATAACATTTTCACCAGATTCATCGGATTCGTTGGATTCATCAGACTCATTGGAGTCATCAGAGTGTGTTACGACTCCCTTCCACTTTCTCAGTAATCGTTCTATTAGGCCCGTCCTTGTAGATTCTTTGTCCTGGCCCACATTGACAATTCTCATAATCTTCTTAGAAGTAAAAGGATCTTCAACGGATATTTTTATGATATCTGGACCAACCTCATTGCTGACTTTGGTTATAACCATTTTTCTCCCATCGGTTCCAGTAACTGTGATGGTACCATCATCGTCGATGTTGACCATCTTGTTCCCAAATATGAGGGGCGTAGAGTAGCACAAGGCGAACACAGAAAACAAAATAACGAACTTCATCTTGGAACACTTGATGATGAATGTTGCTGCTTGGGACTCTTCTCGGTATTCTATATGTTAATTTTTGTTCATGAAAAACGACCGTGTATTAAAAAAACCAGAGGTCGAAATGAGCCAAAATGATTAAAAGGTTTTTAATCAAAATATGTTTGTGTCTGATGAATGCAATCAGAGTTACACAAAAAATGTTAATGGTCGATCCGATCAAAAATTCCACTAACGAGTTGAATTCATAGTATTATCAGTGTACTTTCGATATTGAAATAGTCATAATAAAATGGTTTTGATATGGTACAATGTAGTAATGATATAATTCGAAGACTATCATTTGTGCAGAAATACTCGAACAACGGATAGAAAATCATTCACAATCCAAAAAAAATATTCATGAAAACCAAAAACGCACACAAAAAAAATTGCACCTATGAAATACTGAGCAACTCCAAATCATTATATTTCAAATAGGTGAAATATTCAATTAAAAGTGTATGTTTGAAATTATTTCTACAGAACATCTTAGTTGCCTTTACCAACGCACTGGAAACTCATACGAGTTGCGATAACGGAGGCCCAATTTCTCATAATGGAATCTGAAACTATTTTTCGGGCCCTTTTCAAGTCTTGCCCCTCACCCCCAGTCAATACCTATTCATGAATATTTTGACTATATTGTAGATTCCGTGATGTTGATCAAATTTCTCCAATGCACTAACGATCCTAATTCAATAGATTAGATTGTACAGGGTGCTAAAGTTTACATTTTCCAAAATTTCAAAAAGACTGATTTGAAAATATGAACAGGTTGTTCATAGAATCCGATGTGGAATCATCTGCGACTGAAGGATAAACTTTAGTCACTAACTTCCATCGGTCAAGACTCAACCTCATGTTGAAAAAGAAAACATGCTCAATTGAATATTGAATAGACAAATTTTTTTGTGAATTGAAAAATCCCCCATAATTTTATTTATTTTTTGCGAATGTCTTACAAAAAACAACCACTTCCCGGGCACGAGCCACGCTGGACATTAAACTACATCTATGGTGGATCTTCAAATTAACAAAAAATATTTCTATTCAATATTCATTTGAGAATGTTTACCTTTTCAAGTTCAATGGCTATGTGAAGATACTATTTTGAATACGTAAAATTGTTGAAATGGCCGATTCGAATCCACTATGTAGAATTATAATTCATGCACGTTCTCACTATATACAGAATGAGTCCAATATTTTGTAGTTTTCTGAAAAGTTAGGTGGTAGAATTTTTATTCATTTTCAGATATTTTGTAGGTACCAATATCAATTCCATCTCATGATATCAGAATCTCCTGAATCTGAATGACATATTTCATACAAGCAGAGCTGTCCCAAAGTACTGTAGTTAGTGCTCGTGAAAGCACTCAAGCACTTTTGTGCTCGCAAGCCCTGTGCTCCCTGAGCTCTTTTTTGAACCAATGCTCAGTGCTCCGAGCATTTTACGATATGGATCAGTGCTTAGTAACCCCGAAAAGTGCGCCGGAGCACTGATGGGTATGGGAGCACTTTTCGAGGTTAGGTACTAAGCACTAAGCCTTCCTTCACCTATGCATCAACAAATGGTTTCGAAACATGAAAATCTGGCCAGTGGCACCCCCAAGAACTACTGAACGCATCCGTATCCTTATATTATGCTTATTCGAGAGCTCACACCCAACTTACAATTTGGTGCTGTATAAAAACTGAAAGAACGTTTACATATCATTTTTTATAAAGCTTTATTCGTCCCAAAAACATTTTTACGGCGTTTTTACAGCAACGATAAACGCTAAATGGGCACAGTCTTATAAAACGAAACATTTGTTTGAGAAGTTTTAATAGGCCTGTGACAGCTATCACAGAATTATTGTATAAACATTTATATATAATTTATAGAAACTGTATAGAATCACCACCAGATAGTTTCATAAGATTTTTGTAATAATCATCCACAACTTCTATTCAGTTCATTATTTATCACTTAAGGAAGTATTATAAATCTCTAAACAAAATTTTTTATGGGAACTGCTTTCTCATTCGTAATAAAACTTTTTTATCGCGTACAGGAACAATAATAAAATTCTGCTGTTTCTTAATGTATTCCACGGAAAATAAATAATCTCACCAATTTCACAAAAGTGATTTCTTTGTTGCTCCCGTGACAATTAAACATGTCAGGATTGATAATGTCTGTACTTCGTATTGCGGTGGGTCGCTTCTGCGTATTTATATTAATTAACACATCGTGAATCTAACTATGAAGTTGATTTCGACTGCGGAGTGAATTCCACTGTGGATTATATGGTACATATAATATAAAATTTTTGAAGCGCTGTGGATCTTTTGAAGATTTCTTGAATTTACCTAAAATAATTCAAATTTTATGTTCAGAACTTTGCTACCAATTTGATCAATTGTTGTTGATTTCGCGACAGTAAACTTTTCTGAGCATTGGTTTTTCTTTTTATAGCTGAGGAATAGAAATTTTGTATGTTTTAGTTTCTGCCTTCAGAATGGTCATCACTGATATGCGATTCAATATGGCTTCATGTTATACAACACTTTCATCACAAGAACAGTGTCTATATGGCTGTTCCGTACGAAAGCTCGTAAGTGGTTGGATAATGAACGGTAACTTTGAATACTATCTTTTTCATAGACATAAAAACAAAGAGAAAGGAACTCATCAATTGCATCCACGACTTACCAATCAAATTCGTGCTGGCTGCTTCGGGGCGCCCCTTCTTCTGCTCTGGTTGCTGACTATTTTCGGGCACTTCACAAAATAAAGTTTATATAACAATGTACATACAGCGTGCTATCCAAAATTGTGGCAAAGACCAACATTGAGAACCGGCGATTGATAGCCTAACGAGCATTGAACGATACTGATTTTTGTCTCTGTTCTGGTTAGGTTCTGCGCCGTCGTGACAAGAGTCGCAGAAACCCTAAAATCGATACCATTGACCGGATTTGTCGATCGGTGCAATTGGTTTGTATAATTGACAATATTGATTTGAATTTTATCTAGAAACCTCCACGAGCTTTCCCAAACAATGGCTATTTAACTTCGTTGGTGATTTCTATAATATAGTCACAATATATATTGAATTTAACTTCACAGAGACGTATTACAAAAAATTTAATTAGTTCCTCCCATTATTACTTTGAATTGCAAAGGTAGAGATTATTTTTTGAGAATTGTTGGGATACTTGTTAGATGACGATTTAATTCGAAATATCTTCCAAAAATTACATTGGACGGTCGTGTGGCTCATCAAATATTCAGAATGTATCATTTCCAGCGGTCGGGTGGCTCATCAAATATTCAGGATATATCATTTTCAGCAACCGTATCGAAAGTGCATGGCCTCTTTTAATACCGTAGTTAAGGACTAGAGTTTCATTTCAAGTCCAAGGACGAGATATACTTTCAAATCTAGTACTGAAAGTGTTGCCTACCAACACATCACACTTGCACTACATGAATTGAAGAAGGTGTTGCCTACTAGCAAGACTCTGTTTTCGATTACCGCTAGTGAGACCATGGATGCAGTTTTTACAGTTGAGAAAAAATAGTATGAATTATTTGGATTGAAAGTGAGTCTCAAAGTCTTTTATTTCCCTTCGCCTCGCAAACGCAAAGTTTTTGCTTGTCAAACAAATCATGATTTCGCACGGGCACTTTCTCTTCGCCTAACAGATGCAAATTTTGAAGTGTAATTATCAATTCCAACAAAACAATGTACCATTTTCTTCAAACGTCAGAAATTGTTGACATTTTATGTCTCGCAATTCGCGATGTCGAATTTTGACATTTTCGCCGGTAACAGCGAATGTATAAATGTTGTTAGGGAACGCTACCAAAATATTGAAATCAATTCATTTCAGTCATTTCATTTACGAATCAAGGTACCAATTCAACTGAACCATCTACAATTCGCAAATCAGCCTTGTGGCTCGTTCTTCATATATTACATTATGTATTTGCTTATACCTTGATGACGATAGCCTGATAATGAAGATGGCCTTGATTTGGGAAAGATACACCAATGAACATCTGAGTTCTGAAATGCATTTTCTCAAACACTATTACAGAACTGTATTGGAATGATTCAGCAAACAGTTTAGAATGATTCCCATCTATTCCTGACCAATTAATATAGAGCCGTGAAGTAAATGAGTTCGATATAGAGTTCGATGAGTTCGAAGTTAAAGATACAAAAAAGTTACACTTTCACGATCGCTATCGGATCCGTGTCACCTGAAAATGTTTGTGGCGACTTTTCGTTCCTAAAATCATAAAAATATATTAATAATGGAAATGTGTATTAAGGTCATACCAGGTGATATTTCCCAAAATGTCACTGCGTTTTAAGATTATAGCCCACAGCCGAAGTGAAAAATAGAATTGACAATAGTTAGAGACAAGTTTGCCATCCTATTTTGTATATATCTCCATAAAGCTGAAAATTAGGATATGTTATTGAGATAGTTAGTAGAAACGAACATGAAATGCCTAAAATCTCCAGAATTCAATAACACGTTTCAAACGAATGGCAATTATTATTATTAATACATGTGTAATAATGCAGATACAGGTAGTGTTAAAAAAGAACCCCCTTTGAAGGTTTTGTTGAATATCAAAAAAAAAATTATTTTCTAAATCAAACTGAATACTGTCCTGTTCTGCCTGTCGTCCAGGAAAACACTTTCATCAACGCCAATACGTCAACGTGTTGTAACGCTGCCACAACGGCTCCAAAGCAACTTTTATGGAATACATGTATCTTTCAGTTTGCTTGTGTGTTAAACAACGGAAAATTCTGCTTCTGTATAATAGCAGATCGTGTAGCACTTATACAGCTAGCATTACTTTGTGCCTTGGTTGAAACACTGTTTTATTGTGATGTACTTGCATCACATTAGAGCAGTTTAAAACTTTTGAAAGCGTATATGCATTATTAATAAAACTAGACTTAACCTATCTATCTGGCTTCTCTGGGACATAGTATATTCCAATAAGATTTTATACAACTCGTATATGTTGAAAATTATTGGCCAAAACTCATATTCATTACTTCTGTATATTGGTAAACCATCCATGTTCACATTGACAGATATTGTTTTAGGTAAATCACTGATTTTACCTAAAGCCTATCCCAAACTAACTTTGAAACCATGATGCCAATGGTTGCCAGTGCCAACTTTTGTGATTGTAACTGTTTGATACGTTTTCAAAAGCGTTTTAGGATTTCCAAGAAGGATGCTTGCGAAGCGTTTATTGATATTTTTCAATAAATGTTTCAGAGCCAAATAGGATATGTTGAAAGAGACCGCCCATGATCTCAGATGATCTCTGAATTTCACATCTTTTTCCATCTCAGAAATAACATAACAACTCTGAAACCCAGTTACACTTCGGTTTCATTTGGTACGTTTGTTGCTTGTGTACCACATATGCCCAGAGCTGGTTGCGTATTGATGAGTTTTCAGATCAAAATTCTCTTCATTATTCAGGTTGTTCACCTTCATACGAAAATCCGCAGTGCCGTGAAAATTTTTCTGATAGTTGGTCTCAACTTTCCTGCGGAAAGCGCCACTTCTTTTATGTTTTTTCCATCTGCTTATTTGTGTTATTGACGCCATTTTACATGTACACACACTTGATAAAACAGAAAGAGACCGAACTAATATGAAAAACTACTGTAACAGTTTCATTTTATAAAAGTGATTTCCAATATCATTTTGTGTTCAATAAAAGTTTTTTGTTCTATCACTGCTTTGTTAGACCATTCAGGGGCATATCATCCGTACTGTTATAGAATAGTCATTTATCCGTTTTTGTCGGGAGCATATCGCTTTCTGAAGTAAAAGAGTATCACAGGGAACACCAATACAACAATTTTGTAATCTGTTGATGAATTTTTATAAACCATTTATAAAACTATCTGATGAATAATAGAACAGTACCTGATAATATCACTACAAAACTACTAGACATCACTTTGGTCCTCTAAGCTAAAATGTCGTATAACTTGAATTGTATAAACGTTTAAGAAACTGCTTCAAGTTTATCCTTTAAGATGTTTTATAATTTCACTCTAAGAACGTTCTCAACAATGATCTAAACAACAATTTGGTTTCAAAGAACAAAATAATCATGTTCGTTATGTTAATTCAACAGATTGGCTTTTCGACAATCGCAATATAATGCCAATGAAACTGAATTGTTCTGTTACCTGAAAATTACAAAGCTAATTTGTTAGTTGGGCAGTGTTGATAAAAGCATTGTTTTTAATGTTTCGCGTTGTGGAGTGAATTAATTGCTTGACTATTCTCCTCTGAATGAAGAATCTTAATGAATACACTTTCAACACACAATTATATTCTATTGAGAAATATTCAGATCAGTTATAGGTAAAAACTAATATTCGTATGAATCTCTACGACTAGGAGGCCCTTCTGACGAGACCAATCGTCAAAGTGACAGCAATTTCAATTATGTTTTATCATAATTTTGGCGGAGTTCTATGTGCGGAACTCTCTGCAGGCACGTACTGGGACACTTTTGGGCCGGAAAACTGTTCCTCGGTTTTTTTACGAGCACAATTTTTTTTCGAAATATCTCCAGCAGTTTTCATTCAATTTGCTATTTGTTAGTGTGTTAAATGTCCGATTCTATTCATAATTGGTACGTGGGAGTTTTTCGAATCGGAAATCATTATTGAAAAAAAAATGGAATTCAAGATGGCGGCTCCGAACTGGCTGACGTGTGTTCTATCATTGATGGTTCGTAACTATTCCAAATTGCTATCTTGAGGTTTTTGGGGTCGCAGATAAAGATATTATTGTCAGAATTGAAGATGAAGGATCTAATATAGCGGACGAGATTTTTTTTATTAATAATCCGATTTGAATGAAAATTGGTATGTGGGGGTATTGCAGATCGATAGCTTTTTCATAGGGGGGCATCGGAACAATATTCGGTTAATTTAATGAACATCATAGAAACCAAATAATAACATATTTGTTGCCCATTTCGCACTTTTTATCTCAGCGAAAATAGATCTAGCTTTTGTGACTCGACGCTGACGTCTCAATATTCTTTGTCCCTAGGTATCTACAATAGTTCCCTCCTGTATCGTTTGCTTTCCTCAAAACGTTCATTTCAGGACTCTGTGCACAGTGATATGAAATATCAAAGATTACATTTAAATCCGGTAAGATGTTGACTGACGAGGTTATGATGAATAATCCTTTTTTTTTCAAAGTTCGAATGACTCTCTGATTCTTCATCTCAGGATATTATTTGAAAATATTTTGATATTTCGTAACTGTCTTACGAAAAGAATCCAAATCAAACTTTGAATTTATTTATAATTGAAAAATATCATCCGCCCACGTTACAGAATAACAAAACAGAACAGAGACTTCCTGTTTGATCTAACGACGTGACATAATAGCATAACAGAAGTGACATTCAAGTATAAACGCTTTCAGCAAAGATATGTATTGTTCTATGATTAAGAATCGTTATGTGGATCGTTCTGTGGATCGGTTTTTGGAACACAGCTGAATCTTGACAGGAAATCATGGAAAAAATCCAGAGGGAATTATTGATATTTGTTGGGGAAGAAGGAAGTGAGGATTCCTTCATTCCTGTACCTGGCTCCACTGGAAGAACTGGTGATAGATATAATTCCTATTTCATCTCAAGTCAAAGGATGAGAGGAGGAGAACATCTCTGCTAATAGTTCTTCCAGATCCTTTCTCTTGACCCTGTATATTTATGAGATTATTGTAACACAAAACTCAAACATCACGAGTCTTTTCAAAATATTTGAGACCACTAAAAAAGCTATCTCTGGTAGCTATTGGTAATCAAAGAAGACTGGCGGAATTAGGGATCATATAGGAAGGGAAGAGGTTCGGAGCATCCCCAGAGCCAAGGAGGTCCTGGAAATATATACAATCTACTATTGGATTGATCCAGTTATTATTTACTGGGATGCTGAGGAAGATCTTTTCCGATACTTCATGAACGGACCCATAGCAACGAAAACATGTAAGGTTAAATGCATTAAATCTGAAACAAAATCGAAGGGATCAACCTATAAGAATATATCACCGGGTTCAATAGCAAATTCATACTCGGGTCCTAAAAAAAAATTTCTTAAAGGATAGAAATCCGACGCTATAAACAGATGGATTTGAGTGGGTTAAACAATCACAGTTTTGAGAAACCTTGACATCTGGAACGCAGGTTAGCTGTGCAAGAAGTCGAGAACGAAATTTTTGAAATCAAATTTTTACATCTGCTAGCCTGTTGTTCGTCAACAATCCCGAAGGATAAATGAAAATTACAAGCGAGCTCAAATTGGCCTAGAGGGTGGCACATTTGCAGAGCTATGAATATCTGGTATTGTGTCCGTCACGTACGGAATGAAACCTTCGAGATATGGAAATTTTGCTGAGAAATATAGGTTCACTTACCGAAAGCGAGAAATTGTGACAAATTTTCATGGTACCGGAGAATTTGTTTGTTTTCGATAGCGAAATCAATTTGCACCTACATAAAAAATTGTTTGTATTCAGAGTAACGGCTTATTAGGCTGCAACGAGTCGGGGAAAAAAGGTTTTCTGATCATTCTCTTCCGAATGAAAACCCAAAAACTCTAGCTGTACAGAATAATCACTTTTAGCAGCCTAAAGGAGAGGGATAATTGTTGAAAACCACTGAAGTAGTACAGAGAATTCCATAGTTCGAAGTAGTACCGCTCAAATAACGGGGGTGCGCCAACTCTCGGATGACGAAAAAGAAGGAATGGCTCCACCCACGACTAGAATCGCAATTGGTCCACGGGGCATTACGAATTTGTTTATGGTTTTTCAAAATCCCACCCCATTGGTTAGGTGATTACTTCCAGTACGAATGAGTTGTAAAATAGGGGTTGGAATTATTGTATTTATAGGAATTTTGCTTAAGTGGAGGTTCTCAAAGAACTTAGGGAAATAAATTTGACGTAGGAAATTCTGACAGAAAAATTGCCAGTTGATATTTCATCGTGGCCCGGGTTCAACTAACTTACCAGAAATTCCATTCAAGTACGTAGCTCCTTTTTTCGGTTGGGCTAGAGAAGAGTAAAAAATTCATCAGTTTCGTATCGAGATAAGTGCTTACGTGCGAGTTCCTATCATTTAAACTAGTCGGGGGAGTCCTCTCAGATGATGAACAAATTTCGTTCACCAGAAACCGTGGAATTCTTTGTTCTAAGTAGAATTTTCCAACTGTCGAAAGTAACTGAGTTTCGTGTGGTTCGATATCATAAATTATTGTTTGCAGAATGTTATTAAATTATTTCAGTTTTATCCACAGGTATTCATTCCATTTATTTTCTTCACGTATTTGTTTCATCCACATAATTGATCTCCTCAGTAAAAGTCATCTATAGAATCAGTTCGTTTTCTTGAGAAATACAAAGGATTTGGGGAAGTCTCAACCAAAGTTTACAGCGAGTTTTGGTGAAACGTGAACGCCCACAAGACACCGAGGAGGGAAAACCTGAGATTCTCAGCATTCCAGATGCAGAGAAACGACCTGGTCCCCTTTTGGAGGGGATTGAGACAGGTATGTAATTATATATGTTAGTAACAAATTTCTTGGGGTATACGCTGAGATAACGACTGACCATTCACCCAAATTATCGAGATTAGTAATGAGTATTCCAATATCTCCTAGTAATTTTTCGATGCTAAGTCGAGTAGGGAGTACTAGGTAATTCGCTGATATTCTTCAAAAATTGAACTCACATTGGGACAACTGACATATGCGGAAGTTATTCGGTGAAGTCGATCAAAACACAGCAGGGTGTTATAAATCGAATATCCGAACATGAAAAGCAATATATGTATTGACATTTATTTGTACTATTCAAATAGTCACTACATTCGGTTTTCACTGATTTTAAAGTGGAAAAGATTTTTTCTCCTACATACAATTGATGGAACTTATTATTTTTAACAGGAATTGAGTTATATTTCAAAGGTTCAGAGTTTAACTGTGTGCTTTGGAGAATGTTTTTTGTACTGTATGTGTTTATCTACAGAAATTGGTACAGAATAAGTAGGGTGAATAATTTTCAACTGTAGATGCCGTCCAAATTTCAACTATATAAAACCAACTTTATTCTCTAGGAAATATATATTTTTTATTCAGTTCATGTTATTCATTGAGCCACAACCTTGCTGCGTTATGAAAGTTAGCCACTTGCTTTTGTGAATTTAAAAACCAATTGAAGGAGGTTATACTCCAAGGTCTCAATCTGCCTACAATGGTTTGCAGTATTGGCCAAGGTTTCAGTTTTCTCTAGGGCCTATTGCTCCATGGTGTTCGGGAAGTCTTTTAACACACTAACAGGAAAGTACCTAGCCCAATTTTCGAATATCAGCTGTCCAAACATTCAGCGATTCTTTCATCACTTTTCAAACACCATGGAACAGGCCACGAAATAAGGTTCATAAACACAAAAATTATTGTGGAAAATCTCCTTCCTTCTTTTGTAATGAATTATACCCAGGAAGTAGATAGATTGAGGCTCTGATGTGGAACTACTAATATTCTGAGTGACTACATATTGAGGGGTTGGCAGAATGGGCAGTGTAAGTCCCAAAATTTGAGCATTCAAAGTTCTCCATAATTGGAATTTCTATCCACCTAGATAGACAGGGATACAGTGCAGAGGCTCATATTATCTTTTTTCCCCAGGGTTGAATGATCAACAGTATCAAGAATTTCAACTTTTTTTTCAACTATCCCATTGAAAGAAATATATTTTTCATCAGAAATCCATGAAAATTATTCAAATATTATTGAGGTCAGAAAAATGGAACACTATAATAATAACACAAGTTTTTATTCAATACCGTAACACTTCATTGTGCAGAATATTGACGATATTTAATATATCCACATCCACTGAAACGAATACCGAATTACATTTGCATCACGGATCAACTACCTGTTCCTGCATCATCATGTTCATATTTCTGCCTGACATACCCCACATATTTTTCATTTGACGAATATTTCCCTCTGTTCCTCTTGAGACTCTTCATCAACATCATGTGGAGTTCCCAGCCTGTTTCTTTCCACGATCCTATAAAATTGCTCCAGATCATCTTCGTCGACATTTTGTCGCATCCACTCTTGTAATTCATGTTCAGACATAACTTCCATCATTGTTTCCCATCCCTTCCTTCATCATTTCGATCGTTTGTTCTTGTTGCTGATCCTTTGGTTCTTTTTCCTTGAATTCTACTCAACCGCTCTAGAAGTTCTGGAAAGATTTGAGTTTGAGTTGATTGAAAACGGGTAGTCTGATGACTCCTTCTCAAATATTCCATCAGAGCTGGTATATATTCGGGATCTTGCATCATCTTTTGTAATGGAACCAGTTCCAAATTATTTCCTTGAGAATCACTGTGAAAAAAAAGGATTCATTTGTATTTTCAGAAATTTTGGGTTAGGTTTCGAAGTCTTTGTTGAATATTAATCTGGGATATAACTTTCTCAGAAGATATTGGAAACGAAAACTGTTCCTGAGTCAGTCGATACAAAACTTCATCTTGCAATAGTGCATCAGACTTCAAAATCACCTTTAGTTCACAAGTTAGTAATTTCGTTCAGGTGGAAACACAGTCTGGATAATGAACGAATAGATATATAGATATTTGTTCTGTGAATAAGAAACATAAAATAAACCTATTTAATACGTAAGGAACGTGACAAAATAACTTGAAAGAATGTATTCGTAAAACTCATCAAAATTATAGGAATAATGATTTTTTCAACGCTCCCAGTGTCATAGGAAGTTGAGAAAATTCTCTACGGGTTCTATTATAACTGTGATTTGTTGAAATTATTGATTGATCCTGGATTGTACTATGCAACTCTGTTCAACATGAGAGAAAACATTGTTCTTAACTGATTGAATATGACATTTTTCGAATATTTGGCTTTGTAAATGTAAACATTCTGTAGTACTCGAAAGATTTAAAGACCAAAGTCTGTATTATAATTGACATGTTTAACAAATTTTTAGTCAATATAATATTTGTATAAGGGATATTGTTTTTTTTTTCAGAAGGGACTCGCTAGTATTAAAATAATGTTTTCATATATACTCCGGAAGTCATTATTTAAAAGTAAATTTCGAACCACTTGCAATTTGTTTTAAAAAAAGTCTCCAACAACATCTGGATATAACCAATGGATCATCCACAAGAGGTGTTTGTTTCTGAATTACTTTGCACTATTTGAAAAGTTGCAGTTTTGAAAATGGGTCCTATATGAACTGCATGGAACCAGAAACATTCATCAAAGTTGTAATCTTATTTAAGGTTGAAAGTGGCAACTAAGAATTTTCGAATTATATGGATGAGTCACAGAAGGATTCGAGTGTTTTACTGCCGGTGCATGACTATTCTTGCTAGCATATAGATGCCATTGACATCGATTTAAAAAAAAGGACGTGAGCCCCACAGCAATGTGGTAGATCTGGGTATATATAAAACTACCAAGAGTATTTCTGAATATGAAAGTGGTATTCAGTTTGAAAAATAACCCTTAACATTCTGATTATTTTATATTGCAAGGCGCCTGTACCAACATTTCAACTTATACACTTGGAGGAATTACTAATGCACTATGTTATCCAAACTTTCTATCTGTAGAGTGAATATGCCTCAAATAAAAAGCGTGAATATGCGATAAGACAGAGGAGGCCACTACAATCAGGGCATGAAAAATAAAGTGGCCAGGTACTTTGCTCTATCTGCAGAGTTTCCTCCAAAAATCCTCAAGTTCTAATTCAAAGACAAAGTTAAACTACACCTATAGTGGAATAGGAGGCAGCTGATGTTCAAACAGTGGCATTATTGACTGAAAATATAAGAATAATGCTAGATTTTTTAAAGAATTTATTGAAAAATTTGAAGATGCCTTGACGAAACATGATGAAAGTATTTCAATTGAGGGGGTTTGGTTATTCTTACCTAATAACTTGAAGTAATTCCTTCATCCAAATCCGGAATTTGGTAGAATATCAGTGTATCGATAAGCGAACGGTACGCCTTCGTACAAATAGAAGCTGACTTGCGGATTTTCAAGGAATATAGCTCTCCTCAATTCATTCAGTCCGGTCTTTTGTTTCAAGTTCTTCTTGTGTCTTCGTCCTCAGAAAACTTCTACCTTCATTGGAAAATAGCCTGTAGGTCTGAACATACTTGATACTCTCTGGTTGAGGTGGGTCTGTTTTCGTCAAATGCCTTCAAAACCTCGTATATGGAATTATCCAACTCTCCTGATCGAACAAGTTTATTTACGCGTTTTAGAAATTTTTGGAATGTTTCATCATCAAGTACCCCTTGATGTTGTCCGAAAATTTCGGTGAGAACATCGTGCCTGACTGGCCCCTGTGAGACCATCTCAGACATTTTCACTAGATTCTGGATTCGTAGATTCATCAGACTCATTGGATTCATCAGAGTGTGTTACGACTCCCTTCCACTTCTCAGTAATCGTTCTATTAGGCCCGTCCTTGTGGATTCTTTGTCCTGGCCGACATTGACAATTTTCATAATCTTCTTAGAAGTAAAAGGATCTTCAACGGATATTTTCATGATATCTGGACCAACCTCATTGCTGACTTTGGTTATAACCATTTTTCTCCCATCGGTTCCAGTAACTGTGATGGTACCATCATCGTCAATGTTGACCATCTTGTTCCCAAATATGAGGGGCGTAGAGTAGCACAAGGCAAACACAGAAAATAAAATAACGAACTTCATCTTGGAACACTTGATGATGAATGTTGCTGCTTGGGACTCTTCCTCGGTATTTTATATGTTAATTTTCGTTCATGAAAAACGACCGTGCATTCAATAAACCAGAGGTCGAAATGAGCCAAAATGATAAAAAGGTTTTTCAATCAAAATATGTTCGTGTCTGATGAATGCAATCAGAGTTACACAAAAAATGTTAATGGTCGATCCGATCAAAATTCCACTAACGAGTTGAATTCATAGTGTTATCAGTGTACTTTGATATCAAAATAGTCGTTATAAAATGGTTATGATATGGTACAATGTAATAATTATATAATTTGAAGATTATCTTCTGTGCAGAAATACTCGAACAACGGATGAATACTCATTCACAATCCGAAGAAAAATATTCATGAAAACCAAAAACAAATGGAAAAAAAATGTCACCCATTAAATACTGAGCAACCCCAAATTATTATTTTTCAAATGGGTGAAATATTCAATCAGAAGTGTTTGAAATTATTTCTACACTATATCTCAGTTGCCTTTACCAACGCACTGAAAACTTATACGAGTTGCGATAACGGAGCCCTAATTTCTCATAATGCAATCTGAAACTATTTTTCGGGCCCTCTTCTAGTCTAGCCGCTCACCCCCGTCGATACCTACATTGTAGACTTTGTGATGTAGATCAAAAGTCTTCTTTGCACTAACGATCCCAATTCGATATATAGATTATACAGGATGCTGATCTTACATTCTCCAAAATTTAAAATAGCCTGATTTGTTTCAAAATATAAATAAAACAGGAGGTTCATGAAATCAGATAGGGAATGATCTGCGACTGAAAGATAAACTCAAGTCACTATCTTCCATCGTTCAAAATAACCCCTTGTGGGAAATTCATGTGGAAGAGGGAAACATTCTCAATTGAATATTGAATAGAAAAAAAAATTTGAATTGAAAAATCCACCATAAAAATTTAGTTATTTTTTGTGAATGTCTAACAGAAAACAACTACTTCCCCGGCTGAAGCCACGCTGTACATTAAACTACATGGATTTTTCAATAGAAAAAAAAATCTATTCAATATTTAATTGAGAATATTTTCCTTTTCAACTTCAAATAGCCATTGTAAGATACTATTCTGAATAAATAAACCAAATCCAATATACAGTGCTTTTTTTTAATTCATGCATGAATACTATATTTTGGAGTAAAATTGATAGATGAAACTTTCAAGATGGCGACTGGGCGCCACCTGGGAAAAAATTGAATTCAAAGGAGGGTCTTGTGACACATCGTTTTGAAGCTCCTGACGAATACTTCACAACCCAAGAATATGAAGTCAATATCTTCACCTACTACAAAATGGCGAAACATTCAATAATTACCTGAATACAAACACATTAATATCGATACATCTAGAAATATTTGTTTTTCTCTGCCATATGGCAATCCCAAAAACCCGATAAGGTTTGATAGGTTATTTTTTGTTTGAACAGAAAATGACAAGAAATGTCAGTACGACAACGAACATCATTGTTCAGTTGAAATATTCTCATTTAGTTCTCGGTTTAACTAGTGAATAGGTACCACATGAACTATCTTTGAAATGGTCAATTCTCGTCCATTGGAATAAAAAATCAAAGCGATTTTTATTTACGGTGCGACGCATAACTTTCACAAAACCGGAAGAATTTTAAATGATCGTTGCCCGAATCGTCCTATCTGTAGAAAATATTTGAGGGAGCTTGTAACCGAATTTACAACTACCGGTAGTGTGCAGAACAAAAAGCTCCCAGGTCATCCGTCCATTCCGGAAGAACATCAAGTTCAAATAATTGGTGAAATGATAGTAAATCCTCAACAGTCTACTTCCTCCATCGCGGATGTTTGTGAGGTGTGTCCTTCTACTGTGTGGAGACTCTTGAAGAGGAATAAGTATGATCCATACAGAATCAAAATGGTACACCAGTTAACTGAAGATGACCCTGATCGGAGAACATGATTCTGCGAAATGATAACGGAAACCATTGCAAAGCATCCTACCTATCTCCACGATATTTGTTTTAGTGACGAATCTACATTTCATCTCAACGGCAAGGTTCACAGACAAAATTGCCGTTATTGGAATGACACCAACCCTCACATTTTCCGGAAACTCAAACTCAATATCCAGAAAAAAACTTACGTCTGGGCAGGAATATTGGGAAACCATATTGTAGGCCCTCTATTCATTGAACAAAATTCAACAGGGGAACTGTATTTGAATATGCTGGAAAATACTGTTGACCCTCCAATCACCGAAACGGTCAACGCGAATCCTAATGAATCCGATATGAATATTGTATTCCAACAAGATAGAGCAGCACCACCTTACTACGGATAAGTAAGAAACTATTTGAATAAAACTTTCCCCGGTCGTTGGATTGGCCGTCGAGGTCCTATGGAATGGCCAGCCCGCTCGCCAGATTTGACACCTGTAGACTTTTTTTAATAGGGCTATTCGAAGCAAAAGGTGTACGAAACTGAACCTGCTTCAATATTGGATATACAGCAGAGAATAATAAATATTTGTAGAAATATCGACGTTACTGTGTTCGAAAATGTTAGGCGTGAAATATCGGATAGGCTGTTCTTATGTCAAGCAGCTCAAGGCAACCATTTCGAACATCTTCTGAACTGAACTCAGCTTCTTTCCTCAAATTATGAAGTTAAACGTCGATATATACAGGCAATTATTAAATGTTCCGCCATTTTGTAGTAGGTGAAGATATTGACTTTATATTCCAGGGTTGTGAAGTATTCGTCAGGGGCCTCGGAAAGATGTGTCACAAGACCCCCATTTCAATTTTAATTTTTTTCCCATCATCCCAAGTTTAAATTTTTTGAGTTGACCCGTTCAAAAAATAAAAGGAGGGGGGGGAAAGAAAAGCCCTGTATATATCGATTGTTCAAATGACCGATTCAAATCCACTATAGAGAATAATTACTCCTGCACGTACTCACGATATACAGAATGAGTCCAATATCTTGTAGTGTTTTCTAAAAAATTTAGTGGTGGAATTTTCATTCATTTTCAGATATTTTGTAGGTATCAATAATGATTCCATCTCATGATATCAGAATATCCTGCATCTGAATGACATATTATATACAAGCAGAGCTGTCTCAAAGCACTGTGCTTAGAGCTCGTGGAAGCACTCAATCACTTTTTTTGACATGTTTTTTGGGTAACCTTCCACAGTCTGAAAATGAAAATATAATCAGGAAAATCTATACAAGTGTAGGAAGGGCAAACTGATTAGCTCACCCCGAGAAGTTATTGCGTTCACCAAATTATATTTCCTATGGAAAAATGATTCAATTTGTCAATAACTTGCCGTTTTCTGGATTTGCCTATTGAAATTTTTTTTTTTAAATTCAAAAGATACTTCTCTATATAGTTTTTGCTTGACGTTTCGGGGACTATATCTGCCCCCGTTCTCAAAATCTTCTGAATCTCCTTTAATTGTTTTATAATTTGGATTTTTGCTCGCAGAGTCTTTTTTGCTTTTTCAACTGACGGATGTCAATTGACATCCGTCAATTTTTTTGATAGGCAAATCCAGAAAACGGCAAGTTATTGACAAATTGAATCATCTTTACATAGGAAATATAATTTGGTGAACGCAATAACTTATCGGGGTGAACTAATCAGTTTGCCCTTTCTACACTTGTATAGATTTTCCTGATTATATTTTCATTTTCAGACTGTGGAAGGTTTCCCAAAAAACATGACAAGAAATGTTGTTCCTCCACAAAAAACCGCATTCATTCAATACACTCAAGCACTTTTGTGCTCGCAAGCACTGTGCTCCCGAGCACTTTTTTGAACCAGTGCTTAGACTTCGAGTATTTTACGATATGACTTATGCTTAGTAACCCCGAAAAGTGCGCCAGAGCACTTCTCCAGGATTACTAAGCACTAAGCCTTTCTCCACCTATGAATCGACAAATGTTTTCGAAACATGAAAATGCGGCCAGTGGCACCCCCAAGAACTACTGAACGCGTCCGTGTCCTTATATTATGCATATTCGAGAGATTACAGTGTTGATAAAAGCATTGTTTTTAATGTTTCGCGTTGCGGAGTGAATGGATATTCTCTCTTTACACAATTATATTCTATTCAGAAATATTCAGAACAGTTATAGCTAAAAAACTAATATTGGTATGAATCTCTATGACTGGGAGGGCCTTCTGACGAGACCAATCGTCAAAGTGACAGCAAATGTCAATTATGTTTTACTATGATTTTGGCGGAGTTCTATGTGCTGGAATCTCTCTGCAGGCACGTACTGGGACACCTTTGGGCCGGAAAACTGTTCCTCGGTTTTTTTTACGAGCACAATTTTTTTTCGAAATATCTTCAGCAGTTTATATTCAGTATGCTATGTTAGTGTCCGATTCTATTTATAATTGGTATGTGGGAGTTTTTGGTATCAAAAATCATTATTTTAGTGAAAAAAATTGGAATTCAAGATGGCTGACGTGTGTTCTATCATTGATGGTTCGAAACTATTGAAAATTGCTATCTTGAGGTTTTTGGGGTCGCATATTATGATATTATTGTCAGAATTCAAGATGGGGATCCAATGAAGCGGGATATTTTTTTATTTATAATCCGATTTCAATGGAAATTGGTATGTGGGGGTGTTGCAGATCGATAGCTCGATACTGTGAGAGAGGAAAATGGCAAATGGCAAATGGCGAGTGACCGTAAGGAATGAATATCAGAGAAAAAACGTACATCACGATGACTTACGTTGGTATTCCTTTTAAGCTAGTCGTTGCTACTCGAGATCAGAAAAGGCACTTTCGAGTCCTCGATTGGCGGCGTGGAATCGGGAACGTGTTCGTAGATCTTCCACAGAAGATGTCTATTGTCGCACATCCACACAACATATACACGACACCACACTTATCGTTACTACCGGCAAAAGCAGAATAATAATATCAATCAAGATATACGTTATTGTCAGAAGAAAAAGTTGTCGTGGACAAGGCTTAGTAACAATGAATACAAATAGTATAATAACAAATGTATAAATAGAAGTCTGTGAAAAAAATTAAAATATGATAGACGCACACAACACAACGCGAAAATACACGATACAACGGCAAAACTATAAAACCAAAGATTCTGATGATAATATTACATTGTAAATGATTAAGATATCATGAATTTGTACATACATATGGTTTTGTAGAGTATAAATAGAATAAGTGATATACAAATAAAATTAAAATAAATATAAAAGTTGAGGCTATATCAGTATGTAGAATAAATAAAATGTATATGGGAATATGTATGTAGAATTATCTGATAATATTAAAATAGACAATAGAAGGAGCTAGAATGTGGTGGTAAAGTAGGCATTAAGGTCGTAAAATGGCTGTTGTATGGATTTACTTTCAATGTCCTTCCTGGACCGTCTGAAGCAAGTTATTTTCCTTGTGCTAGGAGGCAGGAGATTGTAAATTTTGACGTCATTGTAGATAATGCAATCTTTTATCATTGTGTTGGTAGGTCTTGGTAGTCTAATGCTGTTATGTTGTCGTGTATTGTATTGCGAATCAGTTATCGCAAGAAGATTTTTGTTCTTGTGTATGAGGCTGACTGATTCCAGAATGTAAAGGAATATAACTGTTAAAATTCTGTGCTCTATGAACAGCTCTCGAAACGAATCTCTTGGTTTGCCTTCACTTATATATCTCAGAGCTCTTTTTTGTAGAACTAACACATTTTGTAGTAGGTATTGGCTACATCCTCCCCAAAATGCGATACCATACCTCAAATGTGACTCAATGAGAGCGAAGTAAGCAGTCCTTGCTGCGGAGTATTCTAGCTCATTCGAAATTACCCGAATGGCGTAGCATCCAGATGGTATTTAATATGGATTTCAAATTTTAACTTATTATCAATATCTAACCCTAAAAACTTAGATGATGTTTTGTTGCATAAGTGGTCAGTATCAGTAGATATTTCTGGGAGATTGAAACGAAATGATATGATATTAGTTCTTTTCAAGTTTAGTACTAAACAATTAGAGTGACACCGTTTTTGTATTACTGTTAACTCACTCGCTATTTTATCGCGTAGGTTTTGCGCAGTTTTGTCGTGCTATGGGAATGTAGTATCATCTGCAAAGAGAGTGATTTTTGCCGTTATATTCAAACCGGTGATATCATTTATGTATAGCAAAAACAGGATTGGACTAAGAACAGACCCCCGTGGCACTCCATATTCGATATTAGCTATGTTTGAGTCTGTACTACAGCGCACTAGCTGCCTCCGATTCAACAAGTAGGATTTCATCCAATCCAGACTTGTATTGCGGAAGCCGTAGTGTTGAAGCTTCTGGAGCAGTATTCCGTGATTCACGCAGTCACACGCTTTGGAAAAATCACAGAATACTGCCGCAGCGCATTCTCCGACGTTGATTTACCTGTATACCTCTGACATAAACGAAAATAGGGCATCGTTGGTACCTTTGTTTTGTTGAAACCCAAATTGATTAGGACTAATTGTGTTATTACTTAGGAAAAAGTTATGGATGCGATGTTTTACCAATTTTTCTTATTATTTTAGCTAAACTCGGAATGATAGATATTGGTCGATAGTGAGAGGCATCACTCATGTTACCCCTTTTGTGTATAGGGATGACCACTGAAGTTTTCAGGAATGAAGGGAAGGTGCCAGTTCTGAAAGAATAGTGGATAAGTCTCACTAAAGCTATTAGGGCTGTATCGGGTAGATTTAGAATGATTTTTATTGATATCTCATCAATTCCTGAGGAGTTTTTATTTTTGACGTCTTTAGAAATTTCCTTCAATTCGGTAAGATTCGTGTCGGTTAGAAAAAACTCGTTTGGATAATATATATCTCTCATGTATTCTAAGGGTGGGTAAGTTGCTTGGATATTTTCAGTGAGCTCACTTGCGATACTGCAATAGTAGGAATTGAGTTCATTGGGGTCAATTGAGATGGCTTGGGGTGTATTGGTTTTCCCTCTTATTTCGTTCATTTTCTGCTCCTATTATTGGTCCCTTCTAGTCTTTCTCTATAATAACTTCTTTCAGCCAGTCTGATGGTTTTTCGATATATGGTTCTATATGTGAGGTTATATCTCAGAAAGAATGGTTCGAGTGTATGCTTACGAATACTATGAAAGCATCTCATATTATCGGCTGATATCTTGATTCCCTTGGTAATCCAAGGTTTTTTACTTTTCTTTGATTTGATTCCTTGGATTGGAAATGCATTTAGGAAGTTTCTTCTAAGCTGATGATAGAATTCATAGGATGCCATATCAGTTTCAGTTTCTGTATTGCTTTCCCAGTTTGTTGCTGAATAGTACTGTTGAAATTTTTTATAATTAGTGGAACTATATAACCTGCCATATTTTCGTTTATTTGAGTTAGCCTGTAATTGATCGAAATACGCCTTACTGATTATGGCTTCGTGGTCGGATAGACCGGAGGGTATGACCAAACATGTAACATTTTCAAGGTTACTACAGAAGTAGTCGATTGTTGTAGCATTATTTTCCGAAATTTGGGTAGGAGCATGCACATGCATCTTAAATCAAAGATTCAATGGATATATAGCATTACCTGTGAGTATAAAACAGGTTTTCCAGCTTATGGAAAAGCTCATAGATCAGAGTTTGAAAATCAAAATTAATGAATGCGGTTCCCGTGAACACCTATCACCACACTTTTATAGCGTCGCGACGAGAGCGAGAGAGCTATTAGCTTCTTAGGTTCCGATCAGGCTTAGAGTGACCTTGAGAAGTCATCCAGTGGAGGTTCAGTCATAGTGCTGTGTTCACACGCGCAATTTAGTAGGAAAATAATAAGTTTTTCTTTCTGCAACAGGGTTTTTGTGGTTGCAGTCATGATTTGTCAAAATTCGAAATTCGATGCCACACGCTACAGTCATCAATAATGTATCATACGGGGCAAAGAATTTCGTTTTACATAATTATTCTGTTTCCACTGCTGTAATGGGTTCGATTCGACGTGATTAGGCCAATTTTTTTTATAGGACCAAATTGTTTATTGACATCAATTATATATCAAAAAGTGCTTAACAGTCTCACCCTTTCGAAAAATGCTTAGTGCTCGCAATTCCAATTACTTTTAAAGTGCTAGTAATCGCGAGCATTTCGAAATAAAAGTCTTAGTGCTCCAGATCGGGAGCACTTTCAAGAGTGCTCAGTGTTCGAAGCACTTTTTGTCAGTGCTCGGCACAGCTCTCTATACGAAATGTTCTATTTCTCTTGCACCCGTTCTGATTATTGATACATCTCAATACTTGGAATTCCGGACAACTCGGTGAAGAACTGGATCGTTCACGATCAGAGTCTACCTTGTAGATTCGTTGAATAATACGGGGTGAATAAAAAATAGTGTCTTCCGCTGATAATTTTTTTGAAGTAGTTATGTGATATTATAGGTAACGGAATACGCTATATCTCATAACAAAAGTTGTCTCGTATAGATACAGGGTCTATCACATTCGCATTACAACAAAAATTTCATTATTACCTTCTAAGATAATTTCAGTTGTTTCATTTTCAGATTGTATATTGTTATGGAATTTGCAGAACATTTCCATTATTAGAATCATAGTACAATATGACGGTGTAGCAAATAAAACCATTGATGATGAAATTATGTGAAAAAATACGATAGAGTCGGAGTGCCATTCTATATGAATGAAAATGGCATTAACGCATACCTTATGTACTGTTCATGAGGTGCGTGGCCAACGTACCAGATAACACTATAATTGATATTTGGTGTTAATAGAGAATTTTTAATGAACTCTCATCCGTAGAAATCCATGCTAATTCGTATTTGCAGCCATTTGGAAATAATTTTCATCGTGATGATTGAATCTCATCTTGGGAATTCATTCAAATGATCCCGCCTGAGGAACGTCCACTGACGTCTCACGTTGATATTTTCCGCTTCAACTCTGTTTTGTACTACTAGCCTTTTCCAACATTATATTGGCCTATTATAGATTGGCATTTCTCATTCCAATAAGCGGATGGTACTTTAAGATAATCGCACTTGCTATAAGTAGGGAACATGTTATATATTTGATACATTGTGTGTCGCTTTTGTGATAAAAAAATATTAACATTGTTTTCAAACGACCAATCCTTGCCTGACATATCCATCTAGGTTTTGTTATGATTCTGGACTTCTTAGGTTCATCAGTTAGTATTTGTCGTTGTCTTCGATGTAGAATGGAAGGCATTTCACAATGAATGCTGATATTCTGAAGAAGAAAAAACTATCTACAATTGAAATATCACTTGGATGAAACCATATTATTATTTGGTTGACATCTAAATTCAGTTCATTTTGCAGTATGCGTGCATCATTATTTCCTGAATCTGCGAAATATTGGCATTGAATATCCAAAATGTAACCATCACTAACCCTAATCAGGAATGGTTTGATTAAATGTCTACGTTCGTGTTGAGAATATAATTGTCGTAATATCCTAAAGTTGAAACTTTTGTCGATATATAAATAGGTACCATCAATATAAACTTTTAGTTTAGTTCATTAGGTTGCGGGTTACAATTATTTTGCGAAAAAGTATTGCGGAAAATCTAAATTATCCGTTACGAAACCAGTCATCAAGGATTTTTGTACTTTGATTATCACCAAACTTGCTGCCTGGCGGCTTGAATGATTGAATATGTTAGTTGAAATCTCATCGGAAATACCTTGACGAAGTTTGAATAAGAGTAACAATAAATCTTTTTCAGAAATGTGTCTCTCGCCTCTCTCTTGTCTTCGTACCGATACACAATGATTATATGAGTCACTATACTGTTTTTCTGTAAGCGGGGTCATATATGTTATTTATGTATGAGAAACTCGGGCGCTGTCGCATCATTAGTTTTGGCATAATTGCAATCGGAATTTTCTAAAGTACTTCATTGCAGCTGACCTGGATGTGTCATAGGTGGTCCGATTCCAATTTCTCAAAATTATTTCGAGATAAGAAGTATAGCACAACGAAAGGTATATTCTCATTTTGCGTTTGAATGCTGCAGAATAGGTGAAAAATACTTACGAACATGACCGAAAATGGGCGAGCGAGTAGTAGTGGGGGTAGAACAGCAGTCGCGGGAAAGAGTATGTATAGAGTAATACAAGCGCGCTGCGCTCGTTATGAATCTGCTGCTCTACCTCCACTTCTCAGCCGCTTTCATGTCCGTTTTTCGGTCATGGTTGCAACATGCAAGTATCAGCTAACGCAAAATGGGAATGAATTTTGTATAGTACTGTACTTCTATTCTCGAAATCTTTCTGGAAAATTGAATTCGGATCACCTATGACGCATCCAGGTCTGCTGCAATAAAGTGAAAAAATTCAGACAGTAATTATGCCAAAACTAATATTCCAACAGTGCCTGAGTTTTTCACACATAAAGAACATATCAATCACTACTATGTCCTGGAGAGCCTGTTTTGAAATTCAAAAAATGACGTTGTTGAAAATTCAAAAGGAAACGCAGATTTTTTCTGGGTTTCTTCTGTTTTTTTTTCGTTATTATTAATTCGATCGAGTCGTGTTAGGGCTCATCTCCTTTGCATTTTGATTCTCTGCAATTTATCATTTGCAAAGATCTAGATTTTTCCATTAGTTTTCATGTTATAAGCAAAATAAAAAAAAAGGCAGATTTTTTGCGTTTTGCAAGTCAAGTTCCGTGCGATAAAGTTTCTATCATTTTTCAATAGTGACACTTCCATTTGACAGATAAGATTCAAAAACTGATCGTCGCATTCGAAGCAGGAACTGTATCTCAATACCAAATTTCAGCTTGATATGTCAAACGGTTCGGGATACAGACAGACGGACGGACGGACGGACGGGTGGGTGGACGGACGGCGGACAGACAGACAGACAGACAGACAGACAGACAGACAGACAGACAGACAGACAGACAGACAGACAGACAGACAGACAGACAGACAGACAGACAGACAGACAGACAGACAGACAGACAGACAGACAGACAGACAGACAGACAGACAGACAGACAGACAGACAGACAGGCAGGCAGGCAGGCAGGCAGGCAGCAGGCAGGCAGCAGGCAGGCAGACAGGCAGGCAGGAGCAGGCAGGCAGGCGCAGGCAGAGACAGGCAGGACAGGCAGGGGCAGGCAGGCAGCAGGCAGCAGGCAGGCAGAGGCAGGAGGCAGGCAGACAGGCAGGCAGCAGGCAGGCAGACAGGCAGACAGACAGACAGACAGACAGACAGACAGACAGACAGACAGACAGACAGACAGACAGACAGACAGACAGACAGACAGACAGACAGACAGACAGACAGACAGACAGACAGACAGACAGACAGACAGACAGACAGACAGACAGACAGACAGACAGACAGACAGACAGACAGACAGACAGACAGACAGACAGACAGACAGACAGACAGACAGACAGACAGACAGACAGACAGACAGACAGACAGACAGACAGACAGACAGACAGACAGATAGACAGACAGACAGACAGACAGACAGACAACAGACAGATGGACAGACATACAGACAGACAGCAGACAGACAGACAGACAGACAGACAGACAGACAGACAGACAGACAGACAGACAGACAGACAGACAGACAGACAGACAGACAGACAGACAGACAGACAGACAGACAGACAGACAGACAGACAGACAGACAGACAGACAGACAGACAGACAGACAGACAGACAGATAGACAGACATACAGACAGATAGACAGACACACAGACAGATGGACAGACATACAGACAGATGCCACTCCAGAAATTGTCTCAATCATCTCGAGGGACCCCAAAATGGATATTCCCGTCGATATCTCGTTTATATTTTTCGTGTGATTGATTACATTACTTGGCCACTGGTCAAGTCAAGTGAAATGTAATTGTTTTTTCCATTCCGTTCCCAAATTTCAATTTTCCGTGTTAATGATAGAACAAACCTGGCTCCTATCAGAAGAACACATGGAATAACTTCTCCTGTGAATTTTGCGACCAAAAAAATATATTTCGTTGGAAGGATCCTAAATAATTTTGGGGAACTCCAAAAAACGGAAGCAACGAAATGCAATCCATCATTTCCCATTAAAATAGTAGCAAAATCAACAAAAACCGCTCGGAAACATTTTGTACTATGAAAAGTGTTTTCTAGGGTTTTAGAATTATTTTTTCAATATTATGCATATTGCGGCTCAATGAAACGTTTCATCACTTCCATAGAAAATGGTGGCCTCGATGGAAATATCATCATATTTATAGCTATCAGTTTGGTCCTGGATCCAATTTTCCATCACCTAACTTTTGAACATGTTTTTCAGAGCTACCGGGAATATTGAGGGTTCATGCACCGATTTGCACCATAGAAAATCATTCTTATCATTTTCAACAAAAACTCTCTGTATTTCAATATTTCTGGAATCCTTGGAACCTCAGACTAACCCTTGCAGTTTTTTCATTATAAGAAAACAAACAACTCATTTTTGAATTTCATGAAACCATTTATTCTACATTTTTTTATTCAATCAAATTCAATGAAAGTTAGGGAACTGAAATCTAAAAACTGTTTTTGATACCCCAACATTGAAAGTATATTAACAAGATGACAAGGCGTGGAAATTGATAGTGGTATACTGAACCACAAAATACCTTTAATTCTATTTCGATTTTTGTTGATAATTGACATTCCTCACCAGGTGTTCACTGACTCCCCAGTATCTCCTCTGCAACCCTGGTTGATTGGTGGAGGGATGGAGAGAATGAACTTTCCCTATGCGATTCCCTCAACACCCTGCGTGGGAATATCGTATCACTCTGTCACCAGTGGTTTCTAGTTATATATAGCCCTGTGTTTTTCACAAGATACGGTATTTTATTTGTTGATGTGGGAGGGTGATTCTCCATCTTCCGCATATAGTCTGCATTCCACGGTTTCCCTTTGTATACCTATAGAGTTTTGCAGGTCGTATTGTCCAGTAGTAAGTCATCATTGTGCTTGCCATTTTCTACTTGATTGGGAGTTCAGCCGTTGGATTCGACTAGGTGTCCCAACTTGACTGTACTGTTTCTTGCCCTTGACTTAGTCTCAAAGATCCTTTGTTTCCTTTTATCCATATTCTTTCATCAGGTTGCTGTATCAGGTTTTGCCGATTCCAAATTCTGTTTCTCCACCAGTTAATGGTGATTCAGATGCTTGTTTTGCTATCCAGTCTGCATTTCAGTTGCTTCAAAGCTTCTGTGTCCAGGCACTTAGTGTGACCTTGTTTTGCCATTCATTGAAGCTTATTATGACTTGATCTGTATGGAGTTAGTTGCTAGAGTATCAGCTAGAATTCTATACCAACTTCTGGATTCATCTATATGCTTGTCATCATAGTGTATTTGTCAGCTTATAATGCAGTTGTGCACTCACCAAGTGTAACTGTGAGGTCTTTTGTAGGATTCACCCCATGAATTATCAATATTGTTCCTACGTCTGTTTGAATTATCTGTGTAACGGGCTGTATTTTCATATGAAACTGTTTTTACTCATTTACTTCATTCGAGTAGTGTTTTGAATGATTTTCCGTATGAGTATAAAGGGATCATGAAAACATTTCTAGACTACGTGAGTTCCCAAGTTGTGGCTGGGTCCTGTTTGCTCAAGTCTGTATGCACTCACCCTACCCATGACTATTGAGTCATTCGGGATGATTTTCTTAGAAACGATTGACTTGCTTCCATGGAACATCTTATACACAGATAGGCAAGCCACTGAGTTTTCTCGAAGTAGTTTTTCCTATCTCGATTGTTTTTGGCCACCATAGGAATGATATGTGATTTTGAGTTTATGGCGCGTTCAATGCATGAGTGTGTCTCAGTCCACATTCTTTCCAGATTTTTTTCTGCAACTCATGGAGGACGATTTGCGTTATTTCATAACGTGTTGCAGATATTGGTTCCAGGTTCGTTCCGGGTCCAAGAACAGCCTCGAATTATCAACATGATCGACAACTTGTGATATCAGAGGTGGTTTGGGCATATATTGTCTGTACGAGAATAACAATATCAGTCGCATAGCCCTGGTAGTAATATCCCAGACTGTTTAGAGATACCAGCAGTTTTTCCACTTCCATATCCTACTTCAATGGGATGATATCCAGCCCTGTGGGGTTCCCCTGGAAATTTTTTCCTGCATGGTGTGTTCAAATAAACTTGTCTGAACCTGCCAGTTTTATTGGATTGAAAGTATCCACTTGCAAGTAGCTTCATCATTATTTCTCCACTTTGCCGGAGATGGTATACTTTATAGATTTTTCAAAAGCTCCTTCAATGTCTGGAGAGGTGCACGAATAAAACAAATTATATCCTTGAGATTAACTGTGTGAAACCATCCCACCCATTTTTCTATTAGATAGGCAGGTTGGTTTGGGTGTTGAAATCGCTCGAGCAGAGCTATTTCCCGTATATCCTCATCTCTTCCTTTTTCTAGTCCTTTCAAGAAGGAGCATGATAGACTAATTGGTCTGTTTGCCTTGGACTGTTTGATTGTATGAGTTTTGCCCACCTTTAGGGATGGGCAACGTTTACAGTTTTCGAAGTTCGAGGTAACCAACCGAGTGCTAGGCTCATCCTGTAAAGCATGCTTTTACTGATGCTGGATCTTTCCCTGAGCATAGAATAGGTTTGATGCCATATGGTTAAGTTGATTCATATGGTCACAGACTGGTGTTACTATCCGCTTGGTTGTTCCAGATGCCCTTTGAGGTTAACAGGGTGTCATTGTGAACTGGAAGTGTGAATACCATCAGATCTATAAGCTTTCAGTTCTAATGGAGCCCCCAGAGGATTTTGTGTGTGTCCTCGGTGGGTAAATAGGGTCTTCGAAGGTCCACAGAGGTCTTGTTGCTAGGATTTTCAGTTATAATGATGTTGGACTGTGGAGAAAGTATGTGAAACATGAGCTCTATAGTTTTTTCTTCCAGTTCTGATGTAGCCTCAAGAGGGTTTTTCGAGTGCCTCCATTGGATTATAGGGTGATTGGAAAGTATGCGACGGAGTCATCCATTTTCTGAGGTTACACGATGGTCTCACAGTACCTTCTCCTGATTTTCTCATTTCATTCTGATAGTGTTGTAGAGTACTATTTCCAAAGATTTTTCCTTGAGTACAGTTATCCACCAGCTCATATAACGTTTTGTTTTCCTGTTTCCCAACGACTTCTGTGTGTTTCGGCCAGTTGCTTTTTCTGGGATCCCGATACATTTTCTTCGGTTTACCGGTATCACCAATGCCCAGATAGAGAGTTGGAGATCTAAGTTCGAGGGCTCATCTGTCACCCATTTCGCACTTCAAATTTCAGCGACATTGCTCCATCTTTTGTGTCTTGACGCTGACATCTCAATCTGCATTCTCCCCTGATAGGAATCTACGATAGTTTTCTTCAAGGTCTCAATCTGCCTACAATATCTTTCTGGTGGCAATGGGTCTAATATTGTCGTAATATATCCTTAGAACTTTTGCTTTATGGTTAGAAAGTCCTGAGACATAAATAGGACAGTTGAAAAAAGAATGTTCAATTGAATATTGATTAAAAATATTTTCCTGAGAATTGAGAAATCTACGATGAAAATGAAGTTATTCTTGTGAATATCTAACAGAAAACGACTACTTCCGCGGCTGAAGCCACGCTGGATATTGAACTTCAGCTGATAGATATTTTGGAAGGACCCCAACTCAGAAGAAAATTAAATAAAAAAAATTTTTATTCCTGTCTTGATGAAGAACTCATATAGATGAATGAGATGAAGAAATTTTTTTTCCAAAAAGGAGCACCCACCAGAAATTATCTATAATATTGATGCAAGACTGACATCGCATTCACTAGGTCTTGAATTCATTTTTGTCGACAAAAATCTATTTCAATATGTAGCGTGCCTTCAGTCGGGAAAGTGATTGTTCTCTGTAAGCTATTCAAACTCATGACAGAATTTGTATCGTGGATTTTTCAATTCACAGAAAATTCTTTCCATTCAACGATCAATTGACAATGTTTTCCTTATCGAAATGAATGCCCCACAGGAGGTAACCTTGAACGATGGAAGGGAGTGACTGAAATTTATTTTTGAGTCACAAATGATTCCACTTCGGATTTTATGAACACCCTGTTCATTTTTCCGAATAAATCATTCATAGGGACACACTGACGGAGAAGCAGCCGGTCAAATTTTCTTATATCAGCTGTACGAACAGTTAGCTCCTTCTGCATTATTCTCCAAACACCCAGAAAAAAAACTCAAAAACACTGAAACCATTGTCATCGTGAGAACGCTGCATGTAATTTAGTCAGTTTTGGAGTACTTGAGACCAAAAAAGTTCCAATTGAATCAACAAAAAAATTGGGGCCTCATTGTGAAATATTTCTTCTTTGGGGATTATACCTAGGAAGTGAGTAGATTGGGGCTTTAATGAATTTTTTCAAGCGTGACTACAAGCAAAATAGATGATAGAAACCACATCTCAACATCTGTCACCCATTTAAGCGACATTGCTCCAGCTTTTGTGACTTGACGCTAACATCTCAATCTGCATTCTACGCTGATAGAAATCTACAATAGTTTTCTCCAATGTCTCAATCTGCCTACAATAATTTTTTTGGTGGCAATGGTTCTAATATTGTCGTAATGTATCCAAACAACTTTTGCTTTATGGTGTTTAGGAAGTCCTGGGACATATATAGGATAGTTGAAAAAAAAAACATTCTCAATTGAATATTGAATAAATTATATTTTCCTGAGAATTGAAAAATCCACGATAAAAATGAGGTTTTTTTGTTAATATCTAACAGAAAATAACTACTCCGCGGTTGAAGCCACGCTGAATATTGAACTTCATCTGATAGATATTTTGGAAGGACCCATCAGAAGACAATGAATAAAAAAAAATGATTTTCCATTCCTGTCTTGATGAAGATCTCATATAGATGAAGGATATAAAAAAAATATTTTCCAAAAAGGAGCAACCACCAGTAATTATTCATAGTATTGATGCAAGACTGACATCGCATTCACTAGGTCTTGAATACATTTTTGTCGACAAAAATCTATTTCAATATCTAGCGTGCTTCAGCGGAAGTGATTGTTTTCTGTTAGATATAAAAAATAACAGAATTTGTATCGTGAATTTTTCAATTCACAGAAATTATTTCATTCAACGACAATTGACAATGTTTCCTTTCGAAATGAATACCCACAGAGTTATCTTGAACGATGGAAGGGATGACTGAAATTATTTTTGATTCAAAAATGTTTCTACCTCGGATTTCTATGGACACCCTGTTCATATTTTCAAACAAATCATTCATGGGACACACTGACGGAGGAGCAGCCAGTCAAATCTTCTAATATTAGCTGTACGAACAGTTAGCCCCTTTTGCATTATTCTCCAAACACCAAGAAATAGGACAGAAAAAAACTCAAAACACTAAAACCATTTCATCGTGACAACGCTGCATGTAATAGTCATTTTTGGAGTACTTGAGACCGATAAGAGTTTCAATTGCATCAACAAAGGAAATATGGGGGGTGGCTCATTGGGAAATATTTCTTCTTTGGGGAAATATACCTAGGGATTAAGTAGATTGAGGCTTTAATGAGTTTTTTCCTTTGACTAATCTGGGGGTGCAGAGTGAACATTCGGTGTAAACCCAAACTTTGAACATTCGAAATTCCTCATGATTGGAACTTCTATCCAGCTAATAGACAGCGATCAACACAGCCCTAAAATATATTTTTTTTGTTTCATGATCTACATTGCTATCAGAAAATGCAAAAATTTTGAAACTAGCATAATTTTTGCATCGAACGACTTTCAAGAAGAAGTACTCTAGTTTGAAGTCATTGAAGTTTTTCGGAAATCTATAAAAAAAAAATATTGACGCAAGGAAAATAGAGAGTATTCTATCTTCCATTGGATATTTTCCAAATAGAACTCATTTCCTCTCAGGTCATAATAATACAAGTTTTCATTTCTCATTATAATTGTTTATTTTGCAGAATATATATCCACATCGAATGAAATTACATTTACAACATCCACGGATCAGGTACCTGCTCTTGCATCATCCTGTTCATATTTCTGCCTGACATATCCCACATATTTTTTCTCATCATTCAACGAATGATTTCCCTCTGTTCCTCTTCATCAAAATCATGCTGCTGATTCGATGAATGTTTTCTATGAATTCGACTCAACTGTTCAAAAAGTTCTGGAATCGTTTGAATATGAGTTGATTGGAAACGGATAGACTGATGACTCCCTCCCAAATATTCCATCAAAGCTGGTTGATATACGGGATCCTGCATCATTTTCTGCAATGGTACCAGTTCCAAATTATTACCTTGAGAATCACTGAAAAAAAAAGAATTCATTTCATATTTGCAGAAATTTTATAATTAAGGTTTCACAGTCTTTGTAGAATATTCATCTAGGGTATATCGAATTTGCAAATTTTTTCAGAAGATATTGAAAACGAAAACTGTTTCCGAAATAGTCGATAATTATACTTGGTCTTACAATAAAAGCATCAGGCTTCAGAATTAATAACTTCTTTCAGGTGGAAACGCAATCTGTCTGATGAACAAATAGACATGAAGATATTTGTTGTTCATATAACAAACATAACATGCACTTAAATTTCAGTTGTCATATCAGAGTGAATGTGTATATTATACCTAGTGCGTAGGAGAGGTGACAACATAACTTAAAGTAGTGTATTCGTTAAACTCATCAAAATTGTAGGAATATATTTTTCAACTCTTTCAATGTTATGGGAAATAACAAAAATTTCCTGCAGGTTCTGTTATATCTGTCATTTGGTAAAATTATTGATTGATCCTGGATTGGAATAGCAACTCTGTTGGACATGAGAAAAAACATTGTTCTTAACGGATTGAATAAGGCACTTTTAAAATATTTGGATTTGTTAATGTACATTTCCTTGTAAAACTCGAAAGATTTTCATGAGACTCAAAGTTAAATTGTAGTTGACATGTTCTAACCAAAATTCACGCTCTTCTGTCGAAGCACTGGAAAGCAAATTTTTTTTTTTCAATATAATATTTTGTATGTAAAGAATGATGTTTTTTTCGGAAGAGAGTCGCTGGTATGATAACGAAATGAAAGTTTTTCTCATATACTCCAGATCATCATTACATCTGAAAAGTTTATTTCAAACCTCTTTTAATTTTTTTTTCGAAAATTCATCATTCATCCACCAGAAGTGTGTGTTTCTGAATCCCACTTTGCACTCTTTGAAAATAGGTCCCATATGAACTGCATGAAACCAGAAACCTCCATCAAAGTTACAATCTTATTTGAGGTTGAAAGTGGAAATTGATAATTTTCGATTTATATGGGTGAGTTACAGAAGGATGTGAGTTGTTATACTGCCGGTGACATATTCATATTCATCAGCATATGGATGCTATTGACATCGATGGAAAAGAATGGCGTGAGCCTCAACAACAATGTGATTTATCTGGGTGTATATAAAACTAGCAAGAGTATTTCTGAATATGAAACAGGGTATTCAGTTTGAAAAATAACCCTCATTATTCTGATCATTTTTTATTGCAAGGCGCCTTTGCCAACATTTCAACAGTAGACCTGAATGGAATCTCTAACTTCTGTGGTATAGTTGCTATGATAGCGTGATAGAATCCATAGTTTTTTTCTGTAGCTTGAATATGCCTAGTGATAAAACAGACAAGGCAAATACAACAAGGGCACAATGATTTGCTTGAATTATAACGTGGCCAGTACTTTGCTATATCTGCAGAGTTTTCTCCAAAAATCCCCATATTCTTATTCAAAGACAAAGTTAACCTGAACCTATAGAGGAATAGAGGGCAGCTGATGACTGAAAATGTAAGAATAATGCTAGCTTATTTTCAGAATTCATTGAAAAATTCGATGTTGCCCGTGACAAAACATGATGAAGGATTTCAATTGAATGAGTTTTGTCATTCTTACCCCATTATTTGAAGGAATTCTTCATTCAATCCAGAGTTCGGTAGAATATCTGTGTATCGGTAAGCAAATGGTAGGCCTTTGTACAAATAGAAGCTGACTTGCGATTTCCAAGGGATATGGCTCTTCTCAGTTCATTCAGTCCAGTCTTTTGTTTGAGTTCTTCTTGTGTATCCATCTTCAAAAAACTTTTACCTTCATCGGAAAAATAGCTTGTAGGTCTGAACATACTTGATCCTCTTCTGATTGAGATGGGTGTGTTTTTGACAAATTCCTTCAAAACCTCGTATATGGAATTATCCAACTCTCCTGATCGAACAAGTTCATCTACGGATTTCAGAATTTCTTGGAATGTATCATCACCAACTACCCCTTGATGTTGACCGAAAATTTCGGTGAGAACATCAGTGCCTGACTGGACCCTGTGAGATCTTGTCATGACATTTTCACTAGATTCATGAGATTCATCAGACTCATTAGATTCATCAGACTGTGTTCCAACTCCCTTCCACTTTTTCAGTAATCGTTCTATTGAACCAATCCTTGTGGATTCTTTGCTCTGGCCGACATTAACAATTTTCATAATCTTCTTAGAAGTGAAAGGATCTTCAACGGATAATTTGATGATATCTGGACCAACCTCATTGCTGACTTTTGCTATTACCATTTTTCTTCCATTAGTTCCAGTTACCGTGATGGTACCATCATCGTCAATGTTGACTATCTCGTTCTCAAATATAAGGGGCGTAGAGTAGCACAAGGCGAACACAGAAAATAGAATAACACACTTCATCTTGGAACACTTGATGATGAATGTTGCTGCTTGGGACTCTTCTCCGGTATTTTATATGTTAATTTTTGTTCATGGAAAACTATTATGTATTCATAAAAGCTTTTTCAATGACCTCTGGTTGAAATGAGCCACAATAATAGAAACTTTTTGATCAAAATATGTTACATAAAAAATGTTAATGTTTGTGTGTATCAGAAGTGGTCGATCCGATTAAAAAATCCACTAACGAGTTGAATTCACAGTATTATCAGTTACTTTCGATATTGAAATAGTCATAATAAAATGGTTTCGATATGATACAATGTGATAATGATATTATTCGACGATTATCATTTTGGAAAATATACTCGAACAAGGGATGAAAAAATCACTCACAATCCAAAGAAAATTATTCATGAATACCAAAAACACATGAAAAAAAAATTATTTGCACCCATGAAATACTGAGCAACCCCAAATTATAATTTTTCAAATGTGCAAATCAAGTGTATATTTGAAATCATTTCTACACTAATCTTAGTTGCCTTTACCAACGCACTGAAAACTTGAGTTGCGATAACAGAGGCCTAATTTCTCATAATGGAATCTGAGACTATTTTTCGGGCCTTCTAGTCTAGCCCTTACCCCTAGTCAATACATTTTCATGTAAATTTTGACTATATTGTAGTCTTCGTGATGTTGACCAAATGTCTCCATTGCACTACGCTCTTAATTCAATAGATTAGATTATACAGGGTGCTGAAGTTTACATTTTCCAAAATTTCGAATAGCCATTGTGAAGATACTATTTTGAATATACAGTGCGCGTCTAAATTATGGAACAAATTCGATATTTTGCAAGCCATGTTTTTTTGACAAAAATCCTGAAATAGGTCGATTTTTATTTCAAAATGCCGATTTTTTTATGTATATTCTAAAGAGGTTATGTCACTGGTTTTGACATGTTGACTTAATCGGTAATTTTTTTAAATTGGAATAGATGTCTTGTGATACCTCATCTGAAAGGCCTTTCAGTACTGCATTCAATGATAATAATAAATTAGTTTTTTTTTGTACAGGGTGAACAAAAATTAATATTTTATTTCAATAAGAGAATAACTTTATATCCAACAAAATAGAACAGTTAAATAAGATGTGTGCCTGTGGCTCAGTGGCATCAGCGTCGATCTTGTGTCAACTGTTTCCACCTGGCGCGGGTTCGATTCCCGCAGCTGGTGAAGAATTTCAAGGTCCCAAGAGTGGTTTCGGATCCACTATAAGGTAAGTCCCTGATCTTAACTCGTACAAGTTTTCATTATCTTCTGAGGGTGGTCAACAACTAAGAGAGCGGTTAAAACAATTTTCAATTTTAAAAAGCATCACAGTCTCTTGACAATAAGCCTACGGAACATTCTCTTGAATTGCGAATACTTCGGTAATCTTATTCGATCCAATTGATTTTCAACTGTTGTAGATTTTGCGGCCTCTCTATATAGACCTTCGATTTCAAATAACCCCACAAGGAAAAATCCAGGGGCGTGAGATCTGGAGATCTTGGGAGCCACTCTATCGGTTAATAATAAAAATATATTTTTCCAAACGCCAACATTCCTAACTTACCAAATGAAAGTATTTGGTTGCAACAAGATGGTGCACCCCCGCACTATGCACGTGATGTTCGCGAGTTTTTGAATAACTGTTTTCCTAGGAGGTGGATTGGTAGACGCGGACCGATAGAGTGGCCCCAAAGATCTCCAGATCTTACGACCCTGGATTTTTTCTTGTGAGGTTATTTGAAATCGAAGGTCTATGTAGATGGGCCGCAAAATCTACAAGAGTTGAAAAATCGAATTAGTATCGAAATTAACAGAATTACTCCGGAAGTTATTCGCAATGTGCAATAGGAATGTAGATTTGCTTATTGTCAAGAGACTGGTGGATGACATTCCGAACATCTTATTTAACTGTTCTATTTTGTTGGATATAAAGTTATTCTCTTATTGGAATAAAATATTAATTTTTGTTCACCCTGTAAAAAAATATCTAATTAATTATTATCATTGAATGCAGTATTGAAAGGCCTTCCAGATGAGGTATCACAAGACATCTATTCCAATTTAAAAAAATTACCGATTACGTCACCATGTCAAAACCAGTGACATAACCTCTTTTGAATATACATAAAAAAAACCGGCATTTTGAGATAAAAATCGATCTATTTCAGGATTTTTGTCAAAAGTACATGGCTTGCGAAATATCGAATTTGTTCCATAATTTTGACGCGCACTGTATAAACCAAATCCACTATATATCGATTGTTCAAATGGCCGATTCGAATCCACTATGGAGTATGATAATTCCTGTTCGTACTCACGATATACAGGGTAGGTCCAATGTTTTGTAGTGTTTTCTGAAAAATTGAGTAGGGGATTTTTATTCATTTTCAGGTATTTGGTAGGTACCAATATCAATTCCATCATGAATCAGAATGACACACAAGATGTTTTATTTCTCTTGAAACTGCACCCGTTCTGATTATTGATACATCTGAAGAGCTCGATCGTTCACGATCAGAGTCTACTCTGCAGATACGTTGAATATACAGGGTGAATGAAAAATGTGTCTTCCGCTGATTATTTTTTAAAGTAGTTATGTTATAAGATTTGTCATGTTATAAGGGTCTCGAAAAATATTGCAAAAAAATGAACACAAACAATCATGATCAATATTATAGGTAATGAAATATGCCCATATCAAAAGTTGTCTCGTACAGATACAGGGTCTATCACATTCGCGTTACAACAATCATTTCATTATTACTGAGATAATTTCTATTGATTTATTCAATATCTTCTACAGCTGCTCCGAATGCTATGAAATCAATTGATATTTGGTGATATTAGGGAATTTTGAATGAACTCTAATTCGAAAAATCCACGCTCATTCGTATTTGCATCCATTTGGAATTCATTTTCATCGTGATGAAGACAGGATTCTGTATATATGATGCTGCTTATTCCACCTGACATGTGCCAACAGGTTTATATCGTACCATTTGTAAATCTTATCTTGGGAATTCATTCAAATGATCCCGCCTATGGAACGTCCGCTGACGTCTCATGTTGATATTTTCTGCTCCAACTCTGGTTTGTAGTACGTGGACTCTATAAGCTTTCACCATAATTATTTTGGATGATTATAGATTGACATTTCTCATTTCAATAAGCGAATGGTACTTTAAAATTACCGCACTAGCTATAAAGTATATTTGATATATTGTGTATCGCTTTTGTTATAAAAAAATATGAACATTGTCTTCAAATGACCAATCCTTGCCTTACATATCCATCTATTTTTTTTTGTGATTCTGGGATCTTTAGATTCATCAGTTAGTAGTTGTCATTGTCTCCGATGTAGAATGGAAGGCATTTCCCAATAAATGCTGATATTCTGAAGGAAAAAAAAGTATCTACAATAAAAATATCACCTGGATAAAACTATATTATTATTTGGTTGACACCTTTAAACAATTAATTTTTCAATATGAGTGCATCATTATAATCTGAGAAATATTGGCCTTGGATATCAAAATTGTAAACATCAGTCACCTTAATCGAAAATGGTTTGATTAGATATCTACCTTTGTGTTGAGAATATGATTGTTGTAATACCCGAAAAATGCAACTTTTGTCGTTGTATGGATACATATAAAAGATTTTACTTTCGGTTCATTATGTTGTACAATTGGTTCGCGAAAACACTAACATGTCGTTTTAATAATTGTTCTCTTGCTATTGCGGAAAATCCTATATCATCCGCTACGAAACCAGTCATGAAGGATTTTCGCACTCCAGTTATCACCAGTTGTCCGGACTTTCAGGCATTTAGATGTATTAATAATCGGGTGCAGTTTCATGAGAAATATAACATCTTGTATATAATCTGTCAGTCTGACTTGGGAGACGCTAAAATCATGAATTTGTTTATATATTCTGAATAGTATCTTCACAATGGCCATTCCAAATTCTGAAAAAGTAATCCTCAGCACCCTGAATGATCTGAACTATTGAAATGGGAGCGTAAGTGCAATGGAAATATTTGATCAGAGGTCCACAATATATGAAAAAAATCCAGCAAATTGATAGAAAGCCAATTTCCCATTGATGTAGTGCGAGTTCCTTTGAATGTAAGCCAATGACAATTCCTGAAATCGTAATTGGTGAAACCCGACTTGAGTCCGCACAGGATGGAACTAATGCTGGAGTATCACGAAAACATGGGAGAAAATGTTTACACAAATATTTTTCGACCATTATTTTTAGTAACCATTATTGTAGCAGAAAAGTTTTTAGTGTTTTTTTTCTAGCATATCTGATAGATCGGTAGCTACGAAACTTCTATGAAAAATCATCAAATTCCCTATCAAAATGATACAATTGATAATTTTCGTGGGATTGCCGACAATTGACAAATCATCTGAAAAACTTGCATCAAATATTATTCTGACGACATTTTCCAAGAAATATGATATACTGGGAAATATTTACCTATAATCCTCCACTGATTTATTAATTCTGTTCCCATTTCTATAAAAAAAACATTTCCATGCAAGTTTTTTGGAATTATAATTTCTGAAAAATAATGAAATAAATCTACTGAAATAAACATTGTTTTTTCAATTCAATATTCGTGTCTTTCCTAATTGGAATTTTCTAGTAATTTCATGATTGCTTTACGTTTTCAAAACCATGAATAGACGCATCCGGTTTTTGATGAAAATCCATAATTAAAGCAAACCAAAAACATTTCACTACGATTTTCAAAAAAAATTGGATTACAAAACCCACAACACGTGTTTTGCTATTCTATAGCTTTCTAAAGTGGAGATAAACTGGATTACAATTACTGGGGTTCGATATAAATGAAAGGTGCAGGTAGTCAGTTGGCTGTTAGGTGATCAAGTGATTTTTGGACAAAATATTATTCAATTTCTAGTAAACAGATTCAAAAGGGGCGAACTATTCAAATTATTCTGGTCATTTAATAAATATTGTGAGTTCTTGTCTTTGTTAGACTCTGAGGAAATTGAGTTTTTGACATGCAATAGTTCAAAGTCATTGGCAAAGCAATGCTTTTCAGTCAGGAGATTAGCGAAAGTTGAATTAGATTTGCCCTTAATGAAACTGTTTCTATGCTCGTATATCCGTTCCTTGAAAGTTATACCTATTTGTTCTATGGAAAAACTTGGACAAGTACCAGATGTTAGTTTGATTCGTCAGACTATTCCATTCGATCTTAGCTGGTTTTAATAAATTTTCCAAAATTATCATTTATTTTGTAAGCAATATTTATATCTTTATGTCTTGAATAATTAGGAATTTCCTCTGAAGGATTCAATTATCTTTCATTTCATATTGGGGTTCCCTATACCTAACCCAAATAGTTTTTCAGATATTGGCTTTTTCAAATAGTAGTTTTTATTACAATGCATTCTTTGAATCAAGATAGGTTTGAAACGACATTTATTTGATTTACTCACAGAATTCTCATTGACAGTTGTTATACTTCACTTCATCGAAAATATTTACTGTTCACTAAAATGAAGTTATCATTCACATCCATATTCTGACAGTAGTTCATTAAACAGACTATACAATTTTTTTTATTATTCAACTGATAACAGTGATAACCTTGAAATTTTACTTTATACTTGAAACGGTTGGACAAACGTCCTGAATTGCCTTCTTATAGAGTTTTTGCGCTAGAATGCTGTCAACTGAACTTGAGAGAGAGAGAAATAATTCATTTAGCTAAGAGCTAACATACAAATAAGAAATAGTACAACAATAAAAAAATATCCTAAAGCTAATTTTAAAAGTTAAAAAAAAAACAACATAAATGTTCAACTTTCACAAATTAAAAAAACGATCACTACAAAACATGATAAATACATATATTTCTCATGAGAGAAGTGAAGTAGAGTAGTTCTGTTTACAGTAACAATTCGTAATATATAATTTACAAACATAGTCAATGTGTGGTGAAAATGACAATTTTTGATCAAGAATGATTCCCAAGTATTTAGTACATTCCAGTTTTTTTTAAATTACACCTTCAAATTCCACTGTAGAATTATGTTGCTCTACCAGATATCTGTCTTTTCCTATTATCATATAAGTTGATTCATTAGGATTCACAAGCAGTTTGTTCATTTTCATCCAACTTTCAATTTTTAATAAAACTCTGTTTAATTTTTCAATGGCAGCATCCACACATGTACCAGAAACATATAGAATTGTGTCGTCAGCAAAAAGATGCATTTTGCAGTCACCCAGCTCAATTAAAAAAATATCATTTACGAACATTATGAAGAGCAGAGGTCCCAATACTCTACCTTGAGGTACTCCACTGTTCACCTCTATTTTTATTGAATACTCTTCGACAATTTTTGTCATTTGATATCTATTTTTCAAATATGATTCAAACCACGCCTGAGTTGATTCGTCAAAGCCAAAATAATGTTCCAACTTCAAGAGCATAATGTTTCTATCTACAACTTCAAAGGCTCTTTTCAAGTCTAGAAACACTAGTACGGTAACAAGATCTTTATCCATTGAATATTTCAATTCACCTATAATTTTTTGAAGAGCTGTTTCACATGAGTGCCCTTCTCTGGAACCAGACTGATTTATTGATAATAGTTCATTTTCAATAATAAATTGGGTTAATTGTTGATGAACCACTAACTCCAATATTTTTTCGAAGCAAGGTAATGTATTAATGGGCCTATGCTCCTCAAGTTACTTCGTCCTTCCGACTTTTGGCATAGGTATTATCGAAGATGTTTTCATAATATCTGGAAATTGAGATTGGGTCAATGATGTGTTGATAATATTTAATAGGGGATAACCAATATTACTTAAAATATTCTTCACCACTTTGAAATTGATTTCATCCTCAGAATATTAATTTTTTTGAATAAATATTATTTCCCTCAAGTTTGACAATTCTATATTTCTCAATTTGTTCAATTTTATTCAATTCATTATTGGAAATCTCTTGTGATAGAGAAACATTCACTAGTTTGTAGAACATACTATTATATGCGGCCACTTTGTGTTGATATGGATGAGTCGAAGTATTGTGATATCTTAGTCTAGGATACGCCCATCTGCTTACCGGATGGAATGTATTTTTTGTAAAATGTTATATGTTAACAAATCTAGGGTAAGAAGGTTCAGGATGATTTCCAAAGCAACGATTGGTGTGCTTCTCATGGCACCTGGAATGTAAAGATCTCTGGTTCATTTTGGGACCCGTAGGAATGAGCCACATAGAATTTTGGGTCATATAACCGCGGTACATAGTCAATGTATGACATTTGCTCTCGGTCATCATCTTACCAGAAGGTCTTCTGCAACTCATGGAACTCTCCTCATATATATATACTCAACAAGATCACGTTATAAAAGTTTCAAAAGTTGTTTATTATAATTTTTTGAAGCTAACATAGAATTAAAAATTGAAACAAAAAATTTTTTAGCCATATATTTTGCTATTACTGTTTTTTTATCGAACGGAGGCATTCAATAACATTCGAAAAACATTTTTTAGGAAATTTGTTCATAAATTGTTTATAAACAAATTGATTAATTGAATATTTTTGTTTTTTTTGCCATTTTGTTGTCTAGAGAATATAATTATTTTACAAAAAAATTAATTTCGTAATTTTTTTTTTATTTTAATAATAATTTTTCCATTATTCGAATATTTATAAAAAAAAATTTTTTTTTGTGAACAATAATTTTTCCTGACTAGAATAACAAAAAAATGAAAAAAAATATATATTTTTTTTATTGTTTATTTAGTTGACAATTTGTTATAAACAAATTTCAAATCTTATTATATTTTTTTTTAAAACTACTTGGAATTACAACACCAACCATGCAACAAAGTGTCAACAATTTTTTAATAATATTTTTCATAGTTTTTCTAAAATTACGGTATACAAAACATTCAGCGGCTACTTGATTCTTCAAGTAACAAACCGCTGTAACTTTTGAACCATTGAAGATGCAGTTATCAATATTGAAATGATCTCTTGAATGAACTTTTCACCAAATCTGTATATGTCATGGTTTCCTGTTTATATGCATTTGTACTTTTTGTTTTTCTGTTTTTCAAAAGGCAATTATTTTGTTATGAAGTTATCATTACCTCGTATGGAATTACCGAAATATACTCTATGTTCTCAAGATTGATTTTGTTATTTTTCAGAATATTGAGGTGTTCCCTAAGTTCCTTCCTGTATGTGGCCAGTTGGTTTTTCTGCGATGCTGACATATCTTCTTCGGTTCACCAGTATCACCAATCCCCTGATAGATGTTTTGGAGATCTGAGTTGGAGGGCTCTTCTGAAACTGACTGTAATAAGACCTTTCTCGAACTGAAGGCTCAAATAAGGGAAAAAGATAGGAGAAATATTTGACAATCATCAGAATACCTGAAACATCAACAATGTAATATCATAACATTCTCCTCGACCTAAAATGAAGCAAAATATCTCAAGTAGTCAGGAGGTTATTTCTCTTCACTTGAATCGCAGGTATCACCATTATCAGTATTCTGATTATCCCTTTCATCACCAATATCAGTATACTGATTATCCATTTTCATGTTATCCATTGCGGTTCCATTATGATATGTTGTACGACAATCGGGATATGAGGCGAAATGACGAATGGATACAGTTGTTTCTCTCCCATTAGGCAAACGTACATGAGCATACCCTTCATTTGATTCTATTAACTCTACTTCTTCAACTTATGGATCATATTTGCTTGCACAAACTTACTTTCTTATCAAAACTGGACCTGATGATGTGAGCCAGGAAGATAGAGAAAATCCATTCGGTGTTCTACGAGAATAGATGAACATTCTTTCATGGCAGGTTTCATTCGTCGACGTATACAACAGAGATATAATTGAATGAAGTGAATCTTGTAGTACAGTTCCCCAATATTTCGGATCCAAGTTTCTTGATTTCAAAGCCAGTGTTATAATTTTTCAAATTATGACCTTCTAAAGTGTCCATTCTCATTAGGATTATAAGGGGTAGTTCGAGTAGTAGAAATACCGCGTAAACTCAAAAATGTCTTGACTTCGTGAGATATTAGAGCAGCACCCCGGTCAGAATGAATGTAAAAAGGCATACCAAAAATCGCAAACAACTGTCTGAGGCAGCCGATGACTGTTTCTGATCTTATATCAGAACAAGGAAAAGCGAACGGAAACCTGGAGAATTTGTCCACAATTGTAAAAAGATAACGATTCTTGGATATTGATGGTATGGGTCCTTTGAAATCTATATTCAGACGTTCCAGTGGAGCAGTACCTTTGACTAGTGATCCCTGATACTCACAAAAAATAAGTTTCAATTCTGAACAAGTCCTACATGATGAAATTACTTTCTTCAGAATATGGCATATTTTTTAATCGTAACCATTGGTACATTCTTGCTATTCCTGGGTGACAAAGTTTATCATGCAACTCTGTTAACTTATTTATTCCATTAACAGCTGAATATATTCTGGAGAAAGCATCGGCAATTGTATTACTACAACCTGGCCGATAAATTATTTTATATTCAAAACATGACAACTATAGTCGCCATCTCATACTTATTTTTGGTCGGTTATGAGAGTAAAATATCTGCCAATTAAGTAATGTCTCCATTTTCGCAGTGCTTCAACAATGGCATAAGCTTCTTTTCATATTTCCGAATGTCTTTGTTTACAATGGGACAAACTTCTAGAAAAAAAAGCAACTGGTCGTCCAGAGTGAGACAAGATTGCACTGATTTCTCTCATTTTGGACGTTTATCGTCTCAATGGATTTAAAAGGTTCTTACGACGTTCCGGATGCTTGTATCTGCAATCGTCTTTGGGTGAATGCTGACAAGTTTAAGTGCGACTCACCAATGTATATATCTGTCGGTGCAATGGTGCGTGTAATTCCGCTACGTGCAGTGGTGCATGTAGTTTCGTGCGGTGTGATAGTCCCTGAAGTTTCGCGCCACTGCAGTCCGCCAGAAAAAGCAATTATTGGTTTCCATAAGTTCTTCATCTCAACGCTTGGTTGACTAGAGGCGTTATCGGCTTCGATGTAGGCGGCCTCACTGAATTCCTATTTGAACCAGTGCTACCATCTATGTAGAACACTTACATTGTCCCATAGAATTCGATGGTGCTCAGTCCAGGCGTGGTCAGCAATTCTCGATTGTGACGTTTCTCCACGTTGAGTCCATTTCTTGTGCTCATCCAATCTTATCGATAACGGCCTCTTTGTCTCTCCTATGTAGGAATCTCCGCATTAACATGGAACTTCATGAATGCAATACTTGCTGATTTAATTTTTGTTGTCAGATTTGGTCTTGGTGGGAAAATTCCGTAAAATACGGCCGGATTGGGAGCAGTTCTTGATGTTGAACGTGTTTCCAATCCTTCTGATCTTTTTTGAAGTATTCGTTCCGGTGGAGGTCCTTTCTGATGTGGTTCAATTCGGCATCTAGTGGCTCGCCGTTTCATATTTGCATCGCTCTCTCTACCAATGTTCCAACGATCCCTCTTTTTGTCGAACTCGGATGGTTGGAGCTGTAGTTGAGATACTATCCTGTATATGTCTTATTTTCATAAACAGAGGTGCGAATTTCATTGCCAACTCTCTCAATGTTTTCATCGAAGAAGGGTAAGGCACTGTTGGTTTACATTTCTGTCGTGAATTTGATCGAATCCTAAATTCTTTTAATTCTTGAGAAGAAATCTGGAGATGTTTATCTCCGTGATTAAATATAATGAAAGTGTCATCTACGTACTTCAACCACATTCATGGTTTATATTCTGCCTCTCATATAGCCAATTCTTCGAATCACTCCATATATATGTTGGCGATAGATGGAGAAAGGGAAGATCCCATCGGGAGCCCGTCGACTTTAGAGAAGAATCGGTCTTTTTCCTGTAAATATGAAATCTGTAGGCAGCACTGCAGTAATTTCAATATTGCTTGAATGGGAAGGTCAGTCCTCTTGTGGAGCTGGTTATCCTTTTCTTTCGATGATGCTGCGGGATTCTATGGGGACATTGGATCTCCAAGTCGAGTTGATGAAATGATCTTCTGGTCCAACATCTGTGAAGGTGTCTACGAAGTGTTTGGAATTCTTGCCGTATGAATTGCTATTTCCTTGTAAGGATTGTAGTATCGGTTGGAGGTATTTCGATAACTTGAGATCGCACTGATAGCATTATTTGAAGCATCTGTCTCTACAGTGGAAGGTATACTTCTGTCGATAGATGAAACAGACGACTTTGCAATATCAGATATTAGCTGCCGAAAAGTTGCAGCTTCTTCAGAATTCGAAGGGTAAACATTCGCTCGTACCAGTGGTTACATTCTTTCTGAGAATCGTGGAATCTATTTGGAATAGTGGGAAAAACATTCCAACAATTCGACGCAATGAATCAGAGTTAGTAGATAGAGACTGTATAGTATAGTATAACCGAGGATATTGATAGTATCGACAGAAAGTATACACTCGTCCTTATTGACCGTGACTGTGATATTCATCGACGATCTCCTTTTTTCTTCTCATCGTGATCCGTTTGATTCCTACCACGATTGTTTTCGTCATCCAAGTAGGCGTAGGGACTTTTGAGATTTTCCCGTTCTATAACGTCTGGAAACAAGAAACTCAATTTTCAACCCCGAATGGGATTCTGGTGAACTGTTATAATTTTCCACCTGCCTCAAAAGCAGCATATGTTCTACCTTCCAACCGAATGGGAAATTCAATGGAACGCACTTTCAAATCAATTGAGCTGGAAATCTCATGTTTAGAAACTCTTTGTACTATATCTTCGATTTTTGTTAGAGGGTAGGCATCAAGAGTGAATTCATTGATTGTTTTCAGATAGTCAATAATATTTTTTTATGATTTTCATTGGTTGTGATTAATGGTTGAGCACGCCATGGAGATTGGCTGGATTCAATAATATCTTCGGCTAGCAGTTTTGCAGTTTCATTCTTTCTGAAATTGTTATCATAAAAAGATTACCTACGTAACTTGATTGCTATTGGTTTACAGTTGGATATCAGATTAGCAAATAATGAAGAGTGGTCTACTTTTGCAATAGATAAACCATATAGTGACAAGGGAGGTTTTGGTCCACCGAATGCAATTTTTAAACTAGCGTGCTTTGATGAAATGTCATGTCCCAAAATCACATAGCACACAAGTCAGACAAAATCAATAATCTGCTGCTTTTGTGTTCATATTCGAGGATATTGAGAGTAACTGTACAAAATCCAATTACCTCAGTATGCAAAGACGTAGAAGCCATAGCCACGTGGATATGTTATTAAATTTCGAGTTTCCACAAGATTCCGACTCATGAAACTTTCTGAACTCCCTGTATCCACCAATGCCTCGGTTTCTAATCCATAACTTCTATTCTAACAACAGCCTTTGATAATGATTTGGGAGGTGCAGCTGAAATAATGGCTAGAGTAGCAGCTGAACTGATCGGTTCTGTATTCCAATTTGGAGAACGACAAACCCTTGGGAAATGACAAATTCATCCACAATATTTGCATGTTGTATTCTCAACACTTATTTGGATGGATGACGAATGAGTGGATTGTTCTGGATTACTTTCTATACATTCCATGAGGAATTCATAGACGGAAAACTATTACATTTCTCCGATTGATGCTGTGCCATTTCTGAAGGCTTGATAGATTGCATCGTTCTGTTGTAACTTTGAATTTCCTAACAGCCTTTTCGGATTTGTGGAGACTTCAGTACCCTTATGGAAGGTGTCACGAATAGAATTATCCCTATTTTGGTCAGGCTGTAAATGCCTTATATTTTGAGTCTTTTGAAATTTTAAGGTTTGAAAATATTGATCAATTGATTCATTATCCTTCTGTTTTTCCATTGGAAGTGTGTATCTTGCGAATACTCATTTTTCGTTTTTACTATATATATCTTGATTGCAGATTCATACGTATCACATTCACTGATATGAGTATATATTGCAGAAAAATATAATTGATGAGTTGTCTTCTTCAGTAGCAGATTCTTCTTAGGAAATTTCCGAAAGTTTTATGCCAGTGAATCCATCTATTTCCAATCTTTCAGAACGTAGAAGTTTATCCAAAATTGTAGCTGATTGTGAACTTCTGATAGTGGTTTCCCGACTAATTGGCATTTTCAGTTACTTTATAATGGATTAATTCCGCTTATGAATTGTAACCTCTCCGTACTGAAGGAATAAATAGGCGAAATGGATAGGAGCAATATTTGACAATAATCAGAAACCTAAACAACTGACATAATGACATAATGTATAATATAATAAAGGGTGACATGATAATATAATATCATAACACTGAACACTTATTTTAGGTTACGAAAGTGAGCTCATTGCCTTTATTCATTAACTTCCAAAATTCTGGCAGTAATGTGTTCTAGCAGTGAATCACCTCTTGTGGGTGCTTTTCCACACTGTATTGTATGCGTTTGTTTCGGCTCCGATAATTAGCAGCAATTTGTGTTCCCCGCAGTATTGAACAAATTAACGTACTTTTTGATCATTCCTTAGAGAGTCAACGAAACAAAATCAATTAGGTGTGTTTGATAAATATGATAGAAACCACATCTTAACATCTGTCACCTATTTCGCACTTTCTATTTCAGCGACATTGCTCCATCTTTTGTGACTTGACGCTGATGTCTCAATCTGCATTCTCCCCAGGTGGGTATCTTCATTGGTTTTTTCAAAAGTCTCAATCTGCCTACAATGGTTGACAGTATTTTTTTGGTGGCAATGGTTTAAGTATTGTCAAACTATTGCTCCATGGTGTTTGGAAAGTCCCGGGGCATAGGTACATAGGACAATTGAAAATGGAAACATAATTATTTGATAAAAATATTTCTCTGTGAATTGAAAAATCCACGATAAAAATGTTATTTTCGAGAATATCCAACAGAAAATAACTACTTCCGCGGCTAAAGCTACACTGGATATTGAACTACATCTGATATATACTTTGAAAGGACCCTAAATCATATTTATGTATGTGTTATTCAAAAGTTTTATCCGAAAATGGGGCTGAAGTTGTCGCTCTCAAAGTTTGTGCAGATTCTAAATAATTTCCCGAAATTGAGATGACGTAAGCACCATCAGAATGAACCAAATAGTTGAAAAGCTCCAATTTCCAAAAATAGTTGTTAGTGGTGATCGTTTAAAAAATTAATTTTTACACCTCAATGTTGACGGATGAGTATTATCTGCATTTCCAGTCATTTCCTAATTAAAGAGTTGAAATGCCTTTATTTCATTTTTTATTTTTTTTTCAAATGTGAATGTCGGATATTCGTGAAGGTGGTGTGACATTTTGGTCTCACAACGCCTTCTATAAAATATCAAAATTTGGTGTTTGTATATAGAGAGCAAAAATTAAAGATTAATAGTAAGTGTGAGGAATGAATCGGGTAATTTTAGATATACCAGAATTTTGTTCTTGAGTAATATTCCAGTTTTCAGTCGAACATGTCAAATATTGATTGTGGACAGGTATCAAACATTGGCAGTTTTCAATATTGGGTCAATCTTTGGGTTCTCAGCAGAGCCGGAACTAGGATTCTAGCGCCTGTGGTGAACTTCGAAAATGCGCCCCTGAGGATATTTATTTTTCAATGTTTCTCATTATCGATATTCATTGATTATATCTCGAAATGAACCTCGTTCATTCACAATAATCTTTCACATTCCTCGACGGAACAAAAGACAATTGAAATAAAATAAAAATATTTTTCCTTCCAGTCTTGATGAAGAACTCATATAGATGAACGAGATAAAGAGAAATGTTTTCTCAAAGGAACACTCACCAGAAATCATTTGTACTATTGAAGCAAGACTGACATCGCATTCACTAGGTCTTTGATACATTTCATTTTTGTCGATAAAAATCTATTTCAATATCCAGCGTGGCTTCAGCCGGGAAAGTGATTGTTTTCTGTTAGATATTCACAAGAATAACCTAATATTTTTCGTGAATTTTCAAATTCACAGGAAAATCTTCCTATTTAATATTCAATCGAGAAGGTTTTCCTTTTCAAGATGAATACCCCTCAGGTGGTTGGTTATCTTGAACGATGGAATCGAGTGGCTGAAATCTATCCTTGAGTCACAGATGATTCCAGATCTGATTTTATGACACCCTGTTCAAGTTTTTAAACGAATCTTACATGGGACACACTAACGGGGGAGTAACCAGATACATTTTCGAATATCAGCTGTACGAACATTCAGCCCCTTCTTCATAATTTTCCAATCACTAAGAAATAGGCCAGAGAAAACCTCAGAAACACAAAAACCGTCGTCATCGTGAAAACCCCGCATGTGAGACTTATTTGTGGAGTACCTACTTGAGACCAAATAGAAACTTTTTAACAAAAATTAAACCGACGAAAAAATCAACTGAAAAGCAAAAAATAAAATAAAGCTTCTTAGTCTCAATGATAATTGGGCTCCTAAACTAATGTGAGTAACTAATTTTGAGTCGGCGCCAAACAAACAATTATCGAAGATCATTATATTACTTTGAAGAAGTAATCAAAACGCCGCTGTGCATCTCACTGTCATCATTTTACGCTTTACCTAATTCAATTGCTATTTGTTTGGCGCCGATCAAAATTAGTTACTCACATTATTCAGGAGCTCAATTATCATTAAAACTAAGAAGGTTTATCTTATTTTTTGCTTTTAGTTGATTTGTTCGTCGGTTTAATTTTTTGTTAAAAGTTTTTATTTTTAAATTTTTTGTGGCTGGAGTCTACTAATTACTACCCACTTATTTTTGATTACTTCCAAAATACTTACTTACCTAGCTTACTTCAACTATTAACTGTTGAATAATATGATTTTCCACTTTAACTATTTATTGTTATACAGTGCTAGTCAAAAGTCCCCTCCCCCCCTCGTATCTTTTGAACGGGTATACTTATAATAATGAAATTTGGAGGGTGGAAATAAACGGATGTAGGCTTCTCAACTGGTCATAACAGGTGACGCAATATTCATAAATGACGTCACAAGGCCACTGTGACCAAAAATTTTAAATGGGACCCTATAGCAAGTGACAGCTCGTTTGAAAGGTATTAAAAATACCTATTCAGTCATACCAATTTTGTTTGGGTTTTGGCTGATTTTGATTGATAAATTGAAGAAATACGAAAATTATAGTTTCGCATTTAATTAATAAAGATTTTAAAGTACGCCTCTGGTTAATTGTCAAAAAGGTTGACGTTTTTGTATTCTCTACTTGTCAAAAGTGTTTATACCTTGAAAATTTACCTAAGCTATTGTTTAACGAGACGTTTAAGTGTTTACATAGGCAAAATGGTACGTACTGTAGCCGACAAAGTAGCAGCTATCTTAATAATTGGTGAATGTAGAAACAATTTCCATGCAGCGGAACGACTGTTTAATGAGAAGTACCCCGATCGCCCTATATCGAGGGTTTATTTGAGGGAGCTTCTTCGGAAGTTTGAAGCATCAGGTAGTGTTCAAGATGCCAAACGATCTGGTCGACCAACAATTAGTGATGACTAAAAATTGACATAATTGGGAGAAATGGTAGTAAACCCTACTTCTTCCACAGCCCAAGTTGCGTATATCTGTGAAGTCTGTCAAAGGACAGTACATAGGGTGTTGGCTAAAACAAATTTCATCCATACAAATTAAAAATGGTGCACCAACTTTCAGATGATGACCCCGACCGAAGACTAGAATTCTGTGAAACTATGTCCAATAAAATGAACCAACAACCAGGCTACATACAGACAATTTGTTTTAGTGACGAAAGTACTTTCTTTCTCAATGGAAATGTTAACACTCAAAATGTGAGGTATTGGAGTGACACAAATCCTCACATCTTTCGTGAAAAACATACTCAATTTCAGAAAAGTAAATGTTTGGGCAGGTATTTTGGGAAACCACATAGTTGGGCCTCTTTTTCTCAATGCTAACTTAACCGGTGAATTGTATCTGGAGATGTTACAAAATGATATTGAGGCGTTAATTCTTGAAATTCTAGAAGATAATCCAGATGAATTCGACAACTTGGAAATAACGTTTCAACAAGATGGTGCTCCTGCACACTATTACGGTGCAGTAAGACGTTACCTAGATGAAGAATATCGTGGTAGATGGATTGGACGACGAGGTTCGATCGAATGGCCAGCTCGGTCACCGGACCTTACACCATTAGATTTTTTTCTATGGGGGTACTTGAAATCTGAGGTTTACGCTACAGCACCTGACAGTATTGCCATTCTGAAACAACGAATTGTTGAAGAATGTAGGGCAATTTCCGCTGACACACTGGGACGAGTACGACAAGAGTTTAGCAATAGGATGCATTACTGCCAGGAAGTAGATGGAGCACATTTTGAACACTTATTATAAGAACTGGTTCTTAAATCTTTATTAATTAAATGCGAAACTATAGTTTTCGTATTTCTTCAATTTATCAGTCAAAATCTGCCGTAACCCCAACAAAATTGGTATGACTGAATAGGTATTTTAATACCTTCAAACGAGCTGTCATTTGCCATAGAGTCCCATTTAAAATTATTGGTCACAGTGGCCTTGTGACGTCATTTATGACTATTGCGTCACCTGTTATGACCAGTTGAGAAGCCTACATCCGTTTATTTCCACCCTCCAAATTTCATTATTATAAGTATACCCGTTCAAAAGATACGAGGGGGGGAGGGGACTTTTGACTAGCACTGTATAATATAAATCATTTTTGGAAGTTCTGGTTAGTTGATTTCGTCACTACGTATATAATTCCATCCTTTCATAGAATGAAATTATTGTGACGGATGTAGGAGGATCTGTCAATGTCAACTACATATGTGTTCCAATGTTCACAAGTGAAAAATCAATCTTCCCCTATTTTTCTACCCATAGGGGTGGATGATGTCATCCCAAATTGAAATAAGATTAACTATGTGGTATACCCTATCTTATAAGAAAGAATCATCCAAATCGGAAAAACCACTATAAGTTATGCCTGATAGAAACGGTTAACGGACCAAAATTCAGAGGGTGAACGATAAATATCCTCCATTTTGATACCCTTAGGAATGGATTCTTGTTCTCAAATTCAAATGGGACCAACTCCGAAGTACACCCTATCCAATGAGGAAAGAATCATCGGATCGGACTTCTCTGCAAAAAGTTATGCGTCATACATAAAAATAAGGAATATATACGCATCGACTAGAGGACCTCCTCCTATTGATTTCGTCGGAAAAAGAGCTCAATTGCATTGAAAAAGGAGATTGAGTCCTCATTGTGAAATCTTTTTCTTTAGAGATTATATCTAGGAAATATGAGTTCTGTATACTGGGAGACTTCGTGTTTCCATGTGATGGTTACTATCCATCAGGTGGAGGGTGAAGTGAGGGTCCTTCGATGTGTTCCGATACCAGTATGAGTTTATTCTCTTAATTACCTATAGAAAGACATGAATCAGATGGTGACATTCTCTTCCCATACAATGAAATACTTTCATTCTCCATGACTTACCTAAAGTAAACCTGACTATATGACCTATTCACCATGTAGCAAAAGAAAGTGTATGCTTTTCTCCTGTTTTTGTTGAATTTGTTACTCAGTTCTGAAATGTATTTTTCTAGAGAAACTTTAAAGTTCTAATTTTGGTTACTTTGAATTTTATTAAAAAAACCAACAAATTTACTAGATTGCGGTAATCACCCCACATACACAACACGGTGTAAGGACCCAATTTTGAACATTCAAACATTCTCATGATTGGAACTTATATCCAGCTAGATGGTCAGCGATATAACACAGCTGCTTACATATACATGTAATTTTTTCATCGATTGATTTTCAAGACGAAGTAGTATAGTTTGAAGTCATTGAAGTTCTTCGAAAAACCATAAAAATTATTCAATTATTAACACAAGAACAATAGAGAGTATCTATTTCCATTAGACTCTTTCAAATCAAACATTTTTTCTCTCAGGTCATAATAACATTAGTTTAATTCATATTATAACTTTTATTTTGCAGCATATATCATGAACATTCAAATTATCCAGATCGGATGAAACTAATTATAAAATTACATTTGCATCCACGGATCAGCTACCTGCTCTTGCATCATCATGTTCAAATTTCTGCCTGACATATCTCTCACATTTTCCCTCATAATTCGACGAATCATATCCCTCTGTTCTTCTTGTGACTCTTCATCAACATCCTGTTGCTGAATCGATGATTTTCTTTTTTGAATTCGACTGAACTGTTCAAGAAGTTCTGGGATCGTTTGAGTTGATTGGAACCGGGTAGACTGATGGCTCCTTCTCAAATAATCCATCAAAGCTGGTTGATATTTGGCATCTTGCATAATTTCTTGCAATGGTACCAGTTCCAAATTATTCCCTTGAGAATCACTGAAAAAAACGCATTCATTTAATATTTTCAGAAATTTTATAATTAAGGATCCTCAGTCTTTGTAGACTATTCATCTGGGAAATATCGGAGTTTGCAATTTTTTTCAGAAGATAATAAAAACTAATCTGTTTCCGAGAAAGTCGGTAATTATAATTGGTCTTGCAATAGTGCATCAGGCTTAGAAATAATATTCGTTCAGGTGGAATGAATCGGATGATAAACAAATATACATAAGATATTTTTATTAAATAACAAACACAAAATGAACATTAATTTAGTTATCATATTAGAATGAATGTGTATGTTATACCTTATGCCTAGGAAAGGTGACAACATATCTAAAAGAAATTTATTAGTTAAACTCATCAAAATAGTAAGAGTGATATTTTTTTTTCAATTCTTTCAATGTTATAGAAAATTACAAAAATTTCCTGCAGGTTCTGTTATATCTGTGTTTCGTTGAAATTATTGATGATCGTGTATTGGACTAGCAACTCTGTTGGACATGAGACAAACATTGTTCTTAACGGATTGAATACGATACTTTTCGAATATTTGGAAATGTTATTATAAATATTTTGTAATACTCGAAAGATTTCCATGAAAGTCAAAGTCTGGATTGTCAGTGACATGTTCTAACCAAAGTATGTGATGAATAATATTTTTTTCAGGAAGAGAGTCGCTGGAATGATAACGGAATGTAAGTTTTCTCATATACTCCAGATTATCACCAGAAGTATTTGTTACTGAATCCTACTTTGCACTATTTGAAAATAGGTCCCATATGAACTGCATGAAACCAGAAATCTTCATCGAAGTTATAATCTTATTCGAGGTTGAAAGTGGAAATTGAGAATTTTCGAATTATGTGGGTGAGTCACAGAAGGATATGAGTGTTATACTGCTGGTGTATGACTAATCATGTAAGCATATGGATTCTATTGACATCGATGAAGAAAAAAACAGTATGAATATGAATATGAAACGGTGTATTCGGTTTGAAAAATAACCCTCATTATTCTGATAATTTTATATTGCAAGGCGCCTTTGCCAATATCTCAACTGTATACCTGAAGGTAATCACTAACTCATGTGGTGTAGTTGCTATGACAGCCTGATGCACTATAGTATCCATAGTTTCTTTTTGTAGCGTGAATATGCCTGGCGATAAAACAGGCAAGACCACTACAATCAGGAAATAATGGCAAGCTTGAAATATAACGTGGCCAGTACTTTGCTCTATCTGCAAAGTTTCCCCCAAAAATCCTCATGTTCTCATTCAGAGACAGAGTTGAATAGAGGGCAGCTGATGTTCAAAAAAAATATAAGAAAAATGCTGAATTATTTTCAGAATTCATTGAAAAATTCGATGTTGCTCCTAACGAAACATGATGAAAGGATTTTAATTATGGAAGTTTTGTCATTCTCACCCCAGTATTTGAAGTAATTCTTCATCCAATCCGGAATTTGGCAGAATATCAGTGTAACGGTAAGCAAACGGCATTCCTTCGTACAAATAAAAGCTGACTTGCGGATTTCCACGGAAAAGAGCTCCCCTCAATTCATTCAGTCCAGTCTTTTGTTTCAGTCCTTCTTGTGTCTTCGCCTTCAGGAAACTTATTCTACCTTCATCGGAAAAAGAGACTGTAGGTCTGAACAGACTAGATCCTCCTCTGGTTGAGGTTAGTGTGTTTTCGCCAAATTCATTCAAAACTTCATATATGGAATTATCCAACTCTCCTGATCGAACAAGTTCATCTGCGCGTTTCAGCATTTTTTTAAATGTCTCATCACTAACTACTCCTTGATGTTGTCCGAAAATATTGGTGAGAACATCAGTGCTTGTTTGGCCCCTGTAGTATCTTCTCATGACATTTTCACTAGATTCATCAGACTCATTAGATTCATCAGACTGTGTGTCGACTCCCTTCCACTTTTTCAATAATCGTTCCATATGAACTCATTCTTCTGGATTCTTCATCCTGGCCAACATTGACAATTTTCATAGTCTTCTTAGCAGTGAAAGGATCTTCAACGGATATTTTCACGGAATCTGGACCAACCTCATTGCTGACTTTGGTTATAACCATTTTCCTCCCATTGGTTCCGTTACTGTGAATCTACCATCATCGTCAATGTTGACCATCTTGTCCCCAAACATGAGGGGCGTAGAGTGCACAAGGCGAACACGGACAATAGAATAACACACTTCATCTTGGAACACTTGACGATTAATGTTGTTGCTTGGGACTCTTCTTGGTATTTTATATATTAATTTTCGTTCACGGAAAATTATCGTGTATTCGAAAAAGAATTTTCGATGACCTCTGATTGAAATAAGTCAAAATAATAAAAAGGTTTTTTAACGAAATATGTTTGTGTCTAACGAATTCAATTGAAGTTATATAAAAAAAGGTTAATGTCTGTGTTTATCAGACGTGGTCGATACGATGAGAAATTTCACCAGCGAAGTCGAATTCATAGCATTATCAGTGTACCTTCAATATTGAAATAGTTTCAAAGATATTGTTTTGATATGGTACAACGGAATGATAATATAATTTGACGATCACCATTTGTGACAAAATACCCGAACAACTGTTATACAATCATCCACAATACAAAAAAACTAATTACTCATGAAAACCAAGAAGTTATGACCTGAAATACTGAGCGACCCCACATGATTTTTTTTTTAATTGGTTAAATATTCAATTGAAAGTGTTTGTTCGGAAAGTATTTCTACACTATATCTCAGTTGCCATACCAACCCACTGAAAACTTATACGAGGGAAGAAAACGCAGGCATAACTTCTCATGATGGAGTCTGAAACAATTCTTGGAGCCTTGAAAAATGTTTCAGAGGTGCTTAAGACTACTGGGACTTCTACTACCGAGCCGTTCATCCCTAGTCAATACCTTTTTCTGTGAATTTCGACTATGATGAAATTTAAATGGAAACCAATCACAATTCCTGAAATGTTTCTGTATTTTGTAACCTAACGCAGCAAAATGTGCCATTTTCAGAAACTAATATTCCATATCCACTGTGACTGGCAAAGGTTGATGAATGAACTTCCGTCCGATATTGAATCATGTGTTACACTGAAGTTATTCAAGCAATGTCTTAGGAAATACCTACTGAAAGCTAGTTTTTATTCCTTGAAAGCGTTTCAAAATGTTAGTCTTAGTTGTTTTAGTCCCAGTTCCTAAATTTTAGTTGATTTTCTTTCGACTTATTCTAAACATATTTCTCCATGTCATGAAGAAAATGAAGTATTATTATTGATAAATTGTTTCTATTGAATTTTGTCTCACATCTTTGATAGGTGGAATTATACAATTTCCTATCAAAATGGTACAATCAATAATTCTCGTCTAAACGCACAAAATTTAAAATTCACCTAAAAAACTTGCATCAAATATTCTGACATTTTGCAAAAAATATCACATACTGTAGAAACTCTGGGAAAGAGTTCTCATAATTCCTCAGTCGATTATATAAAAAAAAATTGCCATGTCATCCTGAAAAATTATGAAATACACATACATATAACACGATTGAATTGCTAGAATGGAATGAATAGGATTGTGTGTGATAAAATGTTGAAAATGAAGTGAAATACAGGATAACCCAAACATTTCAAATGTGACAATTTTTCTACTCACCCCAAGTATAATTCAAGTCAGGATGTTGAAATTATGAAATTGTTCGGAAAGAGAAGTACGGTTGGAAATGATAATTTTATCAAAATAGTAATATTGGACCAATACACTACAGATTCTTGTTTGAGATTCAACCCAAACGACTGGTTTATCTGGAATGAATTCAACTTTCATTTTTTTTATGTTTTTTTTTGGGATTGAAGATCCTATGGAGATGAAGTTTTTTTCCTGAGTGATAGGCCGGTTTTCTTCTACCTAAAGTTGTTTTTATGTTTGATCAAAATTTTTCCAGAAATTAATTTTTCAAATTGTTGCAATCTGTCTCCAAGTTGAAACCATTATTATTATTTTCAATTTGGTCCACTTCAAGAAATAATCTTTTGCTGAGAGAATTCTCTTCATGAAAAATTTTCGTGGAATAATATCGATGATGGAAATTCAGAACTGTTTCTGTGAATGTTGGTGTTGTTGAAAAGGAAAACATTCTCAATTGAATATTGAATAGAAATATTTTTCTGTGAATTGAAAAATCCACGATGAAAATGAAGTTATTTTTTGTGAATGTCTAACAGAAAACAACTACTTCACCAGCTGAAGCCACGCTGGACATTGAACTACATCTGATAGATATCTGAAAAGACCCTTACTCAAAAGAGTTGTATTGTGCTATTCTTGAATTGTTGGTTTTCAAACATTTTCTTAGTCTCTTTGAGGTATTGTCCAATGTTACATTATCCCTTGCATGTTTTCTGCTGAAAATATACAATAACCATTCAATAACAATGCTGTTTTAGATTCTTCAGATTTTTTTATTGGAATTCTTCATGGCCAAGTTGATAAATTTTATCGCTGGATTATTTTATAATGTTGGTATTCTGATGTAAGGGGTCGGCTGAATCGAAATTAAGACTTCCGTCGGAGCTACATGATTTTTTGTATGAATCAGTGATTATAGCATTTCCTTCTCTCAATAATATTAAATCATTCAAAAACCATTTGTGGAGAATGGATACCAGAAGTGGATGAAATCTCAGGTTTTTAATTTGATTACACAGGTTTTTATGTTGATTTACAAATTATAAAAATCAATCAATTAACAAAAGCACAAGTGATTGAAAATGGCGAAAAAAATTCTGGTGTATTGACACCTACTATATATAATATATAGAAATTGTTTTTGTTACAAAATTCAATATTTATGTCTTTCCTGATTGGAATCTTCTAACAATTTCATGGTTGCATTTACATTTTCAAAACTGAAATAGATTACATATAATACGAACAAACAATTTTGAAAACTTCTAATAGATTTCACAAACCGGGTGACGATTGATGTATATATTCCACCATTTCGTTTTGAGTGAAAATAGAGTTCACAAATGTGGTCTGACGACATGGAGTGAAAATAGTCTCAACGACCCAATAAAAACATTCCAAGTAATTCTGAAAAGTGAGTTACGAGTGAACTCTCGCACTTTTTCATTCCAAATGATATCAGGTTTATATTTTGCCTCCAGAATCATTCGTCCCATGAGAAATATGTTTGGTTTCATTCATGCCCACTAGACAAGAAATGAGAAATTTTGATATTATAGAAATTTGATATCTCCGTTTTGACTAGCATCAACACTATACAAATTTGTTGGCTTCCTGTCTACTTCATGTCCATTGAAAATACAATTTCGATGCAACGAAAATACTCCTTTATACAAATTCAAAAATGTATTGTTTTTTCACTCCGACCCTAAATTTCAATTTTGCTCGTCAATTAAAGAACAAACCTGGCTCCTACCAGAGGAACAGACGGAAAAACTCTATTTTCCAAAAAATAACAAATTCATTGAAGGATCTTGAATCAAATTGGTAAACTCCAACTAACGGGGGCAATGAAATATAATTCATAAATTTCATTTGAATAGCAGCAAAATCAACAATAATAGCTCAGAAGTACTTTGCACTATAAAATACTATTCCAGGTTTCATGAAGTATGTGTTATATGATCATATTTCGAGTTTTTTTTTTGTGATTATAATTTTTCCAATATTATGCATATTGCGGCTAGGTGAAACGATTTTACTAGGAAATGTTGCACTCATATTCTCAGCTATCAGTTGGGTCACTAGATTCAACTCACCTAATATATTGAAATCTGAACTTTTGGAATCTCAAATGAAGCACAATTGAAGAAAATTAATCGCAAAGGGAAGAACAAACATTATATGGAAAATGATATAATTTTCACACGTGCGGACAAAGGAAAACGAATTTCCTTATTGTATTCTGATATTTCTTAAGAGTATTATTTTCACAGATTTTTTTGTTCCATCGAATAGCTTGCACGTTTGTTTCCTGAGTTTGGTTGTCCACCAGCTCACATAACCTTTTGTTCTCCTGTTTTTCAAAGAGCAATTTTTCTGATATTGAGTGATCATTACCTTGTATGGAATGACCGGTATATCTTATGTTATGAGTATTATATGGATTGATTCTGAAATTTTTCAGGGTATAAGAGTGTTTTTTGAGTTCATACCTGTATTTCGGCCAGTCCGTTTTATTGAATCCCGACACATTCACTTCGGATTACCGGTATTGTCATGAATATTGGTGAGATGGTCTTCACCATATGACCTACTGTGTGGCCAAAATGGCCTCAAGGGGATTGGTTGCTCTTTGATAACAAGATTATGAAACTCAGCATAAACAAAACAAACCCACAACATTCAATGAGATAATAAATATATATAATAATAACTATACTTACACCTAGAACTATACGTCACCAGAATGACAGCTCACTAGTTGAGACTACATTTTGTAAATATGAAACTCCCTTCAAAAATAGTTATTCCAACTTTTAAATTCTCACATCGCGAAAGTACCAGCTAAGATGCCTAAAAACCCTGGTGTATTCACTGAATCGATTTTGTTTAGAATTTTTGGAGGACAACAAATGAAATACGTTAAATTCTGCTTAGAACTTCATTAGTAGATGGCGCGGTTGAGGACTTTTTGTTGTTTGGGTCACGCAAAATGTCAAACTTCAAACCTATGAATTTTTCTTTTTCTGTCAACATTACTTCATGCAAAAAATTGTGAATTGATCGTTTACAAAGATTGAAGTGCTACGAACAAGATCCCGCTCAGAATAGTTGGCGCGAAAATGAGATGAAATCTTCGAAACTTACTACAATGTTTACATCTGTCTGTCAAAAATTAGATTTTTCTTGAGGTCTACCTGGCGATTTTTTCGAAGTTATTTCTTCTCAAATGGCCTTTTTCGGATCGTGGAAACTTTCACGAAGGAATGAGAGATCATGAATTAACTTGAAAATTGAGGTGATTGGAAAATGTCCCCGATGACATTGTTCCATTAAACTTTCCGATACAAACTATTATCAAGCCATTCACTGCCCATCTCTGCCGGACTATTGCCTCTCTCACAACCTTCTGACATGAACAAAATCAGAGAATTCATTGTAGATATCATAGAATCTGTTGATTGAGTTGAGAAATCGATGAATCCTGGTGTGCGACAGTCTAGGCTGCTTCCAGCTATCTTAGAATGACTTCACCGGAAAAGGTGAGCCCTATTAACAAAGATGAGGGGAGAAAAAAATAATCTAAATGCTTCTCTTTTATTTTTCAGTAACATCCCGCATGAGATAATCGGAGAAGGAGGGCGATCTAAACCAAGCAGTTGTTCGGAAGAACAAGGCCCACTATCAAGATCGATAAGGCTGACTATGATTAGGCTGATTATCACTTTTTAATAAACACATGAATTTCGAAAGTAGGCGTGGACTTTCCATTCTATGAAGATATATTGATTTTGGCTAGTGAATTCCGAAGCGTCCTAGAGAGTCCCATAGCTCTTTGGAAGAAAATATCCACTATATTTAGAATTTTCCAATACTTTTAGTCAGAAGACTGTCATCTCATGGGAAAAAATGTATACAAAATATATATAATATAAAAAATAAATATAAAAGTAATAATAAAATTATTTGATTCGCTGAATGATAGAAACATTACAATCACGAGTTGAAAAAAATTATTCCAATAAGCAAAGGTTCGGAGAAGATTCAAATTAATTTATACATATACGAGTCATTTTACTAGTAGTGGAATAATATTAGATTTTAGCTTCAGAAAGTTAGGGGACTGCGGGAACTTTCCACTGTACATTAGTGATGATGTAAGGAACAACATATGAAAAGTTACCAACCGTAAAGTATGTGCCTAATTAATTATTCTGCAAATAAATTGCCAAATTACATTGTATATTGAATATTAAAAAAAATGAATAAATAATGGTGCCACTCGCAAAAATGGAAAAATGTACATGAAAAATGTAGAAAAATTTTTTCTTCGAAATAAAAACTGTAAGCTGCACAATTTTTCCGCTAACGTGCGAAAAAATGTGAGGCGGCGACTCTGAAGTGCAGCGCTGAAGGAGCACGTCGCCACGAGCGCTATACACTAAATTTGTTATAACTTTTGATCTAATTGATTGAATTAGGATAACAAAAATTTCACTAACGAGAAGTCATGTCGATAAAAGTGAAAAAATATGTATAGGAATAGTACGTAAATGAATTTATGTCATAGCAGAATCCTGTCTGAAGTCTATTTTTTTTTCCAGATAAACATCTGAAATTTTCACAGATTAATCTCAACATGACAAATAAAAAAAGGACAATTGGAAAAAAATGGATTTCGAAAAATCAGAGCTCAAAATATTGAATTGGTTATTTAAAAAAATTACACATTTGAATTTTGAGGCCATGCTTCAAAAACTAGTTTGAAATGTGATATTGAAACTTTTATATATGGGATATAACGAAATTTGTTGAGTGGAGGCCACATTTTTCAACTGAATGAAACAAAAATACTTCTCATGAATACCTTGGCTAATTTCGAAAATGGTCCAATAGTCTCAAAATGGCAGCTGTTGAAAAACTTCGCAATATTTCATTTCCATACGCAATATCGGCAAACTATGAGTCGTTGGATAGAGTTTCACTATCTCACTAATTTTACCCGTTTTCTCTTAGATGTACACATAACTAACAAATAGGTAGCTGTAAATTATCGTACATGAAATCTACCTTTACGACTGGCCTCGCCATCATTTTTTCAATGTCATATCCTGGTTCAGCGACCTCAAAAACCCCTATAGCATCAATTTGGGTAAAATATTCCTAACAAAATTGTTTTTCATTGTTTAAACAATCAATAAACAAGCAAGTTTATAACTTTTTTCTGCAAGCAATTTCTGAGTAATATAGGAAGGTTTCAGGAAAATCTATGGAGTCCTCCAGGATTCCAAAATAATGCATGATTTTGAGCTATTTTTACTCCGCTATATGAAGGTAATTTGAGTTCTTGCGATAAGATAGTCCGTGTTGTCTGCCAAAATAGTGAACACCTCTTAATTTGTCAAAAAGCTGAGAGGTGCTTTCACTCAGATAGGATTTGAACCAATGGAAGCTTCGTCCTCTGAAGCTGTAGAGATGAAGCTTACGTAACAGTCAAAAGCTTTAGATATGTCGCAAAACACTTCCTTCAGACTAGAATATAGATTTTTCAGAAAGCGACAGAGATTGCATCTCTCGTACTTTTATTGGTTTGAAAGCTCAATTAAGTAATTGTATGTAATTTACAGCACTTCATTAAATCATTATCCGCTCCATCATAAGATTTTCATCACGAGCAAACAGGGACATAAATACATATGTACCAACTCGGTGGAGCCGTAATAGAAGATTAACCATACAAAATAAATAGGTATGGTTCATAATTAGAATTATTTCGGAACCCTTTCGAAAATTCTCAGGGTTATCATAATGTATATGATACTGACAATATATAATAACCCTGATACACTGACATAAGTACATGGAATAGTTTGTTCTAAAATATGTTACATCGATCGATCAACCTCAAAATATTTCACAACGAATTGACATAACCTCAAAGGCGACAAAAGTACAATCACAGAACGGATCAGAGACACAAATCACAAAAACTCCCTGTGTGGTATGTAATTGCAGTTTACTGAATTAAGACAATAAACGACGTCGGCGCCATCTGAAACTCTAGATAACTCTCCTTATCAAGTGGGACAAACTGGGGGTTGTCCCAATATTTTACAGGTAAAGTGAATACACCATGTTTTTAGACATCTCAGTACCAGCAACACTCTTTACATACTTCATTCGATGTGATTTGAACAAAATGAGTATTTCAAACATCTGAGCGGCTGTCACAAATCATGATAATATCGCTGATTCTCTACGGAGAAGATATTCCTGACATATTCTCCTTCTTTTTGAACGTATTTCTATCAAGTTTTTTCTATGCGACAGCTAGACACAAAGACACTAAATTTTACATATTCAAATCTCCACACATCTGCTTCTCTCTTTGGGTACTGTTACTGGATTCGCAAGCATATTTTGTATCGCTGCTTGGTCTCACTGCTGACTTTTTGCTGATTATCCCTTGATGCTGTTTTCAGATTGCCCCACAACTATAGGCATTGTTTCAGCTTGCCGAAATTGTTTCTATGAGGTTGGTGTTATAATTGGCAATTTCTTCTTCTATGGATAGCAAATCGTATTCACAATAGGCTCTCAAGTAGGTTTTTCGCTGGATGCTTTTTCCTGGACAGAATCCCGTTTCGACTATGGGATTCACATCGATGAACATGTTTGCTAAATCAATTTGACTCGTTTGATTCAGCATTGTTATAACAATTGGATTGAATATTCAGCATTGCATCGCCTTCTCGACTGAACCTGGTTTCCATATATGTGCCTTAGGAAAGGGGTTTGGGTTATTCAATCACTTCAGAACTTCGATACATTTCACTCGTATAACTAGTACAAAGGTCCTTAGGGTACGTTTCTCATGCTTTGGCCTTCCGCTCCTTGATTGGCTCGTGATTCCTTCTCAGGTGGTTTCTTCTCCTTCCTCACAGATGTGTGGGTAAACATGGAATCTGAAAACGAAATGGCAGTAAAACTTTCTCACTTTTCACCGAAACTCATCGTTCTAATAACTATTCATTTTTATATCTACCTACAAATATTCTTGGCTCTCATATTCCTAATGTTTTTGTTGCTTTCATTCTCAATCTGAATTTTGAAACATCACCCAAATAATGAAGGAGAAAACCAATTCACAATGTTACACAAAAATATAAACTTGAAATTATCAGAAAAAAATCAACAGTATACAACGTTATATTCTACCTTCTAAAGGTCGTAACTTCATTCTATTTATAGTGTCATAATAAAAAATCATGAAGTCCGTGTTTGTAAATATTTCTTCAATCTAGTGATCTTATTACCATGATATTTGTCTGCTACTTCTGTATTTGTTGAATTCGTAGAAAAGACTCTATATCAAATTGCATACGTTTTATTTGAATAATGATATAAATTAAGAGAATGACTTTATCTCCGAATCTTCCAAATACATAATGACAGTAACAAATCACTAGAACAAAAACCAGAGTATATAGAAAGCACCGTTGTCACTTCAACAATATTGTTTTGGAACAAAGATTTGAACATATTATCTTGTATTGGAAGTAAGCACAGCTTCTGCACTGCTCTATCAAAAATCCCAGTAGAAGTTTAAGTGCTGCATACTCAAACAAGTCCGTCAGATGATGGATGAATCTAAATAATTCGACCAATTTTTCATAGAAGGGGAGGTGAACGATCATCAATCAATAAAAACCATGGAGCCAACCTTTATGGAATCAGTTACTTTCTGCCATTTCGCCCCAACTCGGCGAGTTGATAGAGATTCAGATGTCCATCGATTCCAGAATTTCTGCACAGCAATTCGAATAAACTGACACTGATTGAGTCTGATCGAAAGCAAATGGGATAAATCGTTTTGGGGGATTGAGATAAGACCTTCCCCAATAAGGAAATGATCTGGTGTCAACGTTTGGAGACCATCTGGATCATCCGAGTTTGGAATTGAGGGCCGAAAATTCAATACAGCTTCAACCTGGCAGAATAGCGTGTGAAGTTTTTCGAAATTCAAATTTGATTTGCCTGCTATCCTGTAATTATGAAATTTTGCATGTTTCACTGCAGCCTTTCACAAACCTCTTTGGTGAGGTGATCGAAATGGAATGGATCTTCATTTGATTTCATTTTGAAGGAAGTAATCCCTCACTTTGGTTTTCAATAACGTGTTTGTCTAGCCACTCAAATAACACCTTCAATTCTTCATTACCCCAATTAAATTGGACCCGTTATCTAAGTAACGAAGACTACATATACATATTCATGAAATAAATCTTTTAAAGCACAAAGTCATTTTCACAAAAGAATCAATATAAATTGAAACACAATTGGTAGACCACAAGCGAAAAACAACTACTTGCCGGGCAAATACCACGCAGAACGTTGGATGATATTCACGTGAAAATCTATGCAAACTTCCATAGAAATGAAAATTGATTGCAAATGTTTCTTTGTGATAAGCTCGATCATGTTTAATTCTTGTCGGGTCCGCCTAACAATCCGCATACCGGTTTCAGGCTTTTAAATTGAACATAATCGAACTTATCAGAAAGGAACATTTGCAATCAATTCTTATTTCTATGGAGATTTTCAGATGAATATCATTCAACTTTCTGCGTTGTATTTGCCAGGAAAGTAGTTTTTCGCTTGTGGTCCACCAATTGTGTTTAAATTTATATTGATTCTTCTGTGAAGATGACTTTGTGCCTCTATTTTCATATCTATGCCACTACACTTTTTGTTCAACATATATGCCAATCAGGCGTTTAGCCACTCCTACTGAGATGTAATCAAGTTTCAGAATCCTATCGAGGTAGGGGAATTGTATGAAGTGTTTCTTTCTGTCACTTGGTACCGTCGGTTGGAAGTTACTTTATCCGGCGTACCTAAAGATGATTTAAGCTTGATGGTGATTCTGTTTATGTTGGGTTTCGCTTCGGCCAGAGCTCTCCGGACTCTGACCGGTGACTACTCCTTACTGATGAGGGCCAAAAACCTGAAACCGGTATGTGGATTGATAGGCGCATCCGACATGAATTAAACATAATCGAGCTTATCATAAAGAAACATTTGCATTCAATTTTCATTTCTATGGAAGTTTGCATAGTGAATATCATTCAACGTTCTGCGTGGTATTTGTCAGGAAAGTAGTTTTTTGCTCGTGGTCTACCAATTGTGTTTCAATTTATATTGATTCTTTTGTGAAGATGACGTTGTGCCCTTATTTTCTTATCTATTCCACTTCACTTGGATTTTTTGTTTAACATATATGCCAGTCGGGCATTCAGCCCCTTCTTTTTTTTTTGTTTTTTTTCTGGTTTCCATGAAAAGGGATATCCTGTAATGTTCAGAGAACATCGTGGGCACCAAGGGAAAGAAGGTAGGAGTTGGTGTTCTTCTTGAATTTCTGGAGGTTGTATGCCTCGGGGAACACCTCCGTAGGCAATGAGTTCCAAAGCCTCGCTGTTCGTTGGATGAACGAGTCTTTGGAAAGTGATGTTCTGCAGGTCTCCAAAGTGATCACGAAGGGGTGTGATGACTGAACTTGACGGGTTAATCTCGAAGAGACTGCCAAAGTAGGAACGATTGTTGATATTTCAGAAGAGCATCGCCCATGAAAATATCTATAAAATAGAGATAAATCGCCAACTTTTCTACGGTGTTCCAGACAAGTGAGCGAGTTTGTAAGCGAGGCATCACCGACGAGACGAATTGCCCTTTTTTGGACAGAATCCAATAGCCTCAGGATATGTTTAGGTGCCGCGCTCCAAATATGGGAACAGTATTCCAGGACAGGTCGGATCTGTGCCTTATAGATCATAAGCAGCTGAGTGGGGTGAAATAGCTCTTGGCACGGAACAAAACCAAGTTTTGGGATGCACTTTTGACAATGGACCTACGTGATTTTCCCAGGAAAGGTTATTGCTGATAGTAATACCAAGCATCGATATGGATGACTTCAGTGGTATGGTTACTCCCGACAAAGTTATGTTAGGCACAGTGAGATCGGCTTTTCTAGAGAAAAGACATGCTTGTGTTTTGTTTGCATTGAATTCTACCAAGTTATTAGATCGCCACTCGAGAATTGTTGCTAAGTCCATATTTATATTATTAACATTTCTTCCTCGTTCATTTCTGGTTTCACGGGCTGATATAGGGGCCCTGGAAGAGAAAGCGGTATGGAGGGTCCCTATCATCGGCAAAGCTGTGTACTGGACATGAAGTTGCTTTCAACAGGTCGTTGATGTGAAGTAGAAATAGTGTTGGTGCGAGAATAGATCCTTGCGGAACACCAGCATTTATGAGTAGAGTGTCAGATGAAACTCCATCGACCACTACATGGAGAGACCTGTTTGAGAGAAAACTAGCAAGCAGAGAACACAGCTGAGGGAGCAAGCCATAAGACGAAAGCCTGGCGAGGAGTCCTTGGTGCCAAACTCGATCGAACGCCTTGGAGATATCTAATGCCACAGCTAAAGTTTCTCCATACTTTTCAATAGATAGCTGCCATATATGAGAGACGTAAGCGAGCAGGTCACCAGTTGATCTCTGATGGCGGAAGCCATATTGCCTATCGTTGTCAATTCCTGAGTCTTCCAGATATTTCATGAGCTCGATGTTGATGGCTTTTTCCATGACCTTTGAAATAATAGATAGCAGTGCGATAGGTCTGTAGTTGCTAGGTAGGGCCTTTTTCCCTTTTTTAGGGACTCGCTGTACTCTTTGCAATTTTCCAATTGGACGGAAATACCCCCAAATTGTAAGAGTGGTTGAACAACTTCCAAAGAACAGGTGTTAGTTCGGGGGCACATTTCTTGAGAACAATCGGCGGGATTCCGTCAGATCCACAGGCTTTGTTGGTGTTGAGACCCAGCAGAATCTTTCTGATAGTACGTTGGCAAACGTGATCTCGGCATGTGACTGTCAATAGGTGTAATGTTCGGGGTTGTTTTCCCGATGAATCCAGAGTGGAATTTCCAGCAACTAGGTGCGCAAAGATAGTTGGGTTCTTCCTGGGCAGTTGTTGCTAGTGTTCCATCTTCTTTGGTGAAGAGGCGGAAATGAGCTGGGAAGTGAAGTTTTCTTCCCACAGCTTTGCGAAAGACCAAAATGAACGGGATCCGTTAGGACATTCAGCAAGTTTTGATCTTATTTTGGCATTGTGGGCATCTTTTGAGCATTCTATTGTCTCTTTGCATATGCCCTCTAGCCTCGACATATGCGCTCTGGTCTCAGGCCCGGATTTTTAGCCATCGATGGTATGCTGCCTGTTTGCAAGCCACAGCTCTAGAGCAGTTTCTGTTAAACCAGGTCTTATCGGATGATGTTCTTCTTTCGGTATTCGGTATGTAAGTTTGCATCCCCAACATGATGATTCTAGAAATTGTCTCAGCACATCGTGTTGGATCTACTGAAGAGAAATAAACTCTCTTCCATGGAAACGCTGAGAAAAACATACGAAGACCTTCCCAGTCGGCCGAATTGTAATGCCACATGAGACGGGGTGGTATTGTGCAGCTCGATGGTGAATGGAAAGAGCATGTTGTGGAGATGAGGGTGTGATCAGAGTTTCCAAGTGGGGCACAAACTTCTATTCTATACGGGTCAGGATTGGTGGTGAGGAAAAGATCAAGTGTATTGGCAGACTGGTTGTTGACATCAGGAATGCGGGTTGGTAGCTCGACCAGTTGTTCTAGACCATGAGTGATGGCGAAGGCCTCGGCTTGACGACCTGCATCATCTGTTTTGTTAGAGAATTTGAGCCAGGCAGCGTTATGTACATTAAAGTCTCTCATGATTATGGTTTCTGCTGTTGGATACTTCTCCTGAATGTTGTCCAGTTTGAGTGATGAAAACTCAAAGAGGTCGTTATATGAAGGTTCATTAGGTGATAGGTAAAGGCAGCAGAGGAACTTAGTCAGTTTGGTATCAGATAGCTTGAACCACATCACATCAAAGTCTTTCGGTTCCAAACTCTCTTCACGCTGGCATGAAAGGTTAGCCTTAGCGTAAAGGCAGACTCCACCTTTGAACCTGAATCGAGAATGGAGTTCGTAACCAGGACAAAGCATATGGACCTTGTTGGTGGACGAGTTTACTTGTGTTTCTGTTAGAGCCAGAATATCCGGTTTTTTCGACTGTAGGTGATGGTGGACGTCATTGATGTTCTTGTTGAGTCCGCGGATGTTGCAAAAATCAATCTACTGGAATATAATCTTATTTCAAGGATCCTATCGGGGTAGGGGGATTGTATGGAGTGTTTCTTCCTGTCACTAGGTACCGCCGGTTAAAAGTTACTTTTTCCGGTGTACCTAAAGATGATGTAAGCTTGATGGTGATTTTTTATGTTGGGTCTTGTTCGGCCAGAGCACTTCGGATCTCTGACTGGTGAGTACTCCGTACTAATGAGGGCCAAAAGCTTGGAACCGTTATGCAGATTGTTAGGCGGATCCGACATGAATTGAACATAATCGAGCTTATCAGAAAGAAAAATTTGCAATCAATTTTCATTTCTATGGAAATTTGCATAGATTCTCAGGTGAATATCATTCAACATTCTGCGTGGTGTTTGCCAGGAAAGTAATTGTTTTTCGCCTGTGCTCTACGAATTGTGTTCAATTCATATTGATTCTTTTGTGAAGATGACTTTGTACCTCTATTTTCTAATCTATTCCACTTCCCTTGGCTTTTTTGTTTGATAAATCTTTTAATTGCATTAAAAGATTAATCTGTCAATGCACAGCTTTTGTACAAAAACATATAAAAATACACTGATACGCTTCAATCATTTGTCAAGTACGTGATTTTCCGTCCATGATATAGAGTGGCCCAGCAAAGTTAACTCCGCTTACATGAAATGGATGATTTTCAGTTATGCGAGTTTCGGGCAAATCAGATATTTTTTTATATACGCGTGGGGGATTCACTCGGTAACATATCAAAAATTATCACAGAACACTCAATCTAACTCTTTATATCCAGTATGATTGTCGTAATGAATTCAAAATTACTTGAACTATACACAATAATATCTTCCCAAAGGTAGGCTTTCATGTCACCTCATTGGCAATTCTTCCAAGTCCTCCTCCAGTTCGTGTATTCATCTTTGAATACGCAATCACACCATTTTACGATATAATTCACACAATTCTCTTTGTCAAACAAATCTCATCTTGAATGAAAAAAATATCCAAAAAACTACATCCAACGCATTGAACTTGCTATCACTGAAAGTCATTTCAAACCAACAAGTTACCATATATCAACCCTCGAGAAACTTGATTCACAAAATGCTTCTCATATTCACCCATATATATTTTTAAGTTAAGGACCCTCTGAGATATCAGATATTTTCCTTCATTTCTGAACAAATTATTACAAAAGGCTAATGAATTCAAAATTCATTCGATTCCTTATTTTTAGAAATAATAATGGAATCATCAAATGCTCGCTGAAAACTCCTCAATTGTATCAAAATGTATCCAAACTTCTAAAGAATCGAAAACTTAGAAAGTTGAACCGTGTAACCATATGTCATAACTTTCAACGGTACTTTCATAAAAAACACGTAAATCTGCAAAATATATTTGATTATACCTCTGTCCTATTCTAACTAAATTCTTTGTTTCAATTTGGAATACTTATACCCATTAACAATGAGGTATGGAATGAATATCAGTCAGTTCGTCATATGAATCTCATTTTCGTCAATGATTTAAGATCAACTTCTGAATTTCAAATACAGTGCATTCCATTCAAAACGAGCCACCCTGAATAACTTTTGGTACAATGATTTTCAGGAAAAATGAAAAAACAGTTCAACAATAGTATACAGGGTGACACATTTTGACATATTCACATTTGATGTTACTTCCACTATCGCACCCCCAGAGCATGTCACCATTTTTTTTAATGGATCACCCTATATTGTTTCGCATTATCAGATGCTCCATGATGAGCAGATTTCAACAAAGTATTATATGGTCTAACGCATTTGGTTCGGGAGCTACAAATTATATTAGTTGGAAACGAGCCACCCTGAATGAACTTCCGTACAATATGTTACCTAGGTTTCATAGGTGTTTTTTTGAAGTATACTTCAAAAAAGTCTTATTTTGCCTAGTTAAGTTTGACTTCGATATTCTCTTCATTTTGTATTGTCTCATTCTATAATAACGATTACCTACCAGGTGAAGTTACAATTGATGTTTCTGTTTTTGTGAATTCTTGGGAAGCAATGGTTTATACGCTTCGAGAACGGATTGAAATAGGGAGTTTGTACTACCAGAATGGAAATAGTGCTAGAGTTGCTGCCCGTATGTTCAATGATGATCATCTAGGAAGAAATGTACGACACGAATACGTTTCGGAATTATTGAATAAACGTATGGAAACTGGATCTGTTAGTAATGAAAAGAATAACCGTTCAGGAGTTGTCAACGATGGAGCTATTTCTATTGCAATTCCAGGGCACGTTGGACTAATGGAAAATACGGAATCTCTTACTTAATTATCCCGAGAATCAGGAATCAGTCGTACAAATGTTTTCAGGATCCTTCATAAGTAAAAATTTCATCCATATAAGATTAGACTAGTTCATGAATTGAACGAAGATGATTTCGATAGACGTATCGAGTTTTGTGAAAGTCTCACTGAACGGATCAACATGCATCAGAATTTCTTGAATAAAATTTGTTTTTCGGATGAAAGTACGTTTAGTTTGGATGGAGAGGTGAATCGGCAAAATTGTCGATATTGGAGTGATACGAATCCTCATTTATTCCGTCAAGTTCATACCCAACGACCTCAAAAACTGAATGTTTGGGCAGGAATTTCAGGTGACCACATCATAGGACCTTTTGTTACCGATGGTAATTTGACTGGTGAGAAATATTTGAATATGATGTAGAATCGAATAATACCGTGCATCAATAGGGCAATTGAGGAGGATATGAATTTATTCGAACAAGAAATAGTTTTTCAGCAGGATGGTGCACCTCCTCATTATGCAGCTCCAGTGCAACAATTTTTGGATGATCATTTTCCTGGTCGCTGGATTGGCAGAAGAGGTCCTACAGAATGGCCACCAAGGTCTCCGGATCTCACTTCTGTAGATTCCTTTCTATGGGGTCGTTTGAAGTCCAAAGTGTATGAGATAGAATCAACAACATTAGAAGATTTGAGAGAGAATATCATTAGGCATTGCAGATAAATAACTCCCGAGATTCTCAACCATGTGAGGGCGGCAATGGAAGTTTGTACCATCGTATGGAAGTTGGTGGAAACGTTTTTGAACATTCACTAAAGAACTTTTTTTTCTCATTGTCAAGTCATCAGATTTTGATTCAAGAATTTAATAAAAAATCTCTTTTTCTGATTTATTGCTTCATTTGTCTCTAGAACTAATATTCCAAAATGTGGCCTCCTGTATAAATTGTTGACCCGTTTTTTTATTTTTACTGCAAATCATTGTTTCAAAAGTTATTCAGGGTGGCTCATTTTCAACCAAATAATTTGTAGCTCCCGAACCATATGCGCCAGACCATATGTTTTATACTTTCTTGAAATCTGCTCATCATGGAGCATCTGCTAATGCGAAACAATATAGGGTGATCCATTTAAAAAAAATGGTGACATGCTCTGGGGGTGCGATAGTGGAAGTAACATCAAATGTGAATATGTCAAAATGTGTCCCCCTGTATACTATTGTTGACGTGTTTTTTTATTTTTCCTGAGAATCATTGTACCAAAAGTTATTCAGGGTGGCTCATTTCAAATGGATTGCACTGTATAGAACAAATTACTTTACTTCTACATATTAAACATACCACTATGAAGTTTTTTTATGAATCAAAGGATTCTTCATCAACTCTAATCATTACTCAGCTTTAATATTTATAAACTCACTGAAATATTCCTACTTATTGAATATTTCCTTAAACAAATCTGGATTTCAATAAATTCATGAATCTTCTTTTCTAATTCCTATCGTATCTGATGTATATCTAATTTATATCGTGCTCCTAAAAATTCCCCAATAGAATTCATCTGAACTTTAGCAAGTTGTAAGGAAAACCTAGAAAATGGAACTGTATGAAGCCAGAAAAGTGAAGATGATTTTATAATTGAAATAAAGGAAAACTCCCAGTCCTATGCACCTTCATGCGTTTTAAAATCAAGTGCCTGAGTAAAATCAAGCGTAATTCAAATTATCATTTTTAATCCACGAAAAATGGAATCTCCAAATGCTCAAGAGTTTCCGAAAACAATAAGGTACATGCCCATACTACTAGAATTACCCTAGTGTAGAATTTCAGAAACTTAAAGAGTCTCAGAAAAAAAAAAAAAATTAAGAAAATATTCCAATGTATTCCATGGAAAAAAAATGATCCCCAATTTATCATCACAAAGACGAAAGTGTATCCAATAATATTGCACTGAATAAATAGAAAATTGCAAAAATTCAGGAAAAAAATAACCGTCGATACACATCTACTTTAAACAATTCTTGAAATATTCACCATAAATATACTTTTATACTTTTCATCATCTGATTGTCAACAGAATTTGACAGAAACTATAAACATATTTGAAAAAATTTCAAAATCTTGATCGAGTTATTTGAGATTTATTATGAAGCATAAATTTCGGAAGTCGAAAACTAAGCTCCTCCACCATATGTGGCATCAACAAAACAAACATGAAACATTTAATGCGATAATAAATTTATACAAAATCAAATCAAATCAACTTCATTTCAACAACTACAGTTATCACAGATACAGTTTCATTGGCTGATGAGAGCCATTTCAATGTAATAGAATTATTCTTCGTGTTAGCTATACAAAAACAAAATATAAAAAAAAGGGAATTAAAAAAAATATATTGAAAGTAAAATACAATATATATATCTTGCTTCTTCCAGAGTGAAGTAAAATACACCTGGGCGTATGTCGCCTGTTTTGTGCTTTTTTTTACCCCACTTGAAGAAGTATTCAACTTCTGTAATAACATTTTATATAATAATAATAAGAATATAACTTTATTCAAAAAATATGGGTTTACAAGGATACTATTTAGAATGAATAAAGTAGGGTTGGCGATAAGTATTTTTACACTTGTTTCGCAGAAAAAATACAGTCGAAAAAAATTGGCAATGAAATCAGTTATAGACTACTTGAATTCAATATGAATAAAAGCACTATATATTATATGTATAGACTTTGAATCATCGACACAAGGAATTTTAGATTCAATTTGGCCTAAATACAGTAGAAACTGAGCATATAATCTATTTGAATGAAGTGAATACAATAATGTTATAAACTCCAAAAAAACAATGTGAATGAACTACAATATTTTCATGAAATATAATGTTATAAAAATAATATTTATTTACTATTTTAGGACACTTCATACAATATTTTAGGACATTAACTACAATTAAAAATAAAATGGAATGTTAATCGGTTATTACACGAATTTTGATATGGGTAAGAGTATACAAGATTAAATATATATAAAATGTAATAAAATGCCAATATTTGTTAAAGCGTATTCATATTTAGCAAGTACGGAAGTGGGATGGGAATAAGAATGTATACGAAATATAACGAGGAGGTTTCTTGTCAATGTTGATTGAAGTAATCATTTTCAGAAATCTTGTACTTCAGATCTCTTCATGAATTTTTTTTTTGAATTGTAATGAGTTGGGTTAGTACGAATTGTTTCAGGTAAAGAATTGAACATTTTTGGAGCGTTGTAAGAAAAGCTAGTTTTCAGCAGTGACTTTGTTATTTGCGGTATTTTGTAGTTATTTCTTTGTCTAGTGTTATGGGTGTGTGTTGGTAAGTTTGACGAGTGTTTTGAAGTATAGTACTTTATGTTGACATTGTAGTAATAGAGTTGTTTAGGGTCGAGTACCTCTGATTTTTGAAAGAGTAAATCACTTGGGGATCTTGAGTTTTTACTTAATATAATTTTCAGGAATCGTCGTTGTAGAACTTCAAGTGGTCGCATGTGGGATTTTAGTGCACCTCCCCATGCTAATAAACCGTATCGAAAATGACTTTCAACGAGTGCATGATATAGTGTGAGCAGATGATGTGTAGGATGGATTTTTTTCATGTATCTTAATCTATAAAGGATACATTATAGTTTTTTGGTAACGTAGTTGATGTGTATGTCCCATTTCATGTGCCAATCTATTACGACTCCTAGGTATTTTATGTTACTTTCAGCTGTAATTGTGATATTGTTTTTACCATCGAGGATATTGAGCTGGGTAAAGTGAGGAAGATTTGTTTTATTACAACTGAAAGGTAGAAAGTTAGTTTATTGAAAATTTATAGTTAGCAAACTGCTTTCAAGCCATTTTTTAATGATAATGGAGTCTGTTTCTACTACTTCCTTTACTTCTGTTCAGGTATCTGCTTCGTAGAAAATTGCGGTATCGTCTGCGAAGCCGATGATGTTTCCCTTGCTTTTTGTGGAAACAATTCATTCAGGTAAATGTTGAAAAGTAAGGGTCCGAGAACTGTACCTTGGGGCACTCCACATTTTACGATTAATGATTCACTGTCGACATTATTTATTCGGACTGTCTGATGTCTACTCGTTACATGACTTTTGAATAAATCTAAGCAAGTGTTTCTGATACCGATGTCCTCCAGTGACTGAAAGAGTAACTCGTGGCTAACAGTATCGAATGCTTTCGATAAATCAATGAATACACATAGACAGGGTTTGTTGTTGTTTAACGAATTATACATTTTTTCGGTAAGGGTCAGAATGGCATCTTGAGTGGACGTTTTTTCTCGAAAACCATATTGTCTTTCGAAAAGTTTGTTATATTTATTTATGAATTTTTGTAGTCGGTTTTTTAGAAGCTTCTCAAGTATTTTTGATAAATGGGTGATTAATGAAATAGGTCTATAATTTTCTGTCAGTTTCTTGTTTCCTTTTTTATATATTGGGATGATAACTGAACATCTGAATGCTCTAGGCCAGGTACCAGTTTCTATGCATTTGTTGAAGATGTAAGTTAGTGGTTCAGCTATAAATGACGCGATAACTTTCAGCGTTTCCGATTCAATTTCATCCGATCCCACGGCTTTGTGGTTCTTCAACTCATGAATAAAGCTTTTTACTTCAGTGTGTTTGTGGGTGAGAGTGTAATTGAGTTTGGAAGGAATGGTCTATTGATTTTGTAGTTAGGATTAGGGTTTATATTTCGAGCAAGTTTTTTCCCGGTGTTATTGAATGATTTATTGAATTCGTTTGCTATGTCCTTTGGATTTGTTGATATCTCTCTTTGTTCATTTTCAATAGAGATTTTCGATTTTTTAGGGTTACTAACTTCTTGAACTACATTCCATAAAACTTTTGTGTAAGATTTGTTGAGTTCGATTCTGTTTTTATAGTATTCGAATTAAGTTTTTTCAATTAGAGTCGACAATTTGTTTCTATATTTTTTGTAGCGGAGTTTCAGTTCGTTATCATTTGGGTTCCTTCTCAGAAGTTGAGCCATTTTATTTTTTGCGGTAGTTGAGTTAAGTAAAGCATTTGTCATCCAAGGAGCGATCCTCGTATTTTTCCTTTCAAATGTCTTTGTATATGTACAGTTGTCTATGTATTTTTGAAGTGTTTCAATGGAAGTATTTGTTGCATAGTTAGGATCTGGATTCAAGTATAATAAATCCCAGGATTTTTGTCTCATTTTATTTTTAAGTTTTGTTTCATCTATGCATTTCACTATTTTTCGTTATTTGAGGCATTTGGTCTTTTCCAGAATTATCTATAGTATTGTTGAGAAATGATCTGTAATGTCGGTTTGTAATACTAGGGGCAGTATTTGATCAAGTACGTCGATTGTTGATTTTAAGAATATGTGGTCGATACATGAGCTATGTCCACCCTGTATTCTCGTTGGATTATTAATCTTGGAAATGGAACCAAATTCGTTAAGTGTGTTGTTATATTCTGTATTATATTCATTGTTTTTTAGTAGGTCGATATTCAAATCACCAATGAAAATGTTATAACTTTCTGGTTGGAAAGTTGAACTCTCAAAGTAATGTTGAAGGCTGATAACGAATTGATCGATATTGATTTTTGGGGGTCTATACATAGCGTCGATAAGAAAGTTGTTTTTGTCATTGGGGATTATTTTAATCTGCAACAGGTTGCTTCCATTCAAGGGTATGATTGAATATGTATAATTATACTCTGATTTTATGTATACAACAACTCCATCATTTTGATTGAAATCCCCCTCGTTATATAACTTGTTGTAACCATCTAAATTATATAGGTCTGTATTTGTTGTTGCCCATGTTTCTGATGAGACAATACAGTCGAATTCGATGCGTGAGTTTTCTAAGAGTATTTTGAATCCGTCTAACTTTTTATTAATGCTTCGTATGTTAGTATGGATAGTTCTAAAATTTCGACAGTCTTTGTTAATTTCTAAAATATCTCTGCATTCTTGTATGTGTTCCAAGTAGTAGGTTTCTGTTCTATCGATGTCAAAGTCTCTGATATATTGATCCATTTGTTATTGTTTTTTTTGTGAAAAAAACACATTGACCATTCAGGTTAAAAATGGTGAAGCAAAAAAGAATGAAAGTAATCGAAGTAGACTTCCAAACAACTCGGTGAGGGAGATATATATTTACTTTGTTAGTACGGTTAATGTGAACAGTAGATCCGAATTTATTCGAGTTCAATGATTCTGGTGATGAAAAGGTATGTATCTATTTGAATTGCTTGACCGCAGTTTTGGCTTATTCATGAAAATACCAGTGGATGGTTTGGATAGTTTTTTGGTGAATGGGGTTTCAGAAATTTCCGTTTGTTTTCCAGGTACTTTGGACTGGATGATTTCTGTTTGTTGGCTATTTAACTCAGTTGCAGCGTTTATGACCCCTGGTGGACTCTTGATAGAATGGTTTATGTTTTGTCTATTTGGCGTCGCTGGTGCACTGTTCGATTCAATGTCACCCTGATCGTCAAATTCCTTCAAATCTTCAACAGTATATGCCTTATTTTCTACAAACAGCTTATTACCTTTGATGTAGCAGTTGTTCGAGTATGCTTTAGCTTTTCTCAATTGGTTTCGAAAAATCTTGTTTTCCTTTCTATCAATAATTGTTTGGTCGTTGGCAATGCTCACATTTGTTCCTTTCAGTTTGTAACAGTTTTGAAGGATCAGTTTCTTCTTTAAATTAGAGATGAGATCCACTTTCAGAGGGCTATCTTCAGAATGGCCTAGTGAATAGAAATTTTTCATGTCGGACTCCTTGAGATCTATGTTCAGTAAGCGTTTTGTTTCTTCACAGACAAATTCCAGTGATCTCTCTTTCGGAGTTCTACTAAGTCCAAATATCAATGAATTATTTGTCCTGGTTTTTTTTTTCAAGAAATTCGATTTTATTTTTCAGATCTTCGTTTCCTTTTTCAAGCAGGTGGATGTTTTGACTCATCGATTTAACTTTCATGAGTACACGGGTTTCACTCGCCTCGATAAGGTTTTTCAATTCATTTTCACTTTTTATAATTACATCGAGTATATATTTCAGTGTAACGTTGTTCTCATCGCCCATTTTCTCTCCATTGATATTTAAGAAATTTTATTATACCAGTGTGAATGATTTATGTACATACCATTTATAAACAAATTTCTCAAGTGGCGCGGAATTTGCACTAATTCACCTGTGCTATATTGATTCTTTTCACAGTTTCACTATATGGCAGCGGATTGAGGAATATTACTAAGTTCACTTGTTCGAATGCACTTCTTGGTTTTCAAAACTATCAGTTTAGTAGCAGATATTTGCACAAACTATTTTATGTAATTTAATGCTTTGGAGAAATCGGTGTACACTGCATCAATCTGTTCATGTCGATCCATGCTGTTATAGACATATGCATATAAGAGCAGTGGTAGAGAACGAAAATAAGAATGAAAAATTTAAATGAAAACAAAGAATAATACACATTTTTAAAACAAAAATTATACAATATAAAAATAATAATGATGGTAATAAAAATGATAATCATAATGATAATGATAATGCAGAGGAAGGGATAGCGATCGGCGATGCATGATTTTGAGGTGAGACTTCGAATCTTTTGTATTTTAGAATATTTTTAATGTTATCGGGTTCTCTAGTATGTGTTGCTTGAGGGTCGGTTTAAATTTACTAATTATTTTTATTTTTTTCAGGTGTGTTGGGAGAAGGTTGTATAATTTAGGTCCGAAGAAAAAAACGAATCTTTGTGCATGACTTTTTTTGAAGAGCGGAATTTTGATATGCAAGTTTTTGACTGATCTTGTGGTTTTGTGAGCGATGAAACTAAATTTCTGGATATTCGAGAACATCCATATCAGACATTGGTAGCTGTATAAGGTTAAATAAATGTATAATGTAAAATATTTTGGTTTCTCTGTATAGTTGCTCCGTTGGGAAACGTCTAGCTCTTTCAAATGTAATTTTCATTAATGAGTTGTTTGTAGGCAATTGATAGCATTATTGAATGCTCCTCCACACACAACAATACAATATATGAGTATAGATTCTGCCAAGGAATCATATTAAATTAACATATTTTTTCGAGAGAGTTTATCCCTTAGGGTGTAGAATTTGAACATGAGAAGTCTCATCTTTTTTATAACTTGAGAAATGTGTTCTTCCCACCTCAGAAGTTGGTCAATAACTACGCCCAGATATTTTATGGATGTCGTTTTCTCTATTTTTGGGCAGTTGCATGTCATATTCTTAGTGCAGGTGGGCATGTGTATTATGAGTTCGTTGATAGGGAGTTGGTCATCAGAGTTTAATGAAAATCACATTGATTTTGTCTTTTTTATATTAAGACTCAGTAAGTTATTGTTGAACCAGGTTTTCAATTTTTGTAGGTCTTCCTCAGCTCGATTGAAAATATCATGCCAACTGTCATCTCTGAATATTAGAGCTGTGTCATCAGCGTACAAATGACATGGCTATTGAAATTTTGAATTTGGGATATAGCGTTAATGTATACAAGGAACAGAATTGGGCCCAAAACTGTTCCCTGTGGTACACCAATAGATATATTTAATGGCCCACTGAGTTAATCCCCGATTTTTCCTTTTTGCGTCCGTTGTGACAAATAGTCCCGCAACAAGTCCAATGCATGGCCTCGAATTCCGTATGGAGAGAGTTTGTTCAATAGAATCTCATGTGAGACGGTATCAAAAGCCTTTGCTGAATCAATAAATACCGCTAGGCACTTTTATGATTCATCCAAGGCTTCAACTATTTGACCTATGAAATCTATTATGGCATTTTCTGTGCTGGAATTTTTTATTTAACCAAATTGTCTTTCAGTTAGTACATGATATCTATTGAAAAATTCAATGAGTCGTTTTTTAGGTGATTGTTCAAAAATTTTTGATAAAGTATTGATAACAGAGATGGGACGATAATTATTCATTCCATTTCGATTTCCAGATTTAAAGACGGGGTGATTCTAGATTCTTTCCATTGGTGCGGTATATTTGAGTTTTTGTAAGATAAGTTATAAGTTATAAGTACTAATGGTTTCAATAAATAGGGGTGAATATTTTTAATGAGGGTTGTTTTCATCCCGTCTGGACCTGGAGAACAATTATTTTTGAGTTTTTGAATTAATATTATTACCTCGTTTTCATCAATAGGTTCGAGAAATGAAGTCGCCGTCACTGAAGATTTTTTCAGAAAATTCTGTGGTAGATTACATTTTTCGATTTTTTTTTCCGTTATCCAATCTTATATTTGTGAAAAATTCATATAATGAATTAGCTTTTTCTTCATTATTTACTGTAGGTAAGAGAACACTTTAATAATAGTGGTATTTTCCATATGATTTTTATTCGATTCGGTGTTAGAAATCTCCTTCATTATTTTCCATGTCTGTTCACAATTGACCTTAGCTTCATCAAACTTGTTTTTATAATATTGGTTTTTTGTTCGTTTGAGTAAATTAGTAAGTTTGTTTCTGTATTCTTTATATTTTCTTTCGGAGTCATCAGAGTATTTATTCAAAACTTTTTTTAAATATTGTCCCTAGTTATCACACCTGCTGTGATCCATGGTTTCAGTTTACTTATTTTTTTATTCGAACTAAACGTTTCGGTTGCTTCTGTTATATATTTATTCAATACCTCAATGAAAGTGTCATATGATTTTTGTGTTTCATTGTGTTGTAATATATTTGCCCATTGTTCTTTCTCTAAAAGATATTTTGATTTTCCATACCTAACCCTCTTATATGTATTGATTATATTTTGTGTTTCGAGTGCTTGGCAGGGTGTGGATAGATATATGAGTGTTGAATAGTGATCTGTTATATCACTATGGATAACAGATGATTCAAAATTGATTTTATCTTGTAAATTTTTTTTTTCTTTAAGAAAATATGATCGATAATAGATCTTGATTCTTGAGTTTCTCTCGTTGGTTCATTAATATAAGAAGTGAAACCATTTTCGGTCATCAGATTTTGGTAAAGGTTAGTGTCCTGGGAAACCGTATCTTATAAAGTTATATTAATATCACCCAAAAGTATTTCCAATGCTTGGCTACTAAAATTCAAAAAATAGTTTTCTATATCATTCAGGTAAGTTCTTACATCAACAGAAGGGGGCCGATATGAGGCAGTGATACCAATTTTGACTTCTCCACCCACATTATTTGCTAGAAAGGTTATTCTCAGTAAGTTTGTGTCGGTGATGATTTGTACGTTTGCTGCTGGAGAGTTTTTTGTGTAGATTATTAGACCATCGTTTTGATTTGTTTTTGATTCATTGTAGTGGCCTGTATAATTTGGTATGATGAAATCACTTACCGACTCAATTTTCCACGTTTCCGAGAGCACGATGACATCTAGATTTTTGAAATTTTCTTGCAGATATACTAGTAGTTACGAAGGCGTAGAAGGGCCAACAACAAAATATTTTCAAAAACATTTGGAATTGCCAGTTTGAACTGACAATTGTCACTTTGAAGGGACAATCGTCACTTTGAACTGACAATTGTTACTTTGAACTGACAATTGTCACTTCAAAGTGACAATTGTCAGTTCAAAGTGACAATTGTCACTTCAAAGTGAAAATTGTCAGTTCAAAGTAACAATTGTCACTGCAAAGTGACAATTGTCAGTTCAAAGCGACAATTGTCACTTCAAAGTGACAATTCCAAATGTTTTTATGAATATTTTGTTTTTGGCCCTTCTACGCCTTCGTAAGTAGTTCATCAAAATGTTTTTTTTAAACTTCGTATATTGAAGTGAATAACTCCTATATCACCGATCCTTCTGGCCCTTCCTTCCCTAAAGTAATCATGTAAATTGTCGAATGTTTTTGTTATTATTTCTTCAAAATTGTCTAGAAATTCTAAAATTTCCAGCATGGTATGGGGGTATAAGTATGGAGTGCGTTTGTTGATACCCCTCAGAACAATAAATGTACTAATGCAAATACAGCTATTATTTATTGATGAAGACAATAATAATAAAATAGAAATTTCGATTGAACACTGAATTACAAATTCTAGCAAGGAGTAGAAAATGTATTTAGTAGATTTTTCCCAGATCTTCTCTATATTTTAGAATATATATTTTATTTTCCTTATTTAAGTATATCTTCCTTGAATTTGTCCACACGTTCTTCATTCCGACCTTTTCAATAGCTTTTGTTGAGATTTCTACTCTTGTACTCGTGAGATCTCCCTTGATGACTACTCCTGTCCCCTTGAACATTCTCTTCTTGGTGAAGATTTTTTGTTTGAAATCATAGTTTTTTAATTTAAGGAAAATACCTCTTGATTTCTTTTCTTTCTTAACCACCCTGTAATATATCTCGATATCATCCTGGGATATATTGATGGCCATTTTTGTATTGAATAATTCAATGATTTCTGCCAGGGTCCGTTCATTTGATTTTTCCCCGAAATTGAAAATTCTCAAGTTTAACCTTCCATGTCATCAAATTTTGTTTCGAATAGCTCTTGATCATAAATCTTTCTTCTGGCCTCCGTTTCGATTTTTTCTATTTTCTGATCATCTGGCATCGCATTTTCGTCGACAAAAATCTATTTCAATATCCAGCGTGGGTTCAGCCAGGAAAGTGGTTGCTTTCTGTTAGATATTCACAAGAATAAATTGATTTTTTTCGTGGATTCATCAATTTTCCAAAAATTCTGTATTTTCAATTGAGAATGTTTTCCTTTTCAACATCAATACCCCACAGGATTATCTTGAACAATGGGAGCTAGTGACTAAAATTTATCTTTGAGTCACAGATGATTCCACATCTGATTTTAGGAACACCCTGTTCATATTTCATTAATTTAAAAATATCCATAGACACTCTAACGGGGGAGTAGCCAGCCAAATTTTCGAATATCAGCAGTACGAACATTTAGCCCCTTCTTCATTATTCTCCAATAACCAAGAAAGGTCAGAGAAAACCTCAAAAACGCAAAAAACGTTGTCATCGTGAAAATACTGCATGTAAGAGTTATTTGAGGAGTACTCGAGACCGAAAATAGTTCCAAATGCATCCACAAAAGAGATTGGGGCCTCATTGTGAAATCTCACTTCTTCAGGGATTATACCTAGGAAGTGAGTAGTTTGGAGCTTTAATGAACTTTTTCTTGTGTGACTACATCTGTGGGTAGGCAGACTGAACATTCGGTGTGAGAACCAAACTTTGAACATCTAAAATTCCTCCAGATTGGAACTTCCATCCAGCTACATAGACAGCGATATAACACAGCTACTTACAAATTTTTTGTGTTTCACGAACTATGGTGCTATCAAGAAACGCAACTATTTTGAAACTATCATAGTTTTTCCATCGAACGTTTTTCAAAAAGAACTAGTATAGTTTGAAGTCATCAAAGTTCTTCAGAAATCAATCAAAATTAATTAATGACGCGGGAAAAATAGAGAGTATCCTATCTTCCATTATACATTTTTCTCTCAGGTCATAATAACACAAGTTTTCATTTCATTTTATAAATGTTTTTTATTTTGCAGAATATCATAAATATTTTATTATATCCACATCGAATGAAGCTAATTATAAAAATTATATTTGCATCCACGGATCAGCTACCTGCTCTTGCATCATTATGTTCATTTCTGCCAGACATATCCCATATATTCTTTCACATCATTCGACAATAATTTTCCTCTGTTCCTCTTGTTACACTTCATCAGAATCCTATTGCTGATTCAATAGTTGTTTTCCTTGAATTCGACGCAACTGTGCAAAAAATTCTGGAATCGTTTGAGTTTGAGTTGATTGAAAATGGGTAGACTGATGACTCCTTCTCAAATATCCCATCAAAGCTGGGTGATATACGGGATCTTGCATCATTTTTTGCAATGGTACCAGCTCCAAATTATTTCCTTGGGAATCACTGAAAAAAAAAGAATTAATTCGATATTTTCAGTCATTTTATAATTATGGTTTCACAGTCTTTGTAGAATATTCATCTGGGAAATATCAGAGTTTGCCAATTTTTTCGGAAGATATTGAAAACGAAAACTGTTTTCGAAATAGTCAATAATTATACTTGGTCTTGCAAAAGTGCATCAGGCTTCAGAAAATAATTTCAGGTGGAAACGCAATCTGGATGATAAACAAATAGATCTTCTTTGTTCAAATAACAATTATAAAATGAACTTGAATTCCGTTATCATATTAAATGAATGTGTATGTTATACCTGATGCGTAGGAAAGGTGACAACCTAACTTAAAGAAGTGTATTCGTTAAACTCATCAAAATTGTAGAAATAACGTGTTTTATTTTCATTCTCAATGTTATAGGAAATCACAAATTTGCTGCAGGATCTGTTATATGGTGAAATTATTGATAGATCCTGGATTGGACTAGCTATTCTCTTGGAGTGAGAAAAAACATTGGTCTTAATGGATTGAATATGGCGCTTTTCGAATATTTGGATTTGTTAATGTTAATATTTTGTAATACTCGAAAGATTTCTTGTATTTAAGGATAATTTTGTTTCAGGAAGAGAGTCGCTGGTATGGTGAACTAGAGAAAGTTTTCTTATATACTCCAGATCATCATTAGTTCTGAGAAAATGATTTTGAACCACATGCAATTTGGTTTTCTAAAATTCTCAAAAAGCAGCTGGGTATAACCAATGGATCATCCACCAGAAGTGTTTGTTGCTGAATCCTACTTTTTACTATTTGAAAATTTTAAATTTTGAGGTTGAAAGTGGAAATTGAGAACTTTTTAATTATATGGATGAGCAATGTGGTAGATCTGGGTATATATAAAACTACAGTTTTTCCGAATTTGAGACAGGATATTCAGTTTGACAAATAACCCTTGTCATTCTGGTTATTTTCTATTACAAGACGCATTTGCCAACTGTACACTCGAAGGAAATCACTAACTCCTAAGATATAGTTTCTATGACAGCCTGATGCACTAGGGTATCCATAGTTCATTTCTGTAGCGTGAATATGGCCAGCGATAGAAAAGACAATCTACAATCTACAATCAGGGCAGAATGGTTTGCTTGAAATATAACGTGACCAGTACTCTGCTCTATCTGCAGAGTTTTCTCCAAAAATCCTGATGTTCTCATTCAAAGTAAAGTTAACCTACATCTATGGTGGAATGGAGGGCAGCTAATCTTCAAACAGTGGCATTAGAGACTGAAAATATAAGAATAAGGTTTGATTATTTTCAGAATTCATTGAAAAATTATATGTTGCCCTTGACGAAACTTGATGAAATGATTTCAATTGAGGGGTTTTTGTCATTCTTACCCCACTATTGGAAGAAGTTCTTCATCCAATTCGGAATTCGGTAGAATATCAGTGTAACGGTAAGCAAACGGTATTCCTCCGTACAAATATAAGCTGACTTGGGGATTTCCATGAAATATAACACTTCGCAATTCATTCAGCCCACTCTCTTGTCTCAGTTCTTCTTGTGTCTTTGTCTTCAGAAAACTTATTCTAGCATCAAGGGAGAATCCTGTTGGTCCGAACAAACTAGATCCTCTTTTGGTTGAGGTAAGTGTGTTTCCGCCAAATTCATTCAGAACCTCGTTTATGGAATTATCCAAGTCTCCTGATCGAACGAGTTTATCTACGCGTTTCAGCATTTTTTCGAATGTCTCATCATCAACTACCCCTTGATGTTGTCCGAAAATATTGGTGAGAACATCAGTGCTTGTTTGGCCCCTGTGGTATCTTTTCATGACATTTTCACTGGATTCATCGGATTCATCAGACTCATTAGAATCATCAGACTGTGTGTCGACTCCTTCCACTTTTCAGTAATCGTTCCATAGGAGTCATTCTTCTGGATTCTTCATCCTGGCCAACATTGACAATTTTCATAGTCTTCTTAGAGTGAAAGGATCTTCAACGGATATTTCAACGGAATCTTGACCGACCTCATTGCTGACTTTGGTTATAACCATTTTCCTACCATTTGTTCCAGTTACTGTGATTGTACCATCACCGTCAATATCGACGATTTTGTTCCCAAACATGAGGGGCGTGGAGTAGCACAAGGCGAACACAGAAAATAGGATAATACTCTTCATTTTGAAACACTTGACGATGAATGTTGCTGCTTGGGACTCTTCTTGGTATTTTATATGTTAATGAAATGAAATAAAAAATGATCGCGAATCCAAAAAAGAATTTGCAATGACCTCTGGTTGAAATAAGTCAAAATGATAAAAAGCTTTTTGATCAAAATATGTTTATGTCTAACGAACGCAATCGGATTCATATAGAAAAGGTTAATGTCTGTATTTATCAGAAGTGGTCGATACGATAAAAAATTTGGTTGGAAAAAATTCCTTTAAAAACCCTTCCACCAACGAGTCGAATTCACAGCATTATAAAATTATTTTTCAAATGTGTGAAATATTCAATTGAAAGTGTTTGTTTGGAAGTATTTCCACACTATATCTCAGTTTCCATACCAACCCACTGAAAACTTATACGGGGGAAGAATACGCAGGCATAACTTCTCATGATGGAATCTGGAACTATTCTTGATGCCTTAAAAAATGTTTCAGAGATGCTTGAACCCACACAGCGATATTAAGACTACTAGGACTTCTACCACCGAGCCGTTCACTTCAAGTCATCAACTTTTTGTGTAGATTTGGACCATGATGGAATTTGAACTGAAAGCAATCACAATTCCTGAAATGTTTTTGTATTTTGTAACCTAACCACCTTTAAGATAAATGAACAAATTCACTCTATTAACACAAGACAGCAAAATGTGCCATTTTCATGAATTAATCTTCCATATAGATCACCCACTGTGACTGGGCAAAAGTTGTTCAACAAACTTCCGTCCGACATTGAATCATGTGTTATACTGAAATCATTCTACCAATGTCTTGGAAAATACCAACTGAAAGTTAGATTTTATTCCTTGGAATAGTTTTGAAATGTTAGTCAGACAGACAGACAGTTTTATTGATCATAAAATCACCAATTTACATATTGACAAGTCATGAAAATTGAATTGAAAATACCATTGAAAAGTAACATTGCAACAGTAATAATATGAAATATATAATATATAATGCATGACATGGGAGTGAAAGTTAGCGTGACATTACAAATAAATAGTAAATGTTTGAAATACAGGATAAAAAAAAATATGTCAGCTTGTCTCAGTTCATATTGCAGAGAGAGAAAAACTCCTCATTATTAAAAATGTGTTCGTGATCAAAAACGACTTAAGACTGTTTCTGAATCTGGCCAGGCTTGTTATATTTTTCAAATTGTTTGGTAAAATGTTGAAGTACTGCATACCAGCGTAGTCTGGTGATTTTTTATAACTTGAGTATCTCACCTTTTGCAATCTGAATTGATTTTTTTGTCTTGTTTGGAGCCATGGATATCGCTATTGAGTTCAAGGTTATTTTTATTCTTGTAAATATATGTTAATAGTTTATATAAATGAATACCTGTGAAAGTTAATAATTGCTTTGTTCTGAACACCTCTCGACAGGACTCACGATAGTCTAGCCTGAACATAGAACAGATTATTATTTTTTGTGCCAAAAAAACTCTGTTACTGGAAGTAGCTAGCCCATAGACTAAGATGTTGTAGCTAATGGCCAAGTAGACGAGGGCTCAATAGACAGCGGTAAGCCCATCTTCGTTCAGGCAGCTTTTCAGGTTGTTTATGGCAGAGTAATGTTTATTCAGTTTAGAGCAAATGCATTCGTCCCAGCTGAGTGTTTCATCTAGGACCGTACCCAAGAAATTGCATTTGGTACTGAATAGCAAACTGTGTTGTCTAAATATGATATTTTGGGTGATTATGGGATCCACAGAGGGTCTGTGAAATCTGAGTAGTATTGTCTTTGAGTGGTTCATCATCAGGCGATTTTTGTGACACCATTCATCAAACTCGTGGAGGACCTTTTTTGTTTTAGATATCACTTCATCTTCGTCTATGCTAGACACGATTATAGATGTGTCGTCTGCATACATGAAGATTCCACCGTAACTTTTGTGGTCAGGTAAGTCATTGATGAACCTTAGAAAAATCAGGGGACCAAGCACACTTCCTTGAGGTATTCCCGAATTTACCAGGTAATCGTCTGATATTTCATTATTCACCTGTACAATGATTTTTCGCCCTTGTAAGAATTAATGGATCCAATCAAGTATATTGCCTCGCAATCCTATTGCTGATAATTTTGACAATATAAAATCAAAATTGAGGCTGTCGAAGGCGCGCGAGAGGTCAAAAAACAGTACAACAATAAATTCTTTTTTATCCATCTTGTCATTGATAAGTTGTACAAAAGATGTTGTTGCCGTTTCGGTTGAGTAGTTTTTTCTGAATCCGTGCTGGTTTTGGTTCAGTATATTGTATTTTAAAGGAAAACCATTGATTCTTTTGCAGATACCCCTCTCTATAACTTTTGAAAATATACTGAGTAAGACGATGGGTCTGTAGTTGAGCATTGAGAGCCGATCGTCTTTCTTATGTATAGGTGAAACTATAGACAGTTTCAGTCTAGAAGGAAACTGACCTAATTCGAGTGAGATGTTTAGTATCTCCGCCAACAAGGGTGCGATAACAGCGGAGCACTTTTTCAGAAGGGATACCGGCACCTCATCTATGCCCGTTGATTTTTTATTTTTCATTGCGGCCATAATCTCTTCTATTTCGGTTGATGAGAATGGTTGAAAAACTAATGAGTTGATTACCAGGCGCTCGGAAGTTGTACACGTCTCAGATGAGTTATTTCCAGAATGAGATTGTAACTGATCATTAACAATATCAACAAAAAATCTGCCAAAAATGTTTGCAACTTCAATGCTGTCAGTTATCAATTGATCCTGATGTTTCAGTGAAATGTCGGTTTGTTGTTTTTTCTTTTTCAGTCTTGGGTTTACTATTGACCAGATTGTTTTACTTCTATTATTGGATGAGTTTATCAGACATGCGAAGTAGTGATGTTTTGCAATGACAATATTTTGATTATAATTTCCTTTGGCAGTTCTGCACTCAATCTGTAGTTCATCGCTTGTTGGATGTGTCTTGCGCAAGTTGCTTGGGTGCTTTAAATCTTCTGATTCTGTCTTTAGTTCATTATTATACCAGACATTCTTGTGTTTTGTGGCTGGGGGTTTCTCTAAAAGTTTTGGGAAAGATGCATTGAAAGCAAAGGTGAAATGATCCCAGAATGATTCAAAGTTTTGATCAATGTGTGGAGATTTGAAATCGGATGGGGTAAAATTTTTCAGGAGGTGTTTGAACTGATTTAGGTTAAGATCCGTGAATCTCCTACGGAGGTTATTTGGAGTTTTGAGTTTCTGGATCCTGGAATCATCTGGCAGTTGAACAACTTGGGCATGATGGTCGGAAATACATGGATCGAATATTTCGAATGTGATTGATTTCGACATATTAGTTATAATATAGTCTATCAGTAGCACTTTTATTTCCCCCTTTAATTGTTGCAATACGTGTGGGTTGCATTATCAGTGATTCGAGTTCATGACTTTCTAGTATGTCACAATGAATTTTTTTTGATACACCGTTTTCCAGAAAGTTAATACTTAAATCACCGCATATTAGAATATTTTTTAAATTGCTATTAAGGACATCAAGAACTTTGCAGAATTGTATGAAAAATAAATCTGCATTGCCATTCGGCGACCTATAAATAATTACTATGCATATATCTTTATTTATTGATATTGCGGTTAATTCAATATCCAATTCTATGGAGGCATTTTTTATCTGAGATAACTCTCTACAAGTGTTGGAGTGCTTACTATGACAAAATATAACCACACCTCCATGGCACTTCTTGCTTCGACAAAAATTAGCTACTATATCAAAGCCGCTAATCCTAATATTTTTTATGTTCTCAGAAGTTAGCTAGTGTTCAGACAAGAGTAAAAAATCGGGTTTATGTTATTATTGAGTTTGTTGGTTATACTTTGAATATTCAAATGGATGATTTTTTTAGAGTTATTAATAGTTGGACAAACCTGGCCAGAGTCCGTAGTAATTGAACTCCTTCGTTCGTCTGATTGGAGGCTTCTCGTGGAAAAATTGCACTATTCGGAAACTGGTACCTATCAACCATTACTCCAGCAGGCCAGATTTGAGGATTATATATGTATGTATTATATGTTGTGGATTTCCAACTGCTTCCATCTCTTTTTTTGTGGCCTGATCCACTTCGCCCAATTCGAACATGTGTCGATTATTTTTTGCGTGGTCGTCTGCTTTTCTCCTAGAACTGTTTTTATATGTCACTGAATTCCAGTCTAGGGTATTGCTGGTTTCATGGTTTTTATTTGCGGGTACCATTTCATGTTGAACATATTTTGTGCATATTAAGGAGTCTTTGGCAGGTATTGATGGTGTGGAAATTTTTGATTGACTAGATGTCAACATTTATTTTGGTTTTGATGTGTTTCCCGCGCGTCTTGGTTTGAGAGGCTCATTATGCATTCCAGGTCAGCTATTCTATTCTTCAAAAGTCCAATTTTCTCTTGTAGTTGAATTTTTTCCATCATTATGTTATCTAATTGGAAATACCTTCTGAGGCAAATCTGTTTATCATATCCCAGGTCATCACATCCATGTTTGGGTAGTTTGGCCTCACTTTTGTCAATGATTGGATTGTTAATCGCAGTGGTATTTGAACGATTTTTGAAAAAACCACACAAAACATCACTAGTTACACTTTCTGATAATTTGTTATTTATAATAATCTCAATTAGATCCGCTTTTCTCAATTTGTCGAGCTCACGACTAACCGATACGTCTACTCCGGCCGCCATCTCGAACGAATTATGTCATAAGTCATAAGTCTATAGCCATAATGGCCTTAAAGGAGGTTGGTAGCTCAGAGGGATTTTGTTATAACCAGATTATGAACTCAGAATCCAAAAAAAACATACAATATTTATCACAATCATAAATATATACAAAACTATAACACTAAGAACTATAACACCTAAGAACTATATATACAACGCTGCAAGAACGGCAGCTCGAAAAGAGAAACTACATTTCTACCTTCACTGGCTTCCAGCTCTTTCTTCAGGAGGCACGTCACTGACCAATGACTTGTGGCACACCTCAAGACCTGAGTCTTAGTTGTATTAGTCCTAGTTCCTAAATTTCAGTTATTCATCTTTCGACAAATTCTATACATGTTTCTCGATGTCATAAAGAAAATGAAGTATTATTATTATTAATTTTTTTTAGGTGAACTCCTAGTTGAGTCCTGACAGGATGAAACCGATGCTGGAATATCGTGATGGACATACAGCAACACAGGAGAAGAAGTCTTCAAACATATTTTTCAACCATGGTGTGTTTTTACTATTATTGCTAAGGAAGAGTTCCTATTGATTTTTTTCTTACATCTTTGATAGTATGAAACTTTAATAAAAAATCATACCCACAAAATTTGAAACTTTCCTAAAAAACTTGCATCAAATATTCAGACGACATTTTGCAAAAAATATCACATACTGCAGAAACCCTGGAAAAGAGTTTTTATACATTCCTCAGCCGATTTTTTCATCCATTCTGCTGTCATTTATATAAAAAAAAACATTACCATGCCATTGGTTGGAACTATAAGGTCTTAAAAATGATGGAATAACATATATAAGATATACACGATTGAATTGCTAGAATGGTATAAATGAAATTGTGTGTGTTGAAGAATGTTGTGAAGATTTAAATTTAAGTGATACAGGAAAACCCAAACATATGTCAGAATCATTCAATAATTATAATGTTTGTCTTCATTTCCACATTCCTAGGACATTGAAGAAGGACAATTATAAAAAATATTCAAAAAAGATAAAGAGGTTATCCCAAAAGAAAGTTTACCAATTGGCGCTTGACCACTCAACCCTTGTTGTAGTAAAGTTTTATATTATTTTGCCTACCTAACTTAACCCTATCTAATCTGTACCTGAACTTTTTGGGCCACTTATATTTCCTTATTTAACAATCAACTGTTTGATCACGCTTAAAAAAGAGAGAAAAGAAAGTAAAAGTTAAAAATGTAGAAAATGAGTATAATTAGAAGTAAGTGTTCAGTTAATATGTTCTTTTTTTAATTTGATCATTTTATATTGTTTAAATTCAAGAGGTATCAGAATATTATGAAAGATTTTCAGTTGACTTAGGGGAATACTTCCTGAATTTTTTCGAACTTGCTACAATGTATAATTTAGATTATGTATGCGTTTTGTACTGTCAAACCCATAATGAAATGAAACCTTTGTACTCTTATCTTTTTATTATAAATACAATTTACAAAATCTGGCAAACATTTCCATGAGCTGATGAATCAGTCTGCATTTTTGTTCCTTCCATATAATTTGCATCTGATTCGTTGATCATAATAGTTTCCATATTCAATATAGAAACTTCACAATAAATATTTTGCTTCATCGAAATTATTTACACGAAATCGATTCAGTGTTCAATATAACTTATCATAACATAATAAAATAGAAAAAATTCATATCGAAATATAAATATTCACCAATATAAAAAATATTTTGTTCGTTGTGTACTCCATTATAATAAAATACGGTCAATTATACACAATAATCAGTTGAATTATTTGTATAGATCTATTCCCATTATATACATCATATTTCAATTCATTGAATCTCATTCTGTTATTCGAAAATTGTAAGTCTTAGATTTTCAAAAACATAGGGCATACATGAATAATGAAGAATGAAGGTAATAAAAACATCAAGAGGTACAAAAAAACTAGAAAATATCACACAAAATTGAAGCGAGAATAATTTCCAAACGTCAAATTTAGAGTCACGTAGTTTTAACAAAATTATTATGCTATAGATGGTCAAGGTATTTTCAAAGGCACCATTTCCTGAGCAATACCACTTATTTCATGTCAAAGAGGGAGACATTATAATTCAAATAAAGACTGGGAATGGGATTTTTCACATTAAACTGGAAGCTTTTTTCTGTGCGCAAAGCATGTTAGTAGATTTTCATTCTTGATGATTAAGTTGGGCTTTTATACAATAGAAATTTGTGAAATAGACACAAGGCATGGGAACCTAGATCTTTCTCTCATTGAAAGCCACTTCAACTCATTCAGTTTGTGCGAAACATGATCATATTTTCTGATGCCATTTACAGTGCTTCTCAAAAGTCCCCACCCCTCCTCTTATTTTTGGAACGATTATACATAAACAAGTGAAATTTGGAAACTGAATATTAAAGGTTGTAAACTTCCCTACTAGTGATGATAGAGACGAAATCGTCAAAGATGACGTCACAAGGCCATTGTGACCAATAATTTTAAATGGAACCCTACGGCAAGCGACACCTATTTTAAAATGTATCGAGAAACCTGTTCAATGATACTAATTTTGTTTGTGTTTATGGCAGTTTTGGCAACTCGCTTTTGAAAAACGCTGTGATGAATTGAATCAGTTAATACTAAAATTCCTAATTCATGCTCCGCCTCTGGATAGTTGTCAAATAAGCTGACGTTTTTGTTAGTCTCCCTAACTCGACGATTTTGTAATTGTCCAAGTTTTTGTACATTTAATAATTTGTGTATTGTTGATCGAACGTTCAACTGTTTTAGCAGCTTTTGGTACTTTTAATATTTTTGTACATTTTAATAATTTGTTAAAACTGCTGTGAGCCAAACGTTTAAGTGCTTCAAGAAGCGAAATGGTACGTGTTTCAGGTTATAAAATAGCAGCGATCCTAATTCTTGGTGATACTGGACAAAATATTCATGCAGCAGAACGCATTTTTAATGAGAGGTTTCCCGATCGCCCCGTTTCGAGGACTTATTTAAGGGAGCTTCTTCGTAAGTTCGGAACAACGGGTAGTATTAATGATGCGAAACGATCTGACAGACGACAAATTTCTGATGAGAAAAAAATTGATATACTGGCAGAAGTAATAGGTAATCCTACTTCTTCAAAAACTCACGTTGCATCCATCTGTAAAATCCGTCGAAGTACAGTACAGAGGGTGTTGATGAAAAACAAATTTCATCCATACAAATTAAAAATGTTTCATCAACTCTCAGACGACGACCCAGACCGAAGACTGGAATTTTGTGAAAATATGGAAACTAAAATTAACCAACAGCCAGACTATGTCAAAACAATTTGTTTCAGTGACGAAAGTACTTTCTATCTAAATGTAAATGTAAATACACAGAATGTGAGGTATTGGAGTGACGCAAATCCTCACCTGTTTCGTGAAACACATACCCAATTTCCCCAGTAGGTGAATATTTGGGCAGGTATCCTGGGAAACCACATCGTTGGGCCTCTTTTTTTTATTCTAATTCAACTGGTGAGGTTTATCTGGAGCTGTTGCAAAACGCAATAGAACCGTTAATCCTTGAAATTTTGGAAGATAATCCAGATGGATTCGGCAATTTGGAAATAACATTCCAAAACGATGGTGCTCCTCCACACTGTTACGGTGCAGTATCGTGGTAGATGGATTGGACGACGAGGTTCAACAGAATGGCCAGCTCGATCACCGGACCTCACACTTTTGGATTTTTTTCTGTGGGGATACCTTGAATCGAAGGTTAACGCTACTAAACCTGACAATATTGACGTTTCAAAGCAACGTATTGTTGCAGAATGTGAGGCTGTTTCCGCAGACACATTTGCAAAAGTACGAGAAGAGTTTAAAAATAGGATATTTCACTGTCAGGAAGTAAATGGAGGTCACTTCGAGCAATTTCTTTGAGTAGATACTGATTTTTGAATCTGTAATTAATATCATACTGAATGGAATGTAAATTTTAATGTTTACTAATGAGCCGCTAAAACCGCCATAAACACAAACAAAATTAATATCATTGAATAGGTTTTTTTGATAGCTTTTGGAAGAGGTGTCGCTTGCCGTAGGGTTTGACGATTTCGTCATCTATCATGACTAGTAGGGGAGTTAACAACCTTTAATATTCAGTTTCCAAATTTCACTTGTTTATGTATAATCGTTCCAAAAATAAGAGGGGGGGAGAGGACTTTTGAGAAGCACTGTTTGAATCTAATGCAGGAGTTCTGTACACGTTGTACTCTTTTAGCAGTATCTCGATCAATACAAAAGCTGTAGATGGGGGAACAATAATTGAATTGTGACAAAAGTAGAGTTTAACATGAAACTTTTCTTGTGGCTGTGGGTAAGTAACGTCTATGAGGGTACAATAATCTCAGAGCTCCATATGCTCTTGGTATATTACGTTCAACTTGCTCCCGAAATCTCAAAGAGTCATCTAAAATTAAGGCTAGACTTTTTGCATTATCAGAAATCCCAATAACGTCTTTATTAATGATTTTCTGGAGGTAACTTTTCGCAACTTTTCGCAAATGTTTGATTGAATTCTTCACCGAATATCAAGGCCACATATTTTTTGCATTGAACATCAGAGAATGCTGACTAGCAACGTTTGCAATTTTGTCCAAATCATTATTCAAAGACACTGCTGCGTTATTCAGATCATCCAAAGGATAGTGAAGTTGAATATCATCAGCGTACATGTGTTTTTTACAATACCTAATAAACCTTTCGAACTGGTTTGTGTAGATCGAGAACAGAAACGGCCCTAAGACTGAACCCTGTGGTACACCAGATTTCCAGCAATGGATATTTTATCGCCCAATTTCACACTTTGCAAGCGATCTGTGATGTAAGAGCAGAAGAGTGGAGCGAGTCTCACAAACACACTCGATTTCAGAATGGTTTCGAAGGCTTTGCTAAAGTCAAGCATAATCAAGGCTGTACATTCTGAATTATCGATTGCCCGAAATGGGTCATCAGCAACGTGAAGAAGTGCAATGTCCTGCTCGAAATCCTTATTGAATTTGTGGCAAAATATGATTATTCATCAATGAATTGTTCTGCTGTAATTTTCTCCAATAGTTCTGATAAACCCGACAATATACTAATAGGTCTCAAAATATAGGTTCACTAGCCGAAAGCGGGAAATTGTAACAAATTTTTATGCAACTGGAGAATTGTTTGTTTTCGTTGGTGAAATTAATTGGCACCCAAACGCAACGCCAAATATTTGGAAACAATGCTTGAATCAACACTGTTATCTCTTGAGTATACATAATATAAGGACGCAGGCGCGTTCAGTACTTCTTGGGGGTGCCGCTGGCCGCGTTCTCATGTTTAGAAACCATTTATAGATTCATAGTAGTGGTACATGCTCAGATCATATCTTCATCAAAGCTAAAAACAGTATAAAAATTAATTCATATATATTCAAAAAAGCATTACAGATCACTTTGCAGTTTCTGTCGAATCGAATTTGAAAAGGAAAGAGTGCTGCGAACAGAAAGTAAATAAAAAATACACTAACTATGGAAAACTGAAAAAAGATATTGAATACGAAACCTGGAATAACATATATGAAACTGAAGATGTCAAAAAAAAAAAAAAATTAAAAAACCGTACAAAAAACAAAAAAAAAAACATAAAAAGAAAAACAAAAATGGATCACACCTGAACTGACCAAATTAATAAATGGAAAGAATCAGATGTATCAAGATATGATGACAGAGCCGGACAACGCAAATCTGAAAACCCAATACAACTCACTGAAAAACAAATTAAACAGGCTATTAATTTCAGCAAAAAAAAACTATTCAAAAAAAATCATTGATAACAATGGCAATAATTCCAAAGCACTCTGGAAATGTGTGAATGAACTATGTGATAAATCCGAATCTTCATCAGAAATAAAAACTATTATGCTGAACAATGGCACAGTGACAAATAACCAAATGGAAATCTATAATTCCTTCAATGAATACCACTCTTCACTAGGCGAAATATATGCAAAAAAAATACCAGATATCGTCGATTACAACACTGAAGAGAAAAAACTTCAAAATTCAATGTGTCTATATGATACCGACGAATCTGAAGTACGTGACGTCATAATGAATCTGAAACCTGAAAAATCGTCAGGCTTTGATGGAATTCGCTCAGAAACACTCAAAATAATCTTAAATGAAATCAAAAGACCTCTCTCATACCTTATTAACAAATGCTTCCAGACAGGATGCTTTCCGTAAATATTCAAAACAGGTATAATCAAACCTCTATACAAAAACGGAGACAAAACGAATATGATCAACTACAGACCCATAACCCTGATCTCAAATATTGCAAAAGTTATCGAGAAAATTTTACAAAAACGGCTGGTAAAATTCACAAAGAAATACAAACTGATAGCCGACCAGCAGTATGGATTCCGAAAGGGGAAATCGACAGAAGATGCAATACAAGCCTTAACATCTTATACATATGAAGCCCTAGATGAAAAAATTCCAATAATGTGCATCTTTGTCGATCTCTAAAAAGCATTTGATACCGTTAGCCATTGTAAACTCCTGAAAAAATTGGAAAATTGTGGGATACGGGGAAGAACATATGATCTATTCAAAAGTTATCTGAGTAGCCGTACACAGAGAGTTAACATCGGCAATAAATCAAGCAGACCTGAAATAGTGACATTTGGAGTTCCTCAGGAAACCATACTGGGACCCATCCCATTCACTATTTATCTGAATGAACTCCCACTCTTTCAAACAGAGGAAAAAGTAGTGAGCTTTGCTGATGATACTGCCATTTTATATAGAGGTTCAAACTGGCAGCAATTGAAGGCATCAGCTGAAAACGACTTTTCGAAAATCGGAAGATGGTTCTCACACAACAAACTAACAATTGATTTTGAAAAAACCAAATACCTACCCTTTGCTTCATACTCCAATGGATTACCAAATATGGGACCTCTGAAGAGTGGCGATACATATTGTATTTCTGAAAGTCAATCCATCAAATATTTGGGCATCACTATAGATAGGCATTTACGCTGGGATTTGCAGACAAAGAATACGGTTAGGAAGTTGAGAGGCACTCTTTCCAAATTCAAATATTTGAGAAACTATCTGGATAAGTGGCATCTAAGAACGCTATACTTCGCACTTGTACAATCTCAAATATCCTATGGTATAATAGGGTGGGGAGGAGTGAATGACTGTTACCTCACAAACCTTCACGTTATCCAAAAATGGATACTGAAAATCATACTAAATAAAAGCAGAACTTATTCTAGTGATAGTGTGTACAAGGAAGCTACTGTTCTGGATATTCGCCAACTGTTCTGCCTGAGTATAATGAACGCTATTAAAAAAGGAAATATCCATTTGGAACCAGTCATTCACCCCCATAATACTAGAAACCGGTATAAACTTCTAAAAGGACCTCGTGGCGAAAAAACCATAGGGCAAACAAACCATAGGGCAAAAAAACGCTGAATACATACCTTCACGAATCCACCAGATACTACCAGAAGAAATAAAAATAACCATCAATCCAGGAATATTCAAAAACAAAGTGAAAAAATGGTTAATAGAAAGCGAAAGATCCTTCCTCCAAGATTACATTAACTAATTGATTCTATATATCTTTCTTTTATAAACTAAATTTGAATATCTTTCAAATTGTTGTTCATATATACATGTACTCAAACACCATGCAGTACTTCAATATTCATACATGAACGATCACTCCACGTATACTTATTGTTTTGTGCTAACTAAACTAAAAGATTATACTTACTCGATAACAAAACTGTCGTTACTGTGACACCACACCACCCAATTGTGAATTTTTCTACTAGATAATGTCAATGCTAGTACCATACTGATCATGTAATGTTCGTATTAGTCTGTGACACCCGTACCCAACCATGATGTCCACCCAATTTATTTTAATTTATCTTATTTATCTTTGTTAGACATAAATGTATTGTTTGTATCAGTCTGTGACACCCGTACCCAACTATGATGTCCACCCAATTTATTTTAATTTATCTCATTTATCTTTGTTAGTCATAAATGTAATGTTTGTATTGGTCTGTGACACCCGTACCCAACTATGATATCCACCCAATTTATTTTATATATTATAATTTTATCTTCATTTCAGCTTTTTTAGCTATAGAAACAATTAAAATCTACAGTCCCTTATATAATATATTTTAGAATTAGTATTCAGATCACCTAGCTATATCTGTGATGCTCTTGTTTATTTATATTTCTAAATGTACCTAAACTTTATCTATATGTACATTCGATAAATAAACTCCATTATTATTATTTTTATAGGTGGGGGAAGGCTCGGGAGCAATTCTCGGGATTACTAAGCACCAAGCCTTTTCGTAAAATGCTCTAAGCACTAAGTACTGAGCACTGGTTCAAAAAGGTGCTCGGGAGCACATTGCTTTACGAGCACAAAAGAGCCCTCAGTGCTTTCACGGGCACTAAGCACAGGGGTTTGAGACAGCTGTGCTTCACACGCCCCATCTAGGAACAAAAATAACATTTCTCACTTGACTGCTATATGACTCCTACCACATTCATCGCATCTACCAGCACTGAATTCCTTTTTTTCCTGCGTTTTTTCCGGACTGATTCTAACAACTTCTTTTGGCCTTATCTGCTGTCTGAACTGTTCTTCCTGCTCTTGTACGTAGTTGACACTCCAAATAGTACTATAGTCTGTTAACGTTTCAACTTGTCTCTCTGCCAACTCTGAGGCTTGAGCTGACTGACATGTCTCTGTGAAAGTTAGTTTGACTTGAGACAAGAGTTTTTTTTTGTACATTTTCCATGCATCCCACAAACGAACCGGTCTCTAAGAGCATCATGTAAAAACGATCCAAACTTACATGTGTTAGCCAATTTTCTTAGTTCGACTAGGTATATATTTGCAATACTTTGGTCTATCTTTTGGTTACATTTGTTGAAATGAATCTCTCGTGAATTTCCAGACAGAGGGAATAATGTTAAAAAAACTCTTTTACTTCAGTATATTTCAGCTCACCAGACTTTTTCAGAGCTGCCATATTTTTCAGCGTTTGGTATACTTATGTATCTGCCAGGGTACAATTTTTTTTCTGAATTTGTTCTACACCCGTTCCAAATAGGTTCCAAACTCTTCGGTTCCACCGTTAAAAGGATCAATGTTACCTTTCAGGGCCATTGTTTCATTCACAAATTGTCCGGTTTCTGTCACTGTCCAATTGACGAGTTTTTCTTGTAAACTCCGAAACTCATTTGGAATTTATCCCTCCTGTCAAAAGTCCCATGTAAATGGCCCTGCGATAATTGCACTGTAGACCGAAAATTGCACAGTTTATATCCATGGCAATTCCATTGTACACTTTGATAATGCAGCGACTATTTATAAGTAACGTCAGTTTGACAAGTAATGTCAAAAATATTATGTATTAAAAATGTCTCGTTTCGGTCGGGCTTCATTACGAGCTATTGAAGAAAATGTGTTGGAAAATTAACCAAATAACACAAAACAGAAGAGAAAATTCGTGTGGCGTCAGTTTATGTGCTGAGAAAAACTATACTTTGGATGAAAAAACAAAAATTAATGTTCTGGCAGAAATATTAACGGACTGGACATTCAATATGCGTCAGTAGAATGGCGATGAGTACAAAGAATTCATTGTCAAAACGATTTGAAACGTAACCGCTAAATTACTGATGGAAAAATATTTCACTGAATACAACATAAATTTGAACCCTTTTACTACTATTGAGTTCAAAGGTGCCAGGGATGCGAAAAATGCCAAGAGAAAACATCTACAAACAGATCCAGAGAAGAGAAAGGAAAGTGCAGTTTTTCTGAAGTACGATAAATTTCAAAATATGATTCGTGGTTGTGACGAAAACACCCCAGATGGTTTGCAGGAAAAGATATTTTTTGTTTGTGCGTTCGAATTAGCTTGGCGTGGTGGAGGAGGCCACAAGTGCTTAATTTCGTACTTCAAAGAAGAAGCAAATAACGTAGGTGAAAAAAACGGAAGGATTATTTGTGTTTACTAAGACGACGCAAGAAATTCCTAGAAAAGCGGTTTGGAATGAAAACAAAACGTCTCTTCATCACTGTGAATCCTGCTTAGGAGTTAAACAGAAAATGGTATGAAGATATTCCTGCTGGACGAAATACAGTAAGCAAATGGACTGTTCTACAAGCCAAAGCTTCTGGTTTAAATACAAAGAATATCAAGCTCACTAACCATTCATTAGAAGCTACGATCGTCTCCAATCTTGCAAAAAAGGGAGTGGGTGAGCAGCAACTTATAAAAATCAAGGGCCATTCAAATTCAAAATCAATAGCGCCATATCTTCAAATGGATGAAGATCACCATGAAGAAATAGGCACAGCATTCTCAAACACTATCTTCAGCCGTTAATGCACCGATAGCTGCATTGTCTAACCAGAATACGTATAATAATTGTGTATTTCACTGCAGTTCCAACAACTTTTGATTCAGTTTGACCTTGAATAAATAGTTTCATTATATTTTTACGTATGCTTTCATAATATTAAAATGAAAAATATTGAAACAAATGTATTTCTGCTTCTCTTTTTTTTTCCAGTTACGGGATGGTTATTGATGACAAGCTAACAATTTATAGATTAATAACGCCAGTTTGACAAGTTGACAGTTTATTCGGGAAATATTCCTCCGAATTACACTCGCGCATCAAAATAATCGGATAATTTCGAATTCCAGCGTGTTGTCTTCGAAAAACTGCATTCGGTCATTTTCATATTTATCCAAAAATAAAAATGAACTCATGCAGTTTTTTGACAACACGCTGTCATGCAGAATTATCGGTAATTTTGATGCACTTGTGCAATTACTTGCGATAATTCTCTTGAATTCGTCGCCACACTTGATGAAATATTGTGGGTGCTCTGAAGAATTATAATCAACGTGATAAACTTGAACTGACAAGAGGATGACTGACTTCTGTGTTCAGATATGTTACGTCCACCACCAATGTACTTTATTCATTAGATATCACTCCAGATAAACCAGTGGCGTACATAACACTCACTTGTTCAACTATTCCTTATAGAGCCATCGAAACAAAATAAATTTGGTGATTTTGATAAACATCATAGAAACCACATCTCAAAATCTGTCACCCATTTCGCCCTTTCTATTTCAGTGACAAGGTCTCAATCTGCCTACAATAGTTCACAGTATTTTGTTGGTGGAAATGGTTTTAGTGTCGAAATTTATCCAATGAACTATTGCTTCATGGTGTTTTGAAAGTCCTGGACATCATAGGGAAGATGAAGAAGGAAACATTCTCAATTGAATATTGAATAAAAAGTATTTCTGTGAATTGAAAAATCCAGAATAAAAATTAAGTTGTTCTCGTGAATATCTAACAGAAAACAACTACTTTCCCGGCTGAGGCCAAGCTGGATATTAACACATCTGATAGATATTTTGAAGGGCCCTAACTCAAAAAAAAATTCGAATTGAAAATTCGATGTTCTATGTCTTAATGAAGAGCTCATATAGATGAATGAGATGCTGGGGGCAAATGATTTCCAAAAATTAGCACCCACCAGAAATCATTTGTAATATGCAAGACTGGCATCGCATTCACTAGGTCTCAAATACATTGTTGTCGACAAAAATTTATTTCAATATCCATTTGCCGATAAAGTGGTTGTTTTCTGTTAGATATTTACAAGAATAAATTCATTTTTATCGCTCGCGGAATTTCGATTCACAGAGAAGTATTCGTATTCAATATTCAATTGAGAATGTTTCCCTTTTCAACATGAATACCACACAGGAGGTTATATTGAACGATGGAAGCTAGTAACTGAAATTTATCTTTGAGTCGCAGATAATTCCACATCCGATTTTATAAACCCCTTGTTCATATTTTCGAACGAACCATACATAGAACACACTAACGGGGAAGTAGCCAGCCAGATTTCGAATATCAGCTCTACGAAATATTCTCCAAATACCAAGAAATAGCCCTAAAAAACCTCAGAACACAAAACCATTGTCATCGTGAAAACACTGCATTTAGTGTTATTCGTGGAGTACTTGAGACCGAAAAAGTTCCGATTGCATCAACAAAGGAGATTATCCCCTCTCTGTGACTACATCTGGGAGTTGAACAAAGTGGACCTCAGTGCAAGACACGAACTTCTAGCATTCAAAATTCTTCATGATTGGAATTTCTATCTAGCTAGATAGACAGCGATATGATGAAACTGCTTGAATAATTTTTTTTCCAAAATTTCACGATCTACTCTTTTGAAACTATCACAATTTTCCCATCAAACGACTTCTATCAAGGAGTAGTAGATTTTGAATTGAGTGAAGTTTTTTCTCTCCAGAAATCCATCAAAATTATTCAAATATTATTGAGCTAAGAAACATTTTCTCTTTCATTGGACATTTTTCAAATAAAACATATTTCTCTCAGGTCATAATAACACACGTTTCATCTATATTATAACTGTTTATTTTGCAGAATATATGCATAAACTCCAATATATCCACATCAAATGAAACTAATTATTAAAATTACATTTGCATCCACGGATCAGCTACTTGGTCCTGCATCATCATGTTCATAATTCTCCTTTGTTCCTCTTGCGACTCTTCATCAACATCCCGGAGAGTTCCCATCCTGTTTCCTTGCATGATTCTCTGAAATTGCTGATCATCTCCGTTAAGATTTTGCTGTGCCCAATCTTGAAATTCCTCTTTCAACATATCTTCCATCATTTTTGGCATTTTTTCCTTCATCATTTTGATAACTTGTCTATGTTGCTGATTCAGTGGTTGTTTTCCTTGAATTCGATTGGACTGTTCAAGAAGTTCTGGAACGGTTTGAGTTTGAGTTGATTGAAATCGGGTAGACTGATGACTCCTCCTCAGATATTCCATCAAAGCCGGTTGATATTCAGGATCTTGCATCATGTTTTGCAATGGTACAAGTTCCAGGTTATTTTCCTGAGTATCGCTGTGAAAAAAAAATTTGTTATGTTCAGAAATTTTGTAATCCAGAATTCAAAGTCTTTGTTGTACAATCATCCGGAAAACATCGAGTTTGCCAATTTTTCAGAAGATATTGAAAAGGAAAACTATTTTGATAATGAAACTGTTCTCACAATCAGACATCTAAAAAAATAATAAGTAAAAATGAAGTATTAACACAATCTGGATAATGACCCATATAGACATTATGATATTTGCTCTCCGAAACAAAAACAAAAAGAAATTGTGATACTCGAACGGTTTTCATAATACTCAAAGTCTCAATTGTAATTGACATGTTGAAACCAAAATTCACTGTTTTCTGTAGGAGCATGTGAGGGAATTTATCTGCGATGGTCCGTCGAAATTTGTCATGGATGTTTTTATTTCGAAAGAGAATCGCTGATATGCTGACGGAATGGAAACATTCTCATACACTCCAGATCACCATTAATTCTGAAAATATGATTTGGAACCTCCTGCAATTTGGTTTTCCAGAACAACTGGGTATAACCAGCTGGAGTAATCATAAAATAGAAGTGTTTGTTCCTAATCCTGCTCAACACTATTTGAATATATAATGAAAAAATAGGTCTTGAATGGAGTGCATGAAATCAAAACCTGCATCGAAGTTATGATCTTATTTAGGTTGAAGAGAACGAAGGATTTCCAATAACATGGGTGAGTTACAGAGGGTCATGAGTTGTTATATACCTGTCCATGACCATGTGAGTATATGAATGCCATTGAAATCGATGAAAACAATATATGACGTAATACCCACAGCAATGAGGCAGTTCTAGGCATATTCAGAGCTACTGAGAGTAGTTCTGAATATGAGAAAGTAATTGGGAATTTCATTTAAAAAATCTTCATCATTATTTCAAATTGCAACGTGCTTTTGCCAAGTGTCTTTCTATAGTGGTCCTGCAATAAAGCATACTATTTTGATTAAGTGGAACGGTTTGTGAGCACTTTGATATTTCTGTAGGTTTTTCCTCATCAATTCGATGGATTTCATTGGAAGACGAATCGAAATAAGAGGGCAGATGATATATAACTAGTGCCACTGGACTGAAAATATCAGAATAGTGCTACGCCATTTTCTGAATTCATAAGAAATCGATTTTGTCCACTGATCTTGACAAACATGAAAAAAAAATCTCATTTTCAAGGATTTTATTATTCTTACCTCATTATATGAAGAAATTCCTCAGTCAATCCGGAATTTGGCAGAATATCAGTGTATCGGTAAGCAAACGGTATTCCTTCGTACAAATAGAAGCTGACTTGCGGATTTTCACGGAATATAGCTCTTCTCAATTCATTCAGTCCAGTCTTTTGTTTGAGTTCTTCCTGTGTCTTCGTCTTCAGAAAACTCCTTTTACCTTCATCGGAATAATAGCCTGTAGGTCTGAACATACCGGATCCTCTTCTGTTTGAGGTTGGTCTGTTTTCGTCAAATGCCTTCAAAACCTCGTATATGGAATTATCCAACTCTCCTGATCGAACATTTTCATCTAGGCGTTCCAGCATTCCTTGGAATGTGTCATCATCAACTACCCCTTGATGTTGTCTGAAAATTTTGGTGAGTACATCAGTACCTGACTCGCCTCTGTGAGATCTTGTCATGAAACTTTCACTAGATTCATCAGACTGTGTTTCGACTCCCTTCCACTTTTTCAGTAATCGTTCTACTGGACTCATTCTTCTGAATTCGTTTTCCTGGTCGATATTGACAATTTTCATAGTCTTCTTAGAAGTGGAAGGATCTTCAACGGATATTTTCCATAAAATCTGGACCAACTCCATTGCTGACTTTGGTTATAACCATTTTCCTCCCATTGGTTCCAGTTACTGTGATTCTACCATCATCGTCAATATTGACCATTTTGTCCTCAAACATGAGGGGCGTAGAGTAGCACAAGGCGAATACGGACAAAAGAATAACACACTTCATCTTGGAACACTTGATGATCGATGAATGTTGCTGCTTGGGATTCTTCTCGGTATTTTATATAATAATTTTCATTCATGGAAAATGATCGTGTATTCAAAAAAGAATTTTCAATGACCTCTGATTGAAATAAGCCAAAATGATAAACACGTTTTTTGATCAAAATATGTTTTTGTCTGACGAATGCAATCAGAGTTATATACAAAAAAATATTAATGTTTGTGTTTATCAGAAGTGAATTCTACTAACGAGTCAATATTATAGCATAATCAATGTAAAAAAATGTGAAATGGTTTCGATATGGTACAATGTAATGATGATATAATTTGAGGATTATCTTTTTTGTCAAAATACTTGTACAACGGTTATAATATTGAGTTGTTTGATGATTGAACAGGATGTTAAAAAAATCAGATGTGGAATCATATGCGACTGTGAGATAAACTTCATTCACTATCTTCCATCGTTCAAGAGAACTTCTTGGGAGGTATTCATGTTGAAAAGAGAAAATTAGAATAAAAGATTTTTCTGAAAATTTAAAATTACGACAATAATGAAGTTATTTTTTGTAATATCTAACAGAAAACAACTACTTCCCCGGCTAAGCCACGCTGGACATTGAACTTCATCTGATAGGTGATTGTGGAAGGAACTAAACTCAATAGAAGAAATCTGAAAGTGACAATTTGCATTTCCATTGAGATTGTTATTTGAGAATGTTTCCCTTTCCAACATAAATACTGCCCAAGAGGTTAAAATATCATTCACAATCTAGGAAAAAATATTCATAAAAACCAAAAACATATAGAAGAAAAATAATTTGCACTTATGAGGTACTAAGCAACCCCAAATGATTATTTTTCGATTTTATAAAATATTCAATTGAAGGTGTGTGTTTGGAAGTATTTCTACACTATATCTTAGATGCCGAACCAACTCACTGAAAACTCATAAGAATTGCGATAACGGAGGCATTACTTTTCAAATTGGAATCTGAAACTATTCTTGGTGTCCTGAAAAATATTTCAGAGGGGCAAAAATTCACACAGTGACAAAAAGACTGAGCTGCTCAACCCTAGTCAATTACTTTCTTGTGTAAATTTCGACTATGATGGAATTTTCATGTGAACCAATCACAATTCCTGAACCCAAAATTGATGTCCGGTCAGGATGAAACCATTGCTGGAGTATAGACTCCCGAGCAGTTTTTCGAACCAGAGGTAAGTGCTTTGAGTATTTTACGAAAAATCTTGGTGCTTAGTTATCCCGAAAAGTCCTGCAGTTTTCCTGAGCACTTTTCGCGATTACTAACTACTAGGCCAAAAGTCACCAGAGGCTGCCCGCAAGGAGTTGTACTGTCCCCACTGCTCTGAAATCTGGTGGTAGGGGACATGCTAATCATACTAGAGAGGAATGGACAGAATACACTTGGGTACGCAGACGACTCAGTCATCATAGTCCAAGGAACATTCAACACCACAGTTAGGGAGAGAATACAAACGGCCCTAAATCTGGTCAGTACTTGAATGAGTAGAGAGGGTTCGAATATAGAGCTCCTCCAAATCCACCATTGTAGCTATAACCCGAAGAACGAAACTGGGGGCCTGGGACCTCTAACCCTTCAGGGACCATCATCCAGCTGACGAGGAAAGATAAATATTTTGGGGTAATCCTATACTCGAAACCAACCCGGAAGCAACAACTGGCAAAGTAAAGGAGAAAGTGAGGTGACATAATGGCAGACGAGCACACGAAGGAACAGGGTCTGAGTCCCAAAATGGTGTATTGGACAAACAACTCTGTAGTGAAACCCAGGATCACATATGCAGCTTTGGTATGATGGATGAAGTTAACCCAAAAAATACCTGCAGCAGAGTTGAGCAAGGTACAAAGACTTGCCTGCCTCAGCATAACGGGAGCTATGAAAACATCACCAACAGCAGCAATGGACGCACTACTGGATCTCCTCCGATTCACATAACAATAGGAGAGGCAAGAATGGGATTTCCAAGGCTACAAAATACGAGCCGCAGATTGGATCCCAACGAAATGGAGGGAAAAGTGGAAGATAACATTCTTGAAATGGAACCAACGGACCACACAACTCCTAGGTACTTTTTTGACACAAACTTCGAAGTGATTATGTGAGATCGAAGGGAATGGATAGATGACACCATCAAGAGCAAACCTGAAGAGAGATCTGGTACCCAGACGAATCCAAGCCAAAGAAGGAACTGGTGTTGAAATATACAGTAAGCACCTTATTGGAAATGAATATTTCAGTATTCCAAGCGAAAATGTGAGCAATGTAAGCAAAGGGAAGTGCGCAACGCACGGATCAAAATATGTACAGATAGCCAGGCGTCACTTAAGGCTCTCACGAGCCCCCGAAGAATACAGTAGCCAACCGGTAAAGAACCTGCACAGACTAGTACAGGAGACTAGGGTTGCGGAGTGGGTGATATTAAACAAAACCAGGCACAAAGATCGCAAGAGGCTGGGGTGCAGCTGGCGACGAGACCAGCATCTGAGGAGAAACAATTATTGAGCCTACCCTTACCTATGTATTAACGAATCAATTAGTGATCGCATCCGCGTCCTTATATTTTACATATTTGAGAGAAAACCTAAGTGCCTAACGGTATCACCCTATTGAGAAGTGCCTCGTGCTTAGTGCTTGCTGAGTCCAATTACTATTTGGAAGTGATTAGTAATCACGAGGCTTCCATAAATAAAAGTGCTCAGTACTCGAAGCACTTTTCGTCAGTGCTTGGCACAGCTCTGGGATGAATTTATGGCCACTAAACGACATCGAAAATGAGAAATTTCGATATTATATAAATTTGACATCTCCATATTGACTAGTAACGAAACTATGAAAATTTTGTTTCGCATCTACTTAACGTTGACTGAAAATACAAATTCGTTGCAAGGAACATACTTCTTCATGAATATTCTGAAGTTTAGAGTTTTTTTTTCACCCCGACTCTGAATTTCAATTTTGTGCGTCAATAAAATAACAAACCTGGCCCCAACAGGAAAAACACATGGAATAACTTCCCTTGTGAATTTTGCATGGGAAAATGTTTATTCCATTGAAGGGGTCTCCAATCATTTTGGAAACGCCAACGAACGGGGGCAACAAAATATAATACATTATTTCCATTAAAATATAAGATACATCAAGAAAAATACCTCACAGATACTTTTAAGTATAAAAATTGTTAACTGATAAGTTTGGTGATCCTGAGTTTATCTTTGTGGAGGTTTGGTTGGATTGTAGATCATTGAATTCGGAGAAAAACTTTTGTTTTTATTGCCAACGTTTGGAATTATATTCAATTCATCAGGGCTTTGAAACAATGAAGTTTGTTTATATTACTTGCAACGGTCTATTAAACATTGACGAGGAATAAAAATGAAAAAAATTGGTTAGTAGTTAGTTTTTCTGAGTTTGAAATTCTTAACATAATTTTAAAAACAGAGATAAAATACTCGAACGACACAATAACACATACAACTACTGAATATAGACGAATACTGAGAATAAAATAAGGAAACTATAAGAAAGTCGAGTGCAGGTGTTCTTTCAGAATGGATCGGAGAAAAACAGGTGAAAATGAAAGATATGAATAATAAAAAAACGTTAAAAACACCACAGATATTATTTAATCATCCATCCATTTCTATGATGTTTTTTAACTTTTTTCTTCGATGTATTTCAAAAGAAATCCTGAACTCGACTCACTAATGTTCTCCATATTTTATTCTTGGTATTCGTCAATGTTTAGTAGTTGTATGTGTTATTGTGTTGTTCGATGTATCTAATAATGTTAAGGATTTCAAACTCAGAAAAACTAACTTTTGGTTAGTCTTCCCAAAAATTCATATTTTTTTAATCTTCGTCAATGTATCATAGACCGTGGCAAGTAATACAAACAAACTCCATTGTTACAGAGCCCTGATGATGAATTAAATATAATTCGAAACGTTGGCAATGAAAACAATAGTTTTTCTTCTCCGAATTCAATGATCCATATCCCAACCAAACCTCCAGAAAAATAAAAATTGTTGTCCAGAATCTCTGAACTTTTATGCCTGAAAAACCTTTTTTTGTATTATATATTTTTCACTATTATGCATATTGCTAGTCTAGTTAACAAGTGGTTTTTAAATCAATTTTTTTTCGCATTCTCCGAAAATTATGATTGAGGTGTCATTCGATTCGGAATGGCATGTAGATATTTTTTGAGAAAATGCTAAGGCCGCTCGCAAAAATTGCAATTGTTATAAACAATTAAGTGAAAAAAAATGGGGATTTGGTTTTTCGCCAATATCTCAAAAACTATTCGAGATAATTCAAATTTGTCAGAAGATGCAAAAAGAGGGGAAAATTTCCTTAGAAAAAATTCAGGCGCCTGCAAGATTGATCAATGAACAATAATCCGTGGTCCAAAAATTTTTATCGCGATTTTTCAATAAGTTATCCATTAGTTAATTAACAATTTTTTGTAGCACGAACATTAACATTGCAAGTGCGATAATTGTCAAACTATTGATCTGAGAATGTTTTCCTTTCGTGGAGCTATTTTTTAAAGGTCTGAGAATGGATTCCCGTTGGAAAAATTGAAAAGTTGTTGATTTTCATTTTGTTATTAACAATTTACAAGGTGAAAAATTATAAAGCATTATTTTTTTTTTTAATATATTATTATTGATCCGTTTTGTTATGATCAGAAGCTACTCAAAAAAGATTTTTATAATTTTTATCTCCTATTGTTTAGAAAATTGTTATAAACAAATGCGTTGTTTATGAGATAATTTGAAAAAAAATTATAACATAATCTTTGATGATAATTTTGATTTTTCAAAAAAAAACCGTTTCTTCAAAAAAAAATGTATTGCTTAAAAACGCATTTGTTAAATAACAAGTTTTTTTACCACTTGTTATGAAAATTAAGGAACAATTTCTTTTTTAAATCATTATTTATCTTGGTCGAAGAAAATGATGAATTGTATTTAATTTTGATAGGAAATGTTGCACTCTACCTACAGTCAGGAGACTTACGGGAAGAACACCGGAAATCTCCTTTTCAACCGAAGAAACCAAAAAGGAGGAAGTTCTCTATTCGACGCGTATATTTTTTATTTTATTTTTTGTATGATCACGCACAACTTTTCACAGAGCGGTTAGATTCCGATGATTCTTTTTTCATTGGATAGGGTGTACGTCGAAGTTGGTCCCATTTCAATTTGATCAACAAAATCCATCGCTAAGGGTAGCAAAATGAAGGATATTGATCGTTCACCCTCTGAATTTTGGTCCGTTAACCGATTCTATCAGGCATAACTTTGTAGTGGGTTTTCCGATTTGGATGATACTCATTTTATTAAAAGGGTATACCTCATTGTTGATCATGTTCCAATTTGGAATGAAATGATCCACCCCTATGGGTAGAAAAATGGGGGATGATTGATTTTTCACTTGTGAACTTTGGCACACATATTAGTTGACATTGACAGACCCTCCGACATCCGTCAAAATGATTACATTCTATGGAAGGATGGAATTAAATACAAAGTGATGAAATCAACTAACCAGAACTTTTAGAATTAATTATTTTTATATAACAATAAATAGTTGAAATAGAAAATCATATTATTCAATAATTAAAAGTTGAAGTAAGCTAGGTAAGTAAGTATTTTGGAAGTTATCAAAAATTAAGTAGGTAGTAATTAGTAGATTTCAGCAACAAAGAATTGAAAAATAAAAACTTTTTAACAAAAAATTAAACCGACGATAAATCAACTGAAAAACAAAAAATAAAATAAACCCTCTCAGTCTAAATGATAATTGAGCTGCTAAACTAATGTGAGTAACTGATTTTGAGTCAGCGCCAAACAAACTAGCAATTGAATCAGGTAAAGCGTAAAATGATGGCAGCGAGATGCACGGCTGCGTTTTGATTACTTCTTTCAAAGTAATATAATGATCTTCGATATTTGTTTGTTTGGCGCCGACTCAAAATCAGTTACTCACATCAGTTTAGGAGCTCAATTATCATTTAGACAAAGAAGGTTCATTTTATTTTTTGCAGTTGATTTTTTCGTCGGTTTGATTTTTTGTTAAAAAGTTTTCATCAACAAGAAATTGTCAATGATTTTTTATGGTGGAAAAATATCTGAGAAGACGTTTAAACGTCGATATTGAGAGTAACATTCCACGTCAGAAGCATTCAGTTCTGACGCAAAGAGGATGGAAGATAGGTACTTGGCCAGACAGAAAAAAAGTTGGTTTTGTAAAGGTGATTTACTGTAGACTACACCAATCTTTATTTCCAGATCATCCAAATCAATTTCCCGATTCACCCCATGGAAAAGCATCAAGTGGTGATGAATCTAGGGAACGGGCCGGCTACCGCAATTGACTCTTATCAACCCATCCATTTGGATAAGTTCTATCCAGTTATTCAGTGACAACATGTAGATTATAAGGAGCACCATATTGTTGACACCAAATTCTCCGTCATTCCACTACTGAAATATGTCACATCAATTGGATTGAACCAATTCGTTAATGGTAGTAATATGCAACCCATTGAGATTTCCATTGAAGAAGTAAGATCCTTCGATGCGGCCATTGAAGATTCCGCACCATATGTTAATACCCCACGTGGTTTGAAAATTACTTTCGCGACCAAGTGGAGATTGTCTTCAGACCAATAGTGACTGTTATGTCGATTCGAAACTCCAACTCCACATTGTTATGGAACCGCGATTTATCGCACAACAAAATTTGACTCAATATGTTAGGACTATCATGTTTTATTACCTGAATACGAGCAATGAATTCAAGTCGTCGTTCAAAGTGCGTGAGTTTTGGAACTTGTACCATCTGAATTCTGAATGGGTAGTATTTGGTTTTTTTTCTATGTACAGTAGATTCACTAACAGCAACTCCTTCTGCAAAAGTATGGATTGAACCATGTGGATGGATAAATATAGAGGCCAACGCATTGATATCTATTTCTTCAGTCCTGACAGTTCTCATCAGTTAGAAGAAATGACTCAGTTCGCAATGTCTCCTCAATCTTGGAAGAGCCATTCGTGACGGAATGGACCTGCCTGGAAAACGTTCCTGGTATAGACTTCATGCTTTGCGGCATTTTTTTCGTCTTCCACAATTAATAACATTTCGATGCAATCGCTTGGAAACAAAAACGAAAGGCATGCCGGAGTTGTTACCATGGCAGCAACAAGATACTTGATGGAAATGTGCAATGCAATACATAAGAATTAATTTCAAATTATATCGATTGAGAAATCGACCAATATCACAGAGTTGGAGAAAAAGCGGATTTCATTCAGTAGGTTTTTTTTTTTCAGTGTTATGAGACATAAAAACTCTTTTGCAAAAAAGAAAATGAACCTCTTTAGTCTTAAAAACTAAGCTCCTGAACTACTGTAAGGAACTAGTCAGCGCCAAACAAACAAACAAGCAAATTAATTCGCTGGAAAATGCCGAGGGTTTTCGAAGTCAATATCAGCGAGACAGTTACCCGAACGGCCATACACGTGAGGAAACATATTGTTGCAAGTGGTCGTGCAAAGAGCGCATTTTTAAAATGTTATTGTTTATCGCTGGAGATTTCACGTTTCATTTCTATGTTATTTTGTTTTCTCCCCAAAGTAATTCAATGATATTCGTGATCGTTTGTTTGGCGCCGACTCGAAATGACATTAGTTGAGGAGCTTAGTTATCGAGACTAAAAAGTTTTATTTTATTTTTGCTTTTCAGTTTCGTTTCTCGTCGGTTATATTTTTTGTTAAAAAGTTTTGAATTTTTTTATTTTTTGTGTCCAAAATCATCTAATTGCTACTAATTGATTTGGATCACTTTTAAAATAATAACTTACCCACCTCTCTTTAACTATGAACTGTTATATACTATCATACCTAGCTGGTACCAGTAACTTCGTCCGCGTTGAACTTTGTTTTTTTTGGTGACGACTATACAAATCCACTCACCTCTTGGAGGACAGAATTTCCAAGAATACTGAAACACGTATTTCTTTATTTGCAACAAGGACCTCAAATACCACTTTTTTTACCCTAACTCCAAAACTAACGAAACCTTTATACAAACTATCACTCCCCTAGAGGTTGCATTTATACAAACACAAAAATATGTATTTCTTTATCCTTCACAAAGATCTCAATTACTAATTTTCATGTCCCTCATTTGAAAACTGATGAAACCCCTATTACAAACTTTCACCCCTTTAGGGGTTGAATTATAAAAACACTGAAGAATAAATTATTTATTTTCTTTGTAACAAAACTTCAAATACCAATCTTCATGACCCCAATTTGAAAAATAAAATTGTCCCAATACAAACTTCAATCCCAATTCAACCCCCATTTCACCGCTTCAGGAGTTGAATTTCCAAAAACACCGAAACATGTATTTTTTATTTGTAACTGAGACCCGCCAAATACTAACTAAACAGAGTTTCAACCTCCCTTCAGGATTGAATTTTCGAAAACCCTGAAACATATTTATCCTCATATGTGTAGAAGAGCCCAAATACTACTTTCCATGACTCTGATTTCAAAACCAATTGATCTTTCTCTTTCACTTCCACCCCCCTTCTCACCCTACTCTTAGCCCCTTTAGGGATGGAATATCAAAAAAATATGCTGTAAAAATTTTTGGCATAGTATGTTCTACAGTTTTCTAGTGACAGGAATTAAAATTTATTCAATAACATATTGTTGTTGAAACCTTGTGGAGGGTAGACTCCGTCTGTCTTGAATGACACATACTTCATAAAGAACCTCTGTACTGACTCGAGCTGATCGATATGACATTTGTAGAGTGGTAACCATATCAGAGAGTAGTAATCCAGTCTTGACTTTACATATGCATTGTTTAGGGTGGTGAGGCATTCTTTGTTTTGAAAATCTCTACATGTACGGAAAATTAGACCGGTCATCCTCTTTGCAGAGGAGGTTGTGTTATTATAGTGTTGGGAAAAGTTGAGTTTCGGGTCAAATTCAACACCGAGGTCCTTATTTTGTGCTTTGTGCTCTAATGGAGGGTTGCTAAGGGAGTATTGAAAATCAATGATTGCATTTCTCAGAGAATAAGTAGTGTATTTGCATTTTTGGACATTTAGTGGTAGTTTGTTTTCGGTGCACCAATGGAGAAGTTCATGAATGTCGTGCTGTGAAATTGTACAGTCGTTTAGTGATTGAATTCTACGAAATATTTTCAAGTCATCTGCAAATAGTAGCAAGTTGCTGGAGATATTTTCACCAATATTATTTATAAATAATGAGAATAAGAGGGGGGCTAAGTTGCTCCCATGTGGGGCGCCGCTTGAGGCGATAAATTGATAGGATGTGTGTCCTCTAAATTCAACAAAGAGTGTGCGGTTTTGGAGATAAGATTGAAAAATTTTAATTAGCTGTGTGTCAAAGCCAAGGAAGTTTAGTTTGTTCAGAAGTATCTGGTGATCTAGTTTGTCGAAGGACTTTGAGAAGTCGGTATAGATTGTGTCCAATTGAGAATGATTGTCAAGTGCAGAACTCGCCGCCTGAGTGAGAAACATCAGATTAGTGACCGTTGATCGTTTGCTCATGAATCCATGTTGGTCATTTGTGATGATATTTTTTAGGTTTGGGAATAGTGAATTGTAGAGACATATCTCAAAGCCCTTTGCAAAATTGGAGAGAAGTGTTATTGGTCTGTAGTTTGCAACATTGTTGATTGCTCCGGATTTGAACATTGGGAATATATCAAATCAGATCCTGACGTTCGTTTGGGTTTTAGTTTTTTTCAAGGAATTAAGTACCTCTGTTTCCGAAAAGGATTTTATAGTAATAGTAGGGTAATTAGTCGACAGATTAGAAAAATTATTTGTTGTATTCGAGATAGGGGTGTAAACACTTTCGAAAAATTCAGCAAATATATTGACAATGCTGGATGGATTACTGTATTCGTTGTCGTTAAGGTATACAATGCCTGGAATTCTAGAGGATCCTTTTCTCTGGAACATCGATACAGAATGTCATCAATATAAAATTGTCCAATAACCTGATATAATATTTTTTTATACTTATAGGACAAAGTGCCGGGTCATCGGGAAGAAAAGTGTTTGTCAGTTCTATTCGTTACGCAAAATTCAGAATACAACGAACGTGTAATTGATTGGTATTTTTTCTACTCATGGGGTAAAAAAATGGTGTTGGAAGTATAGAAGCAACCTAATCTTTTCGCTCCTCTATACTTATATGGATTTTCTGATCCATTTTTAATTTTTGCAGTATTATAACGTGTCAAGAATGAGATATTTATTCACCTAGCTCCAACTAACTGATCTTCATAACATTGTTAGTGTAAGTACTTCCAGTATATAACACCCAGAAATAGTCAAATTGGCAGGGTATGAGAAAAATATTTTTATATTCTTCTGTTTCTAAATATAAATGGAGTAATTCGATTTATTCCAATGAACGCCAACATTATCTGGTAAGATATATTTATGTTATTGAGCATATTAATATTGTTACCGATTTGGGAAAACTTGATTCAGTTATCAAAATATTTTCATTGGTAATCAAAATCCTCGTACTCGAAATTGTTATAAATATTTTTCCTGGAAAATTTTACGAGTACCGTTAAAAATGAAATACTTATTTAAAGCATTGCTTTTCTGATGCAATAAACTTGCGAAAAATAATTCTGATAAATATGGCGCCATGCTAACATTTTTCGTTTCTCAAGCTAATTGAAAATAATCCTCATTAGTACTGAATGAATTCTGGGAAAATGGATGTTCTGAGCGAAACAAATTATTTCCTTTCTGAAACATCGATACAGGATGATTTTCCAATAACTTGATAGAATATTTTTGATACTTATGGGACACCCGGGAGGAAAGTGTTTGTCAGTTCTTTTTAACCGACGGAAAAAAAGAGGAGGTTCTCTAGTCGACGCGTATATTTTTTTTATTCATGACGCATAACTTTTCACGGAATTGTCCGATTTTAAATTTTCTTTTTTTGGTCTAAGGGTGGGAAAATGGAAGATTATTTTTACTTTTTAACCGATACGCATAACTTTGTACTGGGTTATCCGATTCAGATGATCCTTCATTTATTGTATAGAGTATGCGTCGAAGTTGGTCCCATTTAATATGAATTACACCCCTGAAGGTGGAAAAATAGGGGATGATCAATTGATTTTACACCTGTGAACCGATTCTGTTGAGACTTGGCACACATATGTAGTTATGATAGCACTACAATATAATGGAGGCTTGGAGATAATCTGATGATGGAGATGGAAGACAGTCGAGGAATCTCCTCAACGGTTCACAGCAGCAACCTCGTGGATGGGGTATTATATACATATATAATTATATGTTCTGACTAACTGACTCACTGATTGACCAATATACTATCAACGCACAGAAAGACCATACCTTTGGTTCTAGGAGCTGAAATTTTTACAGCATGTTTATTTGATATTCCATCCCTAAAAGGAGAAGGGGCATAAAAGTGAAAGTACAGTTGGTTTTGAAATTAGAGTGATGGAAATTAGTATTTGGGCTCTTGTTTACAAATGAAGATAATGTTTCAAGGTTTTCGAAAATTCAACCCTCAAGGGATAACAGGGGGGTTGAAAGTCTGTTGAGTTAGTTTTGAAGTTAATATCATGAAAATTTGTATATGCGGTCTTTGTTACAAATAAAAAATACGTGTTTTTCGACAAAAAAAAAAGTTCAACGAAGACGAAAATGCTGGTAGCAGCTAGTTATAGTTGCAGTGAGGTGGGTAAGTAAGTATTTCAAAGTTATCAAAATTCACGGAGAAGCAGAAAAGAATGCAACTGATGCAGTTCGAATTTATACTCGGAGATTCCCTAATCGTCGCCATCCCACTCGGCATTATTTTCCAAAACTGGAAAGGAAAATGCGAATGAACCAGAAGAAAATGCAATAACTTCATCATTCATTCATCATTCAAGTACCATTAACTTCATCATTCAAGTACCAACTACACCAATATCTTTACAATAACGACCACAACCGAAGATTAACTTATTGCAACTGGTTTTTGACTAAATACAGAGAAGATGTACGATTTCCATTTAAAATTATTTATTCAGATAAAACTTGATGTACCAACTGTTGAATCAAAATAATAAAAGGTACTGGTCTCAAACAAATTTACTCTGATGTAAGAAGGGAATTTTTAAAAGCGATTTGGTTTCAATTGCTGGATAGGTATTATCGGAGGAAAACTTTTATGGCCAATAATTTTCGACGGACACCTTACTGCGGAAAGATATCTACAGTTCCTTAGAAATCAAATTAATGATTTCATCGAAAATTTGCCACTGGATAACCAAGTCGACATCTTTTTCAACAAGATGAAACGCCACCTCACAATTCTCAAGTTTAACCCTTTATAGGTCCAATTTTTTTTTTTTTTTCATTGAACTTTTTTTTAATATATTTGATGTTCAACACCATATATGTACTACACAATATATTTCAAAACCTGAAAAAATCGTCACTTCCGGTTTTATAGGGTGGTAAATTATTATACCACAGTGCATTGAGTGTCATTATGAAATCAACATTGCAGGCCTTACAAACCAAGTTGCTACGTTTTTGTTTCTGCTTGGTACTACAGAACGCGCACCTTCTGTAAGTTGAAATCACCGGTAAGTGGCTGCCTACGTCCAGTAACCGAATTGAATTGTGTACAGTTCCCCTCGCATATCGACTATTATTTTTTCGACCAGTTCCTTCTTCATCGATTGGTCTCCCTCGTTTTTGTGTACTGGAAAATGTCCCGATAAGTTGATCTATCAAGAAACTTCTAAACTGCAAGTGCGTCATGCACTTGGAAGCGTGATTTTCACTCTTGTACTGAGTTTTGTACATTATGTACGAATTCACCACAGCTGCATCAGGGAAATAAAAAAATTATTTCATCCACCACCTGCGCGATTTCCATGAGATATTATAAGTGGAATGTAACTGATCAAAGTGATCAACACCTCCCATGTGCAAGTTATAATCTCGGATCGCTCTTGGACAAATTATATCCTCTTTCTCTCCTCTTTTATTTCGCCTCTGAACCACGGCTTTGTCAGATGGGTCATGCATATTGCTTGCCACTATGACGGGTTTGGTACTTCTGTCTTTCCATTTATATACTGTTATGTCACCTGAAGATGCAAAATCAAATTGTCCTAATGAAAGAGCTTTGTTTGGGCAGAGTTTGTCATGTGGAAATTGTTTTCGGTTGGAACGAAATGTTCCGCAAGCAAACAGGTTGTTATCCAATAACCTTCGAAGCAATGGAAATGATGAAAAAAAATTGTCAAAATATAAACAGTAACCATGTGCTGATAAAGATTTCGACAGATTCACAACAACTTTTTCTCCTAGAGCAAGGTTTTCTGAATTTTCAGACTTTCCTTGATAAACATCGAAATCCACCATATACCCTGTGTTCGCACAAGCCATTGCCCACACTTTGATTCCTCTCTTGATGGGTTTGAGAGGCATATACTGTTTTAGTGTGGACCGACCTTTGAATGCCACCATACTCTCGTCAATAGAAATGAATCTTGATGGCGCGAAATTTGCCTTGAATTTGGTAGAGAGATGAGTAAGTAAAGGCTGCACTTTATATAATTTGTTGTATCCGTCTTCTCCTTTTTTAGGCATTTGTTCATTGTCAGCCAAGTGGAGAAACCTCAATATTTTCAAAAACCGTTTCATTGTCATGACTTTCGAAACTCGCTCATTATGAAAATTGTGATTGTTTGACCAGTACATTCTGATACTTGGTAAATTGTTTATTCCAAACAATAACAATAATCCAAAGAAGGCTTTCAACTCATCAATATATAAGTCCAGTGTCACACCTTTTTGTAGAGCATATAAATTGCTCTGTTTTAAAATAGTTTCCATAATATTGCCATCAAAACTTGTTTGAAAAATGGATAGGACGTCATCAGTGGAAATACTGCACAGCAATCCGAAAGGCCGATCAAAGATGAACGACTTGAAAGATAGGTTGGGGAGTGGAGAAGTTTTTTCCCATTTGATTGCACCTGGTTCATTACATGCATTTACTTTTGGCGGTGCTACTTCAGCTTCTATCACTTCCTCTTCACTTACTTCTGAAGACTCGCTTGAGAAAACAAAAGCAGGGCGATGTGACGGTTTCTTGTTTTTATTTTGTTTATCAACAGAGTAATCTGGGTCTTCCAAACTATCATCTGACGAATGAAGTTCAGGTTCTTCTAGATCCACAGTTGAAGACTGATGATGACGTATTCTTCTGGGGGTTATTATTTTCCGTAGCGTCTTTGGTCTAGAGCTTGATGTGGAGTGCACTGGAGCTGAATGTACATTCTGAGTGGGAGTATACTGTGAAGAGGAACTAGAGGGACACAAACGGCTGCTCGATTGAGTAGAAGCTAATGATTCGTACGGCAAATTGTCCTCCGCGTCCGAGTCCCCACCCCTTCCTGATCTAATGTTTCTTCATCGAGAAGGGCAAATGCTTCGTCGCTTGTCATCTTCGAAATGTCCAAATTATTCATTTCTAGAAAGAAAAATGATCCTGTTTGTATCTGAACTCTAAAATGGTTCATAACATCTTTGCCGATGAAATATTAGCAAAATTTGCGAAGCTGTTTAAATGTATAGTGCATTGGGAACATTTTGCATCATTTCAAAAGATAAGAGATTATATTCATTGTGGTAGAAAATGTATTCAAACTTTCCGGAAATATTCTAACCTCAAAATTTCATACGGAATAATTTACAATAACTCTGTTGAATGTTGGAATAATTTTACAAAAATAGTTCATTGCTGATTGATTCGGTTTTTCTAATGATATTGATCCAAAACACTTACCGAAATGTTATAAATGAGAGCTCACTGGGCACTTCTTTTCACTCACAATGCACTTCAGTGAAATTATATAACTACTTAGGAAACTCGGTAAATATTTTTACCACCATATCGATCGCTGCCAACCTATGAAATATAAATGGTATATATCTTTACCAGGGCGTGCTGAAGACCATACAGAATAACGTATGATCATTACGGATCAATTTCTATGGAAAATCAAGTATACTTTGAACCATATGTGAGGTGGTAAATTATTTTACCAAAGACCTATAAAGGGTTAAGAGAACATCTGGATGACACCTTCTCAGAAAAGTGCATTGGCACTCATGGAACTATTCAGTGGCCTGCGAGGTACATTCTTGATTTGTCATATTTTTTCATAATGTATCATTACTTCTTCTTCATATTCTAGAACACCAGATTTTACTCCGCTAGATTTTCAATTCCTGGGAACAATGAAAAATGAGGTGTCAGCGTCAGCTACTCGTGAAGAACTGGGGTAAAAGTAAGGGTGGCATTCCAGAACATCACTGCGGAACAGCTAATCAATGTGGTGCGCGCAACAATTAAAAAAGTTGAACTTTGCTGTGATCAAGGAGGAGCTCATTTTGAAAATTCAGAACCTCAATGGACTAATTGGCGACTTAGATAATTCTTAAAACGACTGTGAAGTCATATGCCTCAAAGTCGTATTTTTCTTATGTAACTTGATCAAGAATGAAGCGATTTACACGATCCTTGGCATTCTAGATCGAAAAATGCAAATTGGAATAAAAATGAATTTATTTGTCGAATATTGACAAGTGAAGTGTTGTTGGATTTAGAATATCAGTCTCGATCGAAATAAGTAAAAATATATAGGAAAGTTGGGGTCATTTCCGGTCGAACCGGAAGTACGGCAAAGCGAGTAAATAAGTTAGGAAATGTTAATTGAACTATAATCCAAAAACCCCAAATTTCATTTTTCTATCTTTGATAATATAAAAGTTATAGGGGTGAGCCACCTTAGAGAATCATTTGAACTTTTTCTTCCTCACTGTAAACCATTTCGATTCTTCCATTGGAAAAATGTCACTGAACGAACAATTGTAATTTTCACAGCTAACTTTCAATTTTTTTACTTTGATAGGATAGGCTTCCACAGTAACAACTAGTCCAAGTTGTTCGACGTTTGATAACTCAAAAACAGTATAAGATATATAACATATGGTTTATATTTGAAATCAGGAAAAAAATATCTTTTCAAAAATTCAATAACATACAGGGTTTCCCATTCAGAAAAAATGTATCATATGAAATCTGCACGCTAGTGTATTTTTGATAACATTTTCAGTCAAAACCACAGAACTTTTATATATATTTTTTTTTCTATCGGCAATAATAAGGATGATAATGTGGGTACTTCATAGAGTAACACGGTACCTCTAATCCAAGATAACGAATCGCACCTACATCTCCGCTTCCAACTTCGACAACTTGGATTTTCCATCGGGGTTTGAAACTTGATAACATATATCGAAATGATTTCTTCCCCACTTTTTGTAGGGCAGAGGCCTATTGATTAGATGATTCGGAATTAATGACAGTTTTCATAGAAATAACCCAAGAACAATTCAACTCGAAATTATTATACTTTTATATGACTTCGAACACATACTTGAATTGCATTTTTTTTAGTTTGGAATAATTTTTTGCCTCGATTTTTTCCAGATCAATGCATTTATCAGTCAAATAGTGAGAGGATTATATTCCCAACATAATCTCATGAAACCAATAAAAAAGTGAGCAGGCTTATAGTATCATTTTTTATTATGAGAGGTGGAAGACATATGAATGAAATCACCAAAATGGCACTTGTTTCCATGGATCAGCTTCTTCCACTATTGTATGCTTCCCAACCATTTCCCTGATCATCTCCTGCATCTCTTCGTCAGCATCTTGTTGAGTTCCTCTTCTATTTTCTAGCAGGATTTTCTGGAATTGGTCCTGATCATCCGCGTCTAGATTCATTTGCGCCCAATTTTGTAATTTCTCTTCCAGCATATCTTCTATGGTAACTGGAATCGCTCCTTTCGTCACGGTAACTACTTGTCTTCGCTGCGGATTCCATTGTTGTTGTGATTTTGTCCACTGATTTTGTCTCAGTTGTTCTAGAAGTTCTTGAATCTGTTGATGTTGAGTCGATCGAGTGTGGGTGGACAGATGACTCCTCCTCAAATATTGCCTCAAGGCTGGTTGAAACTCGGGATCTGTCATCATTTGTTGGAATGAAACCAATTCCAACTCCTTTTCCTGAGAATCACTGCAATAAAACAATATTGTCTGAATTGATTGAAAACATATCAAGTCATACGTTCAATTTGACTCTTATTAGTTCATCCGTTTTCCACAATTCAGCATAAAATATTCCAGAAATATATTTTATTCTACTTGAAACAACTAATTTAATGTATCTACAAGAAGTTTGTCATTCTCACCCCACTATTTGAAGCACCTCTTGATCCAATCCAGAATTCGGTAGAACATCAGTGTATCGGTAGGCAAACGGTACGCCTTTGAACAAATACAAGCTAATTTGTGGTTTTTCATGGAATATAACATTCCTAAGTTCATCCAGTCCAGTCTTTTCTCTCTGTTCCTCTTTTGTCTCCGAACTCAAGAAATTGGACGTTCTGCTCCCATCCAGAAGTTGTCCACGAGGTCTGACCAAACTGTTTCCTTTACTGAAAGATATTTGATTCCCACCAAATGCCTTCAGAACCTCGAATATGGCATTATCCAATTCTCCCGATTGAACATGTACAGCCACATGTTGTAAAATTTCTTGGAATGCGTCATCATCCACTACCCCTTGATGTCTGCCGAATATATCAGCAAGGATATCAGCTCCTGATGTACCTGTGCGGAATCCCCTTATAACCTTCTCATCAGATTCATCAGATTGGGTTTCGTCCCCGTCTTCCTGCCACCCTTTCAGTAGTTGCTCTATTGGATTCCTTCTCGATTTCCATGCCTGTTCAGTATGGAAAACTTTCACAGTTCTTTTGGAACCGAATGCATCTCTCACAGTGATTTCAATAGTTTCTGTACCAAGCCCATCGCTGAATGTGGTAATTACCATTTTCCTTCCATCGGACCCAGTGAGGGTTATGGTACCATCATCGTCAATGTTTACCCTTTTATTACCATAAGTGAGAGGACTAGAGTAGCACAAGGCAAAAAAAGAGAATAGAAGAACACACTTCATCTTGGAACACTTGCTGATGAATGTTGCTGCTTCGGACCCTCCTCGGCAATTTATATGTTGATTCAATGTTCATGCAAAATAATCGTGTTTTTGAAAATGGAATTTTTAATGATCTGTGGTGAACCTGAGCCAAAATGGTCAAAAAAGATTCTCAACAAAATATGTTTTTGTCCGATTAATACATTCAGAATTGAATAAAAATATATGAATGAGCGTGTTTATCAGAAGTGGTCAATTCAATTGGTAATTTCACAAACAGGTCAAAATATTTGCATTATTGGAGTATTACCAGGATTTGGATGATAAAAAGCAGTTGTAAAAAATTCACCTAATATCGTTAAATATTACAATGATTTTTTGAACCTATTGTTTGAAAATATTAAATAATTACTTTACATGTTTTTTTGGGTAACCCTCCACATTCTGAAAATGAAAATATGATCAGGAAAATCTATAGAAGTGTAGAAAGGGCAAACTAAATTATATTTTCCATAGAAAAATGATTCAATTTGTCAGTAACTTGTAGTTTTTTGAATTTGCATATGAAAAAATTGTAAAAAATCGAAAGGTATTTCTCTATATATTCCAAGACGCTGTAGAAACTATGTTCTTGCAGATATCTTTTTAATTCTGATTTAAACAAATTTGGATTGTGGATTTTTCTCTTACTAATAGCGAGGTAGTTGAAAAATCTTACCCCTGTGTATGATGGACAATTTTTAGGCAATGATTAGGAATTCTGAAGGGATCTCCATGTATAGTGGAATAATTGTGACGCTAACAAACTGTGTCGTACATATGTTTATGTTTTAGGCATATCATAATGCATCCTAAACCACTATACCGGGTCCTGCAACAGTGGCGCGCTGTTCCATATCTCTCTTTAGGAAACAGATAAGAATCTATATTTCTATTTTATTACCTTATTGCTCGAGCTCGACAAAATACGAAATTGTCGGTCACACAGGATGTTCAATTTTTTCTGGGCGGATCCCAATTGTGTTTTTTTAAATAACAACCTATATTTTTTATCGCTTTTTCGGTTTCTACATAGAAAATAAAAGAAACTTTACGTATCTTCACTTCGACAATATTGACGGTTTTCGAAATTTCTAGCATGACAAGTTTTTCTCCAATATTCGTCACTCAGAATATTAGAAATTATAAAGTTGTGCCAAGTCCAATTGGAATTTATTCCTGGTCAAATATTCTATATTGGTAACTCTTTCAAATGATATATCTGAAATCGACCTGTGATATACAGGGTATGAAAAACAGCTTGCCACATATTGTAAATAAAAATTTGCAGAATATCATTTTAAATGAAACACCCTGTATATTATCAATCCATGAGAAGCGCCAACAAAGGCTCTACAAATGTCATCAAGTATTTCCTATGGTTAATTTCACTAGTTTTTTTAATTTTTTTCCAAAAATGCCAAGTATTCATATTTCTTCGCTATAATCTGAATGAACGACTTTTTTCAAAGCGAAATCCATTTGATAAGAATATAGAAAGATATCTTGTTTCAATTAGTACATTACAAGGTATCCAAACAAATATTTTTTAATGAAATAAATGTATCATATTTTTCTAAATGAAAAATAATTTTTTTCATTGGATGCAGAATTTTACACATAAATCGGGCAATATCGAACAAAATACGATAAAATGAAATAACATCATGGATATTACTAATTATTTTTTATGGTGTATATTCATGAATTAAAGTCAGAGCTTAAGTTCTAGATATTTGAATTGTCAATTGGCAAACTACAAAAGGGAAAATTCAATGAAGGTTGATAATAAAACTTTTATAAAATATGTTCAACATGTCTTCCATTTTCTTGAATGCAGAGCTGAAGTCTATGTTTGAGAGACTGTCCTACCGTGCGCAAGACAGCTGGTGTATGGCTACGAAAAGCATTCGTTATTCTAAGTCGCATATTGCCGGAAGAAGTTGGTGGCTCGTCGAAAACCATATTTTTTATGTATCCACATAGGGAAAAATACAGTTTTGTTAAATCTGGTGATCTAGCGAGCCGCCTGACAGGCCCCTTTCGTCCTATCCATTTATTGGGAAATACTTCATTTAAATGATATCTCACTTCTGCCGAATAGTGAGCAGGAGCGCCATCATGTTGTAACCACATTCTATTGCAAAAGTCGAGAGAAATATCTTCTAACAAAACTGGTAAATCATTTCGTAAGAAATTGAAAATTGTTCCATTCAGATGTCCCTCAAAAAATTATGGACCAATTATATATTTTCCAATGATGCCTCCCACCTTTGTTTATAATCCACCTGTCTCAATAAGTGGGGATTTTTTGTCGAATAATAATGGTAATTATGTCGATTCACGAATCCATTTTTATGGAATGTCGATTCATCTGACTATAAAATGTTATTGAAAAAATATTCGTTTTGACGAATTTCTCCCATAGCCCAATTGCAAAATCTCACTCTTTTCTCAAATTCGAAATACAGTAGTTATTGATGTAATTGAACGAAGTATGGATGAAAGCGATGTTTCTTCTAAATTCATTGCACTGATCTCTCACTTTTTTTTTTTTTTTTATATGTTCTGGTTCCCACGAAAAGGGATATCCTGTAATTTTCAGAGAACATCGTGGGAACCAAGGGAAAGAAGGTAGGAGTTGGTGTTCTTCTTAAATTTTTGGAGGTTGTATGCCTCGGGGAACACCTCCCTAGGCAATGAGTTCCAAAGCCTCGCAGTTCGTTGGAAGAATGAGTCTTTGGAAAGTGATGTTCTGCAGGTCTCCAAAGTGACCACGAAGGGGTGTGAAGACTGAACTTGACGGGTTAATCTCGAAGAGACTGCCAAAGGAGGAACGATTGTTGATATTTCAGAAGAGCATCGCCCATGAAAATATCTATAAAATAGAGACAAATCGCCAACTTTTCTACGGTGTTCCAGACAAGTGAGCGAGTTTGTAAGCGAGGCATCACCGACGAGACGAATTGCCCTTTTTGGACAGAACCCAATAGCTTCAGGATATGTTTAGGTGCCGCACTCCAAATATGGGAACAGTATTCCAGGACAGGTCGGATCTGTGCCTTATAGATCATAAGCAGCTGACTGGAGGTGAAATAGCTCTTGGCACGAAACAAAACCAAGTTTTGGGATGCACTTTTGGCAATGGACCTCACGTGATTTTCCCAGGAAAGGTTATTGCTGATAGTAATACCAAGCATCGATATGGATGACTTCAGTGGTATGGTTACTCCTGACAAAGTTATGTTAGGCACAGTGAGATCGGCTTTCTAGAGAAAAGACATGCTTGTGTTTTGTTTGCATTGAATTCTACAAGTTATTGGATCCCCATTCGAGAATTGTTGCCAAGTCCATATTTACATTGTTAACATTTCTTCCTCGTTCATTTCTGGTTTCACGGGCTGATATAGGGGCCCTGGAAGAAAGCGGTATGGAGGTACTATCATCGGCAAAGCTGTGTACGGGACATGAAGTTGCTTTCAATAGGTCGTTGATGTGGAGTAAAAATAGTGTTGGTGCTAGAATGGATCCTTGCGGAACACCAGCATTTATGGTAGAGTGTCAGATGAAACTCCATCGACCACTACATGGAGAGACCTGTTTGAGAGAAAACTAGCAAGCAGAGAACACAGCTGAGGGGCAAACCATAAGATGGAAGCTTGGCGAGGAGTCCCTGGTGCCAAACTCGATCGAACCTTGGAGATATCTAATGCCACAGCTAAAGTTTCTCCATACTTTTCAATAGATAGCTGCCATATATGTGAGACGTATGCGAGCAGGTCGCAGTTGATCTCTGATGGCGGAAGCCATATTGCCTATCATTGATAATTCCTGAGTCTTCCAGATATTTCATGAGCTCGATGTTGATGGCTTTTTCCATGACCTTCGAAATAATAGATAGCAGTGCGATAGGTCTGTAGTTGCTAGGTAGGGTCTTTTTGCCTTTTTTAGGGACTGGCTGTACTCTTGCAATTTTCCAATTGGACGGAAATACTCCCAAATTGTAAGAGTGGACTTATATCCACTATTTCACCAATTTGTCTTTGACTCCTACAAGGATCTTCTTCAACAGACGAAGAACTTGCAATTCATTGTCTCCATTAGTAGCTGGCTTGTTACGCTCATGTTTAGAATAATTGATACTTCCAGTTTCAACAAATCGTGTCAGGACCTTTCGGAAAGATCTTTCATCTGGATGCTTTTTATCTGGATACCGTTGAGAATAAATTCTACTTGCCAATAAACAATTCCTGTCTGATTCACCTAATATGAAGATCATATCAAACGAATCACTTTTTGGAAACAATATTCTGATGAAATTATATCGAAAGTTCAACTTCACGATTCACTAAAGATGTCAATTCTTATGTGCAGGCAAATACTTTGATCTGTCATTTGCCAGACTACTTGATCTCCAATAAATATTTTATTCGCTGAAAGCTTGTTTAAAGACCGGATTTTTTTTAAGAAAAACTATAATGTACATAATAAAAAAAATATTTTTTGTATATTCTATCAGTCGTCAAATGGATTTTGCTTTGAAAGAAATTGTTCATTGAGATAATAGCGAAAAAATAGAATACTTGACATTTTTCTAAAAAAATAGCTGTTTTAAAAAAAACTAGTGAACTTAACCATAGAAAATATTCGATGACATTTGTAGAGCCTTCGTTGGAGCTTCTTATGGATCGATAACATACAGGGTGTTCCATTTGAAATAAGGAAGATTCTGCAAATTTTAATTTAAAATATATGGCAAGCTGTTTTTCATACCCTGTATATCACAGGTCGATTTCAGGTATAGCGTTTGGGAGAGTTACCAATGTAGAATAATTGACCAAAAAAATATTCAATTGGACTTGGCACATTTTTATAATTTCGAATATTCTGAGTGACGAATATTGGGAAAAAAAACCTGCCATGCTAGAAATATCGAAAACCGTCAATATTTTCGAAGTGAAGATATACATAAAGAGTCTTTTATTTTCTATGTTAAAACCGAAAAAGCGATTAAAAATATAGGTTGCCATTTAAAAATACACAATTGGGATCCGCCCAGAAAAAATTGAACACCCTGTGTGACCGACCATTTTTTTATTTTGTCGAGTTTGAGCAATAAGGTAATATTATAGAAATATAAATTCCTATCTGTTTCCTAAATAGAGATATGGAACACCGCGCCACTGTTGCATACGTCAAGAATTCCAAGCACTTCGTTGACACCATCACAGATGTTGAACTTGGACCAGAAGATCGTTTCATCAGCTCCGACGTGGAGAGCCTTCACACCAATGTCCCTATAGAGGAATCTCTCAGTATCATCAAGAGGAAACTCGAAGAGGATGACCAGCTGCACGAGAGGACTGACTTTCCTACCCACGCAATATTGGAATTACTGCAGTGCTGACTACAGAACTCATATTTCCAGGAAAAGGACCGATTCTTCTCTCAAGTCAATGCACTCTCGATGGGATCTTCCCTTTCTCCAATCATCGCCAACATATACATGGAGTGGTTCGAAGGAATTGGCTATACGGGAGGCAGAATACAAACCAAAGCTGTGGTTGAGGTAGTGGATGACACCTTCATTGTATGGAATCACGGAATCTCCAGGATTTCTTCTCAGGAATTAACAGAAATAGGGATTCGATCAAGTTCACGATGGAGATGGAAACCAACAGTGCCTTACCCTTCTTCGATGTGAACGTTGAGAGAATAGGCAATTAAATTCGCACCTCCGTCTACAGAAAGAAGACACATACGGGGCAGTACCTCAGTTACAGCTCCAACCATCCGAGTTCGACGAAGAGAGGGACCGTGAGAACATTGGTGGAGAGAGCGACGCACATATGCAACGACGTAGAGTCACTAGAGGCCGAATTAAACCACATCAGAGAGGACCTCCACTGGAATGGATATCCCAAGAAACTCCTAGAAGAAGTATTGAAACAACTCCGGAGAACGAAGACATCTGAAGAGCAACAACAAAGCACAGTGATCTGCCTTCCGTACATCAGAGGTGTCTCCGAGAAGATCAGAAGGATCGGAAACAAGTTCAACATCAAGAGCTGCTTCAAATCCGGCAGTACTTTACGGAGTTTCCTGACCAAGACCAAACCTGACAACAAAAATTAAATCAGTAAGAATTGCATTTATGAAGTTCCATGTGAATGCGGAGATTCCTACATTGGAGACACGAAGAGACCGTTATCGGTAAGATTGGATGAGCACAAGAAATGGACTCAACGTGGAGAAACATCAAAATCGGGAATCGCTGACCACGCCTGGACTGAGCACCATCGAGTTCTATGGGTCGACGCAAGTGTTCTACATAGAGAGCAGCATTGGTTCAAACGAAAGTTCAAAGAGGCCGCCTACATCGAAGCCAATAACGCCTTTAGTCAACCAAGCGTTGAGATCAAGAACGTATGGAAACCCCTGATTGCTCTTTTCTGGCGGGCTGGAGAGGCGCGAAACTTCACGCACCACCACACCGCGCGGAATTACACGCACCGCTGCACATGGCGGAATTGCACGCATCATTGCGCCGACAGTCGTATAAATTGGTTAGTAGCACCTAAACTTGTCAGTATTCACCTGAAGACGATTGCAGATACAAGCATTTGAAACGTCGTGAAAACCTTTTAAATACATTAAGACGATGGACGTCCGAAACGATAGTAATCACTCCTCCCTTTGACCAACTCGAAATCAAGATTGACGCAGACTCCATATATATTTTTCCAAAAAAAAAGTCGAATACTTAGGGGTCATATTCGATCGGCACATGAAATGGAATCTTCACATCACCTATGTGACAAATAAATTGAGGAGCATCTTATTCATATTTGGAAAATTGAAAGACAAACTATCTCTGGAACATCTGAGGACCGTATATTTCTCTCTCAGATCTGCAATCTCAGATATGCAATCGTCGTCTGGGGTGCAAGTTTGGAAATTAATATATACCAAGAAGTCAAGATACTCAACAGATGATCTCTACAAGGAATCACAAATTCTGGATCTGAAACAACTTCATTTCCTCTGCTCCAACAAAAGATACCAAAGTAACTTACAACTTCCGAGTCACGATTATGCTACCCGTCAGAAACATCACGACGTCACACCATTGATGTTAAAAACGGTCTCACAAAGATCATACTCCTTCTCCGCACCAAAGTTATACGAAATTATACCAGGAAATATGAAAGATGTAATGAATATAACAAGATTAAAAAAAAAATTGAGAGAGTTTATTCTCTCAAGTCGACGATGCATGATTTCGAGCTATTTCGAAAATCACACATAAGTTTTAGACAACAATTTTTTTTATTATTCATGGTTAAAGCTACACCAATTTTAGTACTTACGTTTTTTTTTCACTGTATTTTAATACTATTGTATCTTATCTCATTTTATCGTATTTATATTGTTTCTATCTTATTGTATTTTGTTCAAGTCGTATTTTATCTGTACTAAATCTTATTTATATTTTCCATGATGATGATCAACGTCGCATTCCACATCAATCACAACTTTCTATACAAATTCCATTTTATATACTTGATTTTGATTTTTAATTGCTAACTTGCTAGCTGTAAGTATTATATGTAAGTTTTCTCCATTTTTCTCTTTCTTTTTCCTTAATTTTTTTTCAATAAAGTTATTACTTTTATTGTCATTTATATCAATTAGTTCTATTTTATGTAGCATATTTTAAATTTTCCATTGCTTATTATGTGTACTCATTATTAACAAGCACATCTTATATAGCATATATTTATTTTATGTCTAACGTTTAAATTGTTTAATATTTGTACTTTTTTGTTATTATCAAACACATTCAATATTTTATATAACTTTATTTTATATACCATATTTAACTTCTTCATTCCTTAATTATGTGTATTTTTATTATCAATCACATTTTATATAGCATAACTTTCTGCGAAACAAGTGCAACAGCACTTATTGCCCAACAGCTTTATTCACTTCATTCATTGTGTTACACACCCCCCTTTGTATTCATTTATCATTATTGAATAAAGATTATTATTATTTATATTTCGAACAATCTGTTTTAAAAAAATTATTTTAGTGCATAATTTCATATTGTGTTAAGTTAAATGTGTCTCAAACTCCAAATTTTTATTTTAGTTTTTTATCCTGATGATACAAATACCATGTCGAAACGTCGGTAAGAGAAATTATATGAATTGACTGAATCAGACCTTTATTCCGAGAAATTGACGAATACTATATATATATATATATATATATATATATATATATATATATATATATAAAGTAGTGTTGAGTTCCTTGAACCAGAAATGTACAATGACGTTTGAGTTTTTAATAAGGAGAAAAAGAACAACAACAAAGTATGCGTTTTATTCATACCGCCAACACAATGAAGAGGAGAAATTTTTTTTATATAATTATCAAAAATAAATCATCTGCTGCTTCCAAACTTTGCTTTTATTCAAAATAATGGTCCGGCTAATTATTCTTAGTCCATGGAGAAGACCGAGGACACGGTCGAAAAGTCGACAAATTAAATGTTCTTTCACAAAAAGAACCAAAACCCCAAGGAACTCAAACTCTATTATATATAATATATATATATATATATATGGTTTTTTCTAATATATGTCTTAAAGAAAATGAAAAGGAATTTTTACATCTGTATCAAGAATTTGAAACGAGAATAATTGTGATTTTTATGGAACTATAAGACAAGAAATATCAGTTAATATCAATTCATCAGAACAAAATAATAAGCAATTGCAAGATATAAGAATGCATTCTGATAATACTAAACGAAGAATCATGAGTGATATAAAAAAGGTTAATGAAAAAGTGGAAGTACAACAACAAAAACTAATGATAAAATTATAATGGTAGAAAATGAAATTTACAAATTAAAGAAAAAAATATTTTGAGTAGTGATAATAATGAATATCAAGAAAAAATCAAAACAAGGAAGAAAAAATGAAAAAATTAGTACAAAGAAGATCCGAAAGTAATTTCGAAACTACAATCATAAATACATGCAAAAATGTACAAATAGATAATAAATCTGATGGAAATATCAAAGAACTACATCTCATAACTTTTATTAAAATAATAAAATATAAAATAAAAAATGTAACTGCAATGGAAGAATTGAATGAAACTATTAGCCAATATTTAAAAAATCAACCTTGTGTTTGGTTCAATAGTCGAAAGAAAAATATAAATAGCTTTGAAGATTCTGAACATTCATTTATAAGACAATATTGGAGGGAGAACGCTCAACTTGGAGTTAATTAATTAATTCAGATTCTCTTTTTCAAGTCGAATCTTGTCTTTGATTAGTTGAATATTATTATTATTATTATAAAAAATGTCTTTCACAAATCACCAAAAAAATTCATCTATAAAAGTCAAGTCCGGACTGTTAGGTGGCCATTTGAAACTTTCATTATTTCATGTCCATATTGGGACTACATTATTCAAATATTCATGAACGGGTGGGACACTATGCAGGGTTGCCCCATCTTGCATTCAAATCATACTGGCAAGCTCGGCTTCTACTTCTGGGATGAGTATTTCTTTAAAGATAACTCCTGTTGATATATTATCATAAAATATAGAGCCAACAATTTCATTTCTAGAAATTCCGCACCAAAAGCTAACAGGTTTCTCCTGTTTTCTTTATTTGTTTTACCTCTTTCTGTTGTCTTTTTTTCCCCACGAGTTCAAATTTCTCCTATTGAAAAGTCCTGCCCTGGAAAAAGATGACTTATCCGTGCATAACATTTTAGGTAAATAGTCGGATTCTTCATTCAAATTTTGAATCATCTGTTGGAAAAATTCCAGCCTTTTCTTCTTATGAGCCTCTGTTGAAACTTGTACGAGTAAACTTTTATATGGTTTGTAGATGTTTTTTTTTTCAAAGTACGTTGGATTTTGGATAAACTGTCTCCCAATTGATCGCCTACATTTTTCAAACTACATTAAGAATTTTCAGAATTTTTTTAAAATGTGTTGAAAACGTCTATTCGCGAATTAATATGGACAGGTTTACCTTCGAAATGAAGCAGTATATCTAGCTGTTCATCCTGGTTTTCTTGAAATACACGCTCTTTTCTACTGAAACTGAAGGTATGAATCACATTTGAATGTATTTTCCGACGGTGTTGGGTCAGTCTTATGATCCCAAAGAATGGAATTTGTTCATCGATTCTTCGAAATTAAGTCTTTAAGCTGTCTTATTACATAATGGCAACAAAAATCCATCTATTCCCATAAGACATGCAGTAAATTTTGAGGAATCGTATGAGACAATAACAACTCCAATTCAGCTAATAAAATATGACGAACACAATCGGAAGGTGTGCGGAGTTTTGAAAGTTGTGAGATTACTTATTGGTTTGCAAGGCGGTTATACCAAATAGAATCTATATAAAGGAAGAATGGCCTTTACGGCTTGAATACACGCCAAACAAACAGAATGTTGAGTACAAGCCTTCGATTGATCTGAAAACTGTGATACTACCACCACTTCAATAATCACACTAGGATTGATGAAAAAAAAAATCTGCTTCTGCCCATTTAAAATTTGACTTTTCTCATCTCTATGATGCTAACCTAGAAGAAGGAATCCTTGTGGGTCCTCATATAGAAAAGACATCAAAGGATATACATTTTGACCGTCAGTTTTCCAGTATTGAAATAAATGCTTGGTATTATTTAAAGCCGTTGTTCAAAATTCCTTGGGCAACAATAAAACAGAGGATTACGAAGAAATTGTATCCAATTCATTGAAGAATTACCACAACATGAGAGTCAATATGTCCTTAAAAATTAATTTTTTTCGTTCACACCTGGATTTTTTTCCTGATAACCTGGGAAGCGTAAGTGATGAACATGATGAACGTTTTAATTAAGATCTAGAGTCGTTTGAAGGTAACTTGTCGTTATTCTGAAACAACAAATTACTGACAAACTGAATCATTTTTCTATAGGAAATATAATTAAGTTTGTCCTTTCTACACTTGTAGAGATGTTCCTGATTATATTTTCATTTTCAGCTTGTGGAAGGTCAGGTTAAGTAATAATTAAATCTTTTCAAATAATAGGTTCAAAAAATCATTGTTATATTTTTAACGATATTTGTTGCATTTTTTGAACTGCTTTTACTCATCCAAACCCTGGCAATTCTCCAATAATGCACATATTTCGACCTGTTTGTGAAATTTCCAATCGAATTGACCACTTCTGATAAACACGCTCATTTATATTTTTTTATTCAATTCTGATTGTATTAATCGGACAAACATATTTTGTTGAAAATCTTTTTTGACTCAGTTATACCAAAGATCATTGAAAATTTCATTTTCAAAAACACGATTACTTTGCATGAACATTGAATCAACATATAAATTGCCGAGGAGGGTCCGAAGCAGCAACATTCATCAGCAAGTGTTCCAAGATGAAGTGTGTTCTTCTATTCTCTCTCTTCGCCCTGTGCTACTCTAGTCCTCTTACTTATGGTGATAAAAGGGTAAACATTGACGATGATGGTACCATAACCCTCACTGGGTCTGATGGAAGGAAAATGGTACTTACCACATTCAGCGATGGGCTTGGTACAGAAGCTATTGAAATCACTGTGAAAGATGCATTCGGTTCCAAAAGAACTGTGAAAGTTTTCCATACTGAACAGGCATGGATATCCAGAAGGAATCCAATAGAGCAACTACTGAAAGGGTGGCAGGAAGACGAGGACGAAACCCAATCTGATGAATCTGATGGGAATGTTATAAGGGGATTCCGCACAGGTACATCAGGAGCTAATATCCTCGCTGACATATTCGGCAGACATCAAGGGGTAGTGGATGATGACGCATTTCAAGAAATTTTACAACATGTGGCTGTACATGTTCAATCGGGGGAATTGGATAATTCCATACTCGAGGTTCTGAAGGCATTTGGTGAGAATAAAATATCTTTCAGTAAAAGAAACAGTTTGGTCAGACCTCGTGGACAACTTCTGGATGGGAGCAGAACGTCCAATTTCTTGAGTTCGGCGACAGAAGAGGAACAGAGAGAAAAGACTAGACTGAATGAACTCAGGAATGTTATATTCCATGAAAAACCACAAATAAGCTTGTATTTGTTCAAAGGCGTACCGTTTGCCTACCGATACACTGATGTTCTACCGAATTCTGGATTGGATCAAGAGGTGCTTCAAATAATGGGGTGAGAATGACAAACTCCTTGTTGATACATTGAATTAGTGGTTTCGATGAGGATAAAATATATTTCTGGAATATTTTATGCTGAATAGTGGAAAACGAGGGAACTAATAAGAGTCAAATTGAACGTATGACTTGATATCTTTTCAATCAATTCAGACAATATTGTTTTATTGCAGTGATTCTCAGGGAAATAGCAAGAAAATAGAAGAGTAACTCAACAAGATGTTGACGAAGAGATGCAGGAGATGATCAGTGAAATGGTTGGAAAGCATACAATAGTGGAAGAAGCTGATCCATGGGAACAAGTGCCATTTTGGTGATTCCATTCAACGTGGATATATTTATGAATATGTCTTCCACCTCTCATAATAAAAACTAATACTATAAGCTTGTTTATTTCTTTTGGGTTTCATGGGATTATGTTTGGAATATAATCCCCTCACTATCTGACTGATAAATGCATTGATCTGGAAAAGATCGAGGAAAAAACTTATTTCAAGATACAATTTTTTTTATTCAAGTATGTGTTCGAACTAATATGAAAGTATAATTTGATTTCGAATTGAAATGTTCTTGGGTTATTTCTATGAAAACTGTCATTAATTCAGAAATATCTAATCAATGGGCCTCTGCCCCACAAAAAGTGGGGAAGAAATGATTTTGATATCTGTTATTAGGTTCCAAACCCAGATGAGAAATCCAAGTTTTCGACCTTGGGGGGGGGGGAGGAAGAGGGATGACGGTGCGGTCCGCCATTTCGGAAATAAGGTACCGTGTTTATCATCCTTATCATTGCCTATAGAAAAAAAAGTTGAATATAAAAGTTTTGTGATTATGACTGAAAATGTAATCCGAAATACATTAGCGTGCAGATCTCAGATGATATTTTATTTTTATTTTGATGCCCTGTATGTTATTTCATTTTTGGAATGATCTGTTTTTCCTTATTTCAAATATATACACACAGTTGTTACTGTGAGTACCTATCCTATAAAAGTTAACATTTTTAAAGTAAGCTGTGAAAATTAAAACTATATTATGTTTGTTTAGTGAAATTTTTTTGATGGAAGAATCAAAATGGTTTACAGTGAGGAAAAAGAGTTTAAATATATACTTGTTATATAACAAACAACAGAAATATACGTGCAGCAGAAAGTGCAGATAGGGTGTTGTAACCAAACCGTCCAACACCGTCGGAAAATACATTCAAATGTGATTCATACCTTCAGTTTCAGTAGAAAAGAGCGTGTATTTCAAGAAAACCAGGATGAACAGCTAGATATACTGCTTCATTTCGAAGGTAGACCTGTCCATATTAATTCGCGAATAGACTTTTTCAACACATTTTATAATTTTTCTGAAAATTCTCAATGTAGTTTGAAAATGTAGCCGATCAATTGGGAGACAGTTTTTCCAAAATCCAACGTACTTTGAAAAAAAAAACATCTACAAACCATATAAAAGTTTACCCGTACAAGTTTCAACAGAGGCTCATAAGAAGAAAAGGCTGGAATTTTTCCAACAGATGATTCAAAATTTGAATGAAGAATCCGATTATTTACCTGTAATGTTATGCACAGATAAGTCATCTTTTTCCAGGGCAGGACTTTTCAATAGGAGAAATTTGAACTCGTGGGGAAAAAAAGACAACAGAAAGAGGTAAAACAAATAAATAAAACAGGAAAAACCTGTTAGCGTTTGGTGCGGAATTTCTAGAAATGAAATTGTTGGCTCTATATTTTATGATTATATATCATCAGGAGTTATCTTTAAAGAAATACTCATCCCAGAAGTAGAAGCCGAGCTTGCCAGTATGATTTGAATGCAAGATGGGGCAACCCTGCATAGTGTCCCACCCGTTCATGAATATTTGAATAATGTAGTCCCAATATGGACATGAAATAATGGAAGTTTTAAATGGCCACCTAACAGTCCGGACTTGACTTTTATAGATGAATTTTTTTGGTGATTTGTGAAAGAAATTTTTTATAATAATAATAATAATATTCAACTAATCAAAGGCAAGATTCGACTAGAAAGAGAGAATCTGAATGTCATTAATAAATTATTCCAAAAATTTCTTGTCTGAAATGTCCGCTTATATTCCCTTCTATTCTCTCTTCTCTCATTACTGGATTTAAATATTGTGACATAGCAAAAAGTTGTAATGCATAGTTATTGTGATTAAGACTTCTATTTTCGTCAAATTTGCCAAATTGTAATTCATCCCTAACTCTAAGTTGAGCATTCTCCCTCCAATATTGTCTTATAAATGAATGTTCAGAATCTTCAAAGCTATTCATATTTTTCTTTCGACTATTGAACCAAACACAAGGTTGATTTTTTAAATATTGGCTGATAGTTCCCTTCAATTCTTCCATTGCAGTTACATTTTTTATTTTATATTTTATTATTTTAATAAAAGTTATGAGATGTAGTTCTTTGATATTTCCATCAGATTTATTATCTATTTGTACATTTTGGCATGTATTTTTTTCGAAATTACTTTCGGATCTTCTTTGTACTAATTTTTTCATTTTTTCTTCCTTGCTTGAATTTTTTCTTAATACTCATTATTATCACTACTCAAAATATTTTTTTCTTTAATTTGTGAAATTTCGTTTTCTACCATTATAATTTTATCATTAGTTTTTTTTTGTTGTACTTCCACTTTTTCATTAACCTTTTTTATATCACTCATGATTCTTTGTTTAGTATTATCAGAATGCATTCTTATATCTTGCAATTGTATTGTAAATTTTATTTTTTTCATTTTTTTATTTCCATGTTTTCTTCCAATCCATCCTGCATTCTTCCCATGAAATCCATCAACTTTTGGAACTGGCTCTCCATTCCTGTTCTCTCACTCTCACTCCTCCTATTTATTCTTTTCGCTCTCCTGGTTACCATCCCTGTTTGTTTCTTCTGTCTTGGATTTTTTTATTATCACTTTTTTTAAACACATTATTTTACTTTCTAACTTATTGTACATATATTATTTACAAATTTGTATTGTATACATTCTATTATTTATGCAAAGTTCTTCAAAATTATTCTTTATCATTTTTCTGTTCCAATTCTATTATTTTGTCCATTTTTAAAGCAAATATCTCTGACATTTTCCTGTCATTTGCTTTTTGGTACTCATTTTGTGTACAGGATGTTCTTGTATATAAATTGATGTTCAGTTGAATTTTAAATATCTATTCCTGAATTTTGATTTTTATACTTTTATAGGTTGAGCATCTTGATGAATTGATCGAAACATAATGATGATTAAAGAAGAACTCTACTGCCACCCTTTTGGATAATCTGCGTTGACTAGAATATGGCCAAGGTTCCAAAAGGGCCAAGGTTTTTTCTTTTGAGTTAGGGCCTTTTCAGAATATCTATCAGATGTAGTTCAATGTCCAGCGTGGCTTTAGCCGGGGAAGTAGTTGTTTTCTGTTAGACATTCACAAAAAATAACTTCATTTTAATCGTGGATTTTTCAATTCACAGAAAAATCTTTCTATCAATATTCAATTGAGAATGTTTCCCTTTTCAAGATATTTAAAATACAACTGAACATCATATTTATATATAAGAACATCCTGTACACAAAATGAGAACCAAAAAGCAAATGACAGAAAAATGTCAGAGATATTTGCTTTAAAAATGGACAAAATGATGAAATTGGAACAGAAAAATGATAAAGAATAATTTTGAAGAACTTTGCATAAATAATAGAATGTATACAATACAAATTTGTGAATAATATATGTCCAATAAGTTAGAAAGTAAAATAATGTGTTTAAAAAAAGTGATAATAAAAAAATCCAAGACAGAAGAAACAAACAGGGATGGTAACCAGGAGAGCGAAAAAAATAAATAGGAGGAGTGAGAGTGAGAGAACAGGAATGGAGAGCCAGTTCCAAAAGTTGATGGATTTCATGGGAAGAATGCAGGATGGATTGGAAGAAAACATGGAAAGAATGGAAGAAATAATGCAATTGGAATTAGAAGAAAATGAAAAGGAATTTTTACATCTGTATCAAGAATTTGAAACGAGAATAATTGTGAATTTTATGGAACTATAAGACAAGAAATATCAGTTATTATCAATTCATCAGAACAAAATAATAAGCAATTGCAAGATATAAGAATGCATTCTGATAATACTAAACAAAGAATCATGAGTGATATAAAAAAGGTTAATGAAGAAGTGGAAGTACAACAGAAAAAAACTAATGATAAAATTATAATGGTAGAAAATGAAATTTCACAAATTAAAGAAAAAAATATTTTGAGTAGTGATAATAATGAATATCAAGAAAAAATTCAAAACAAGGAAGAAAAAATGAAAAAATTAGTACAAAGAAGATCCGAAAGTAATTTCGAAACTACAATCATAAATACATGCAAAAATGTACAAATAGATAATAAATCTGATGGAAATATCAAAGAACTACATCTCATAACTTTTATTAAAATAATAAAATATAAAATGAAAAATGTAACTGCAATGGAAGAATTGAAGGAAACTTTTAGCCAATATTTAAAAAATCAACCTTGTGTTTGGTTCAATAGTCGAAAGAAAAATATAAATAGCCTTGAAGATTCTGAACATTCATTTATAAGACAATATTGGAGGGAGAATGCTCAACTTAGAGTTAGGGATGAATTACAATTTGGCAAATAAGACGAAAATAGAAGTCTTAATCACAATAACTATGCATTACAACTTTTTGCTATGTCACAATATTCAAATCCAGTAATGAGAGAAGAGAAAATAGAAGGGAATATAAGCAGACATTTCAGACAAGAAATTTTTGGAATAACTTATTAATGACATTCAGATTCTGTTTTTCAAGTCGAATCTTGTCTTTGATCAGTTGAATATTATTATTATTATTATAAAAAATGTCTTTCACAAATAACCAAAAAAATTCATCTATAAAAGTCAAGTCCGGACTGTTAGGTGGCCATTTAAAACTTCCATTATTTCATTCCATATTGGGACTACATTATTCAAATATTCATGAACGGGTGGGACACTATGCAGGGTTGCCCCATCTTGCATCCAAATCATACTGGCAAGCTCGGCTTCTACTTCTGGGATGAGTATTTCTTTAAAGATAACTCCTGATGATATATAATCATAAAATATAGAGCCAACAATTTCATTTCTAGAAATTCCGCACCAAACGCTAACAGGTTTCTTCTGTTTTCTTTATTTGTTTTACCTCTTTCTGTTGTCTTTTTTTCCCCACGAGTTCAAATTTCTCCTATTGAAAAGTCCTGCCCTGGAAAAAGATGACTTATCCGTGCATAACATTTTAGGTGAATAATCGGTATTCTTCATTCAAATTTTGAATCATCTGTTGGAAAAATTCCAGCCTTTCCCTCTTATGAGCCTCTGTTGAAACTTGTACGGGTAAACTTTCTTATGGTTTGTAGATGTTTTTTTTTTCAAAGTACGTTGGATTTTGGGAAAACTGTCTCCCAATTGATCGGCTACATTTTTCAAACTACATTAAGAATTTTCAGAAAAATTATAAAATATGTTGAAAAAGTCTATTCGCGAATTAATATGGACAGGTTTACCTTCGAAATGAAGCAGTATATCTAGCTGTTCATCCTGGTTTTCTTGAAATACACGCTCTTTTCTACTGAAACTGAAGGTATGAATCACATTTGAATGTATTTTCCGACGGTGTTGGACGGTTTGGTTACAACACCCTATCTGCACTTTCTGCTGCACGTATATTTCTGTTGTTTGTTATATAACAAGTATATATTTAAACTCTTTTTCCTCACTGTAAACCATTTTGATTCTTCCATCAAAAAAATTTCACTAAACAAACATAATATAGTTTTAATTTTCACAGCTTACTTTAAAAATGTTAACTTTTATAGGATAGGTACTCACAGTAACAACTGTGTGTATATATTTGAAATAAGGAAAAACAGATCATTCCAAAAATGAAATAACATACAGGGTATCAAAATAAAAATAAAATATCATCTGAGATCTGCACGCTAATGTATTTTGGATTACATTTTCAGTCATAATCACAAAACTTTTATATTAAACTTTTTTTTTTATAGGCAATGATAAGGATGATAATTACGGTACCATTTCCGAAATGGCGGACCGCACCAGAGGCCCATTGATTAGATATATCTGAATTAATGACAGTTTTCCATAGAAATAACCCAAGAACATTTCAATTCGAAATCAAATTATACTTCCATATTAGTTCGAACACATACTTGAATAAAAAAAATTGTATCTTGAAATAAGTTTTTTCCTCGATCTTTTCCAGATCAATGCATTTATCAGTCAGATAGTGAGGGGATTATATTCCAAACATAATCTCATGAAACCCAAAAGAAATAAACAAGCTTATAGTATTAGTTTTTATTATGAGAGGTGGAAGACATATTCATAAATATATCCACGTTGAATGGAATCACCAAAATGGCACTTGTTCCCATGGATCAGCTTCTTCCACTATTGTATGCTTTCCAACCATTTCACTGATCATCTCCTGCATCTCTTCGTCAACATCTTGTTGAGTTACTCTTCTATTTTCTTGCAGGATTTTCTGGAATTGGTCCTGATCATCCGCGGCTAGATTTTTCTGCGCCCAATTTTGTAATTTCTCTTTCAGCATATCTTCTATGGTAACAGGAATCGCTCCTCTCGTCACAGTAACTACTTGTCTTTGCTGCGGATTCCATTGTTGTTGTGATTGTTTCCACTGATTTTGTCTCAGTTGTTCTAGAAGTTCTTGAAACTTCTGATGTTGAGTCGATTGAGTGTGGGTGGACAGATGACTCCTCCTCAAATATTGCCTCAAAGCTGGTTGAAACTCGGGATCTGTCATCATTTGTTGAAATGAAACCAATTCCAAGTTCTTTCCCTGAGAATCACTGCAATAAAACAATATTGTCTGAATTGATTGAAAAGATATCAAGTCATACGTTCAATTTGACTCTTATTAGTTCCCTCGTTTTCCACTATTCAGCATAAAATATTCCAGAAATATATTTTATCCTTATCGAAACCACTAATTCAATGTATCTACAAGAAGTTTGTCATTCTCACCCCATTATTTGAAGCACCTCTTGATCCAATCCAGAATTCGGTAGAACATCAGTGTATCGGTAGGCAAACGGTACGCCTTTGAACAAATACAAGCTTATTTGTGGTTTTTCATGGAATATAACATTCCTAAGTTCATTCAGTCCAGTCTTTTCTCTCTGTTCCTCTTTTGTCGCCGAACTCAAGAAATTGGACGCTCCTGCTCCCATCCAGAAGTTGTTCACGAGGTCTGACCAAACTGTTTCCTTCACTGAAAGATATTTTATTCCCACCAAATGCCTTCAGAACCTCGAGTATGGAATTATCCAATTCCCTCGATTCATCATGTACAGCCACATGTTGTAAAATTTCTTGAAATGCGTCATCATTCACTACCCCTTGATGTCTGCCGAATATGTCAGCGAGGATATTAGCTCCTGATGTACCTGTGCGGAATCCCCTTATAACATTCCCATCAGATTCATCAGATTGGGTTTCGTCCTCGTCTTCCTGCCACCCTTTCAGTAGTTGCTCTATTGGATTCCTTCTGGATTTCCATGCCTGTTCAGTATGGAAAACTTTCACAGTTCTTTTGGAACCGAATGCATCTTTCCACAGTGATTTCAATAGTTTCTGTACCAAGCCCATCGCTGAATGTGGTAAGTACCATTTTCCTTCCATCAGACCCAGTGAGGGTTATGGTACCATCATCGTCAATGTTTACCCTTTTATCACCATAAGTGAGAGGACTAGAGTAGCACAGGGCGAAGAGAGAGAATAGAAAAACACACTTCATCTTGGAACACTTGCTGATGAATGTTGCTGCTTCGGACCCTCCTCGGCAATTTATATGTTGATTCAATGTTCATGCAAAATAATCGTATTTTTGAAAATGAAATTTTTAATGATCTTTGGTAAAACTGAGTCAAAAAAGATTTTCAACAAAATATGTTTGTCCGATCAATACAATCAGAATTGAATAAAAAATATAAATGAGCGTGTTTATCAGAAGTGGTCAATTCGATTGGAAATTTCACAAACAGGTCGAAATATGTGCATTATTGGAGAATTGCCAGGGTTTGGATGAGTAAAAGCAGTTCAAAAAATGCAACAAATATCGTTAAAAATATAACAATGATTTTTTGAACCTATTGTTTGAAAAGATTTAATTATTACTTCACCTGACCTTCCACAAGCTGAAAATAAAAATATAATCAGGAACATCTCTACAAGTGTAGAAAGGGCAAACTAAATTATATTTCCTATAGAAAAATGGTTCAGTTTGTCAGTAATCTGTTGTTTTAGAATAACGACAAGTTACTGACACCTTCAAACGACTCTAGATCTTAATTAAAACGTTCATCATGTTCATCACTTACGCTTCCCAGGTTATCAGGAAAAAAATCCAGGTGTGAACGAAAAAAATTAAATTCAATGAATTGGATACAATTTCTTCGTAATCCTCTGTTTTATTGTTGCCCAAGGAATTTTGAACAACGGCTTTGAATAATACCAAGCATTTATTTCAACACTGGAAAACTGACGGTCAAAATGTATATCCTTTGATGTCTTTTCTATATGAGGACCCACAAGGATTCCTTCTTCTAGGTTAGCATCATAGAGATGAGAAAACTCAAATTTTAAATGGGCAAAAGCAGATTTTTTTCTTCATCAATCCTAGTGTGATTATGGAAGTGGTGGTAGTATCACAGTTTTCGGATCAATCGAAGGCTTGTACTCAACATTCTGTTTGTTTGGCGTGTATTCATGCCGTAAAGGCCATTCTTCCTTTATATAGATTCTATTCGGTATAACCGCCTTGCAAACCAAGAAGTAATCCCACAACTTTCAAATTTCCGCACACCTTCCGATTGTGTTCGTCATATTTCATTAGCTGAATTGAAGTTGTTATTGTCTCATACGATTCCTCGAAATTTACTGCATGTCTTATGGGAATAGATGGATTTTTGTTGCCATTATGTAATAAGACAGCTTAAAGACTTAGTTTCGAAGAATCGATGAACAAATTCCATTCTTTGGGATCATAAGACTGACCCATTGCTTTGAACAACTTTTTAACAAAAAATTAAACCGACGAAAAAATCAACTGAAAAGCAAAAAATAAAATAAACCTTTTAAGTCCTAATGATAACTGAGCTCCTAAACTAATATGAGTAACTAATTTTGAGTCGGCGCCAGACAAACAATTATCGAAAATCCTTACATTACTTTGAAAGAGTAATCAAAACGCCGCTGTGCATCTCGCTGCCATGATTTAACGCTTCACCTATTTCAATTGCTAGTTTGTTTGGCGCCGACTCGAAATTAGTTACTTACATTAGTTTAGGAGCTCAATTATCATCAAGACTAAGAAGGTTTATTTTATTTTCTGCTTTTGTGTTGATTTTTTCGTCGGTTTAATTTTTTGTTAAAACGTTTTAATTTTGCAATTCTTTGTGGCTGAAGTCTACTAATAACTACCTACTTAATTTTTTATCACCTCCAAAATACTTACTTACCTAGCTTACTTCAACTATCAACTCTCAAATAATATTATTATCTACTTCAACTATTTATTGTTATATAATATAAATAATTTTTTAAAATTCTGGTCAGTTGATTCCATCACTTCGTATTCGCTGTGTGCAAGACTGGTTATGCCCTCTAGTGATTTGATAACTGAAGGTTTCCTGTTTTATTTCCAATACTAACTATGTAACAATTTAAATTTTTTTTATAATTACTAAATGATCTTCCGCGAAGTAACAATTTTGAGCTCACTACTAGTTCCAGATGAATCGAAGTTCTTTTTCTGTGGAACAAAAAGTATTTAAATGATAAAAAATATGTGTATTGATACGAAAGTCCACCGCATTTGCAGGTTATGTGGTTTTGTGTACATTTGACAGATGGTCGACATTGGAGCTAAAACAGCTTCACATTTCCGCTTGTTAAAGAACGTTTATTCGAAATGTTTACTGTTTTTATTGTGTTTCGAATGAAATATTGTGACAATGGACCTGACCAAATATTATTCCAGTTTAGATAATGTTCACAACAGCACAATATGAAGGCATGCTCATCTAAGAATTGAACAATCCAACTACTGAATTATTTTTGAAATCGGTGAAAATGTTCATCAACTCTCCAACATAAGCAAATCGAAAAAGTGAGATTGTTTTACTTCCAATGTCGACTATCTGTCAAATGTGCACAAAACCAAATTTTGAATTTTTGAATGCTACTTTTGTGGACTTTTAGGTTTTTTCATAATGAGTGTCATCTTATATCCTGGATTTGCGAAAGAATTTCATAGCATAAACTTCCAGCCTGAAACGCCAGGGAAAGGCAAGGATTTGGTAAATGCCGGACATGTCATAAATATGGAAGAGCACAGAGAGTCAGGTGTTGGCATTTTTATCAGAGCTGATGTTATTAGACAAACGTCTGTTACCAAAAAAGAATATCCTGTGGAATTACATGTTAGTTTTCAATTTTATTGGAATGCATTTATTGGTAATAGAAAAAATAATTTAATTTTTCAAAATGTTCATATTTCAGATTAATGCTGCTCGACAAATCATATAAGTTTCTTGTGACTGTGTATACGGAAATAGTTATGAAAGTAAGCATGTGGCAGCTCTTATTGAATTCGATATAATGACAAAAGTGAGTCGAAAACGAATCATGAACAGTTATGGGGTGAACCTAGCGCAAAGAAGCAAAAGCTCGAAAAGTATGTCAAAAGAATGTTATTTTCAGAAATGTATCCTCCACAAGGTCATTTAGAGATTAAGTAATCCGAGGTTTAGTTGTCAGAATTGAGAAATCGATCAGCATTGAAAATAATGATTTTTGAAGGCACAAAAGATGAAGTGGAAGAGTTAGTTGAAAATTTGATGAATTCTATACTTAATAAAATAGATTTAGAAAGCAAAGAAGAGGATTGTAAAGTATGCGTTGAAACTTTTTAGATAAATGAACTCAAAAAACGTTTATTCCAAAGAACCAGTTATTCTTGGAGAATTGAAAGATTTTTATGAAAAGGTTATCAAGCTATCAAGAAACCAGATCGTAAAATTAGCCTGTGATACGTTGATGCAATCAGAGTGTGATGAGTGGTTTAATAGTCGATATTTGAGAGTATCTGCTAGTGAAAAGGCTTATTGTATTGAAAGTAGAGTAGAGAAGACTGCGGATACACTAATCGGTGATATGTTATTTCCAAAGAACTCGTATCCGTGCCACTGATATGGAAGAGAACATAGTCAAAACTCGAGAAATGTATAAATCATTATCTAATGTAGTAGTGGCTTGGGCAGCCAGAGAATGCCCGCAGGAGAAGTTATTTTTCCAGTCCTGTAGAATCTGGTCATGGACAGACTACTGGGGTCCCTGAAATGAAAAACGCTGACGACATTATTGTCTTAGAAAAGGAGGAATTCAAAACCCCGATTGGGTATTTCATGCAAGGGGTCCCAAACTTGGTAACCAGATGCACAGGCTTCGAGGGATTGAACATCAACCCTCAAAAAGCAGCCATAGTAACATTCACTTGGAGACGTAAACTATAAAACTATGACCCAAAAAACTCCGAGAAGGAACCATAGAAAGTATGAAAGAGGTCAAATATCTCGGTGCGATACTGGACTCGAAACTGACCTGGAACCAACATCTGACAAAAGTTACCAGAAAAGCGGAGACTAGATTAATTCTGGCAAGACGCTCTTTTGGGAAGAAATTGGGGTTCAAATCACACATGGTACACTGGTTGTACAACAGGGTGGTGAAACCGGCCATAACGTATGCATTCCTAATATGGTGGACAAAGACAGAGCAAAGAGGTGCCAAAACTTGCCTGTGTAGGCATTACAGGGGCAAAGGATTCAACGTTCACTGCAGCCATAGAAACACTGATGAGATTGTCTTCCCTTCACTTGGAGATATAAGGAGAGGCAAGGCTAGGTGCCTTCAGACTGAGAAACACACTGGGCAACATAAACGTTGGGACAGGACACATGAGTATCGAAAGCATCGTAACCAGAGACGTGCTAGACATGAGATCAGACCACATCGCGAAACGATTTCATTTGACAAGGCATGCAGGTTTCTATATCAGACAGAACTGTATGGAATCACACTGAACTCAGACCATTTTATAGGGCAAGATCTGTTATACAGACGAGTCTAAGAAGTGGGGGTGTTTTCTAGAAACCCAAAAACCGAGTTCAGTTATTCACTGGGTAATCACACCTCTGTGTTTCAAGCCTCCAATGTGTGAAGGAAAACAACAGGAGAGCAATAGTAGAGGAACAGATCCACATTCTCTCAGACAGCCAGACGGCACTGAAATCTCTGAGTGGCAAGGAACTGACGTCCCATCTGGTATGGACCTGCGAAGAGAAACTGACAACACTGGCAAAACAAAATGCGTCAAGCTCATTTGGCTCCCAGGACACCAAGGTTTTTCAGGGAATGAAGAAGCTGAGGAACTCGCCAGAAGAGGATCGAAAAACGAACCAGGTCCAGGAAAACCCTCGGGGAACCAAAGCGTACGGCACAAGTATCTGTAGGAGACTGGATCCGGGGAAAACACAAACAATACCGGAATGGCATCCCAGGAAACAGACCGGGAAAGAGTACATCAGAAGCCTGTTCCGGTAAAAAACAGCAGACCTGTTAACTCTGAACAGGGAACAACTGAAAATCATTACGGGGTTAATGACTGGACATGTGCCAGTAAAAAAGCACCTCAATGAAATGGGACTGTTCAATGGCGACCTAACATGCAGATCATGCGGTAAGGAACCAGAAAGAGTATCACACATACTGTGCAACTGCGGAGCCCTGGATCGCAGAAGGCAGTCTATCTTTGAGCAACGAATTGTTGAACCGAGACTGTACAGCACACACTCTTGTACAAAATTATGCAAGGCATGTAATTACTGGAATGGGTGCTGTTAATATGAACAACAGGTAAGATACAATGAGCCAGCAGGCCCAACTGTCATTGGTGATCTTGACCAGACAAGTCTACTGGGTGGTGGTTTTAGGGAGTAGTACAAAGACCAGTGAGTCCCGCACTACCTTGCTAGAGCAAGATGTCTATCATTGAATATTATATCTAGTCTCAAAAAAACACCCCCCGAAACAAATACCGTTAAATAGTCTAAAATCTACTTATGCATCATATGAACAGAGAATCTGCTGATTTTTCAGAACATCCCCCAAATTGATGGAAAAGTTCTTCAATGAATTTAGTTTTGGTGTAAGCGTTTGACAGTGAGTTCTCCAGCTGAGTTTTTCGTCAAGATGAATGCCTAGAAGCCAAATGCTATTGTGTGTGTTCTAAACTACTTGGTTGGTAATGTTCTCATCCAGATTATCAATTTTTTCTGTGTATTATGTATTCTTATTATTTACATTTTTGCGATATTGAATAATAAGCAATAATGGTTAAAGTAGTCAACCATTATTCCCATCACTTCAGAACATTTTCTATGTAGCGCTTGTGCTTCCTGTGCTGATATAATGAAAGGAAAGTCATCCCCATATGCGGTAAAGTGATAATTGTCTGTAATAGATTTCACCTGAATCGTGTAGGTACAGGATGAAAAGTAATGGACCCAAAATCAAACCTTGGGGCATACCTTTATTAACCGTCAACACATCCGAGTTGAATTTGAAAATTTAGTTCTTACTGAGAGTCTCAATTGACATGTATTGTTCGCGGTTTTCGAGAAAAGGTGAAAGCTATGATGATATTTCACATCGTAGACCATACATTTCGAGAGTTGATATTAGTTTATTGTGATTGACGCAGTCCAATGTCCTGCTTAGATCACAAAAAATTGCAGTAGGACATTCGCATGATTTGTCTATATAATAAGAAAAAAGCAGTTGACGACGATTTTTCTGATCGAAGTCCATGCTGGTTTTCATTCAAAATTTCGAAATTATCCAAAAAGTTCATAAGTGTGTCCAGAAAGGCATATTCGAATATTCTGGAGATACTGGAAGGGACCGTTCTGAATCTGTTGTTCTTGATAATAATAGGATTGTCTTTTTTAAACAGAGGCACAACTTTTCCAATTTTGAGAAATCTTGGAAATTTTCCAACTCGAATATTTTGTTTACTAGGTATGTGATGGGAATCAATATCATATCAATAACCCTTTTCACGATAAATCCGGAAATGTCATCTGCACCAGATGATTTTTTGTTTTCAAGTTTGGTTTTCAGTGGCTCTAAGAGTTCGTTTTCAGTGAATGGATTCAAGAACATCGATTTTGTGTTGAAATCACTCTGATAATTTCTAATCGAGTTTGAAAGTGGTAAGTTGCTGACAAGATCAATGGGACCGTTAATAAAGAATTTGTTGAGTTCTGAAGCGACTTCTTTCGGATCTTTTGTAATATCTCCATCTATATCAATAGCTGTATCATTATGTTCCTTATTTTTATTGGATGACTCGTTTATAAGTGGAGTTTCAGTAGGTAGTACATTTTTTTATCTGGGTTATTGAGAATTTATCGTAAATATTTCAAAAGAAACATATTTTATTTCAATTATATTTGAAGTGGAGACATTGTAAGTCATTACCAAGAAACTAGGTACTTTCGATAAGACCAATTTTTGATTCTATTCAAAGCCATCGAAGAAATATAAATTACTGTTTTATCATTAAAGTGCTAATGATAAAAAAAATCGCCCACAACATAACGAGTGAGAATGTTACATCTTCACACTTAATGTCGAACATGGACTTGTTTTCAACCTTGTAGAACGATAAATGTTATAACATTGTAACACATCGATATCTCGTGATTACCAAACATTCATAACTATACAATTAACAGCGGTAGAATATTCAAATGGATATCAACAAAAACAGCTCTCATATCGTTTTTCGCCATTGGTTTATCTGTGTGATATTCAATTAACCTCATTAGTTGAGAAAAAGTGCATGAATCATTATGCAAATAATTTTTGATTTGCCGATTGGAACGTTCGCGTCGATATAATTAACCGTTTTCAATGTATTATATTGCGCAATATTCAGTTTATGTTCCCTATTGTTCTTTCCGGTTGTAATATAAATCGATGGGTCACAAATATGTTGTTTTTAAACTGTCCCAAATGTGATATGCGTCCATCCGCCCGGCTGCATGACTGTCACAGTCATGTTTTTTATACTGAATCTGTTTTATAATCTGGAGTATAGGAATTATAAGCATATATATCATTTTTTCAATCTCAAAATCACATCATGTTCACAGTAGTACTTCAGTGTCTATCAAAGTACAAGATAATTCAGTGAGAGAACAAAAATGGAATTTATTATTCACTTGATACTTCAATAAAAATTTGTATTAAACCCTTATTACACTATGCCTTTTTCGTGCCTATTTTTGTGCTTATTTTCATAGCTATTTGTTGGCTAAATTTCTCCCAATAACTGGCACTATTACACCATGCCTTTTTGGTGATTGTTTCAGGCGCTAATTTCAGAGCTGCAAACCTAAGGAAAATTGACATTCACCTTAAATGATTGAGTAATTTAGTAAACCTGGACTATTTGTTTCAACTTTTTCCTTACCTGGTACAAGATTTTGTCTTCTTTTCTGTCATACTGAACAAAAGGAAAACTATGCGATTAATTTCATTTGTTTGTTGGTTATGTCAAGTCCAATAGATGATTATTGTTTTGGCAAACCTGACATTTCCACAAACGTCCTTGAAATCCCCTCGATTCAGGCGGAAAAAATAGAACCAGTCCTATGTATTTTCACGCCTGAAACAATCAACAAAATAGCCACGCACGCATGCGTATTTGTTTAAAATTTCAGCCACCGGCAGTCAGGCAGACAAATAGGCACGAAAAAGGCATAGTGTAAAACCCTTATTACACTATGCCTTTTTCGTGCCTATTTTTGTGCTTATTTTCATGGCTATTTGTCGGCTGAATTTCCCCAAATAACTGGCACTATTACATGTGCCTTTTTGATGATTGTTTCAGGCGCTAATTTCAGAGCTGCAAACCTAAGAAAAATTGACATTTCCCTTAAATGATTAAGTAATTTAGTAAACTTGGACTATTTGTTTCAACTTTTTCCTTACCTGGTACAAGGTTTTTTCTTCTTTTCTGTCATACTGAACAAAACGAAAACTATGTGATTAATTTCATTTGTTTGTTGGTTATGTCAAGTCCAATAGATAATTATTGTTTTGGCAAACCTGACATTTCCACAAACGTCCTTGAAATCCCCTCGATTCAGGCGTAAAAAATAGATCCAGTCCTATTTATTTTCACGCCTGAAACAATCAACAAAATAGCCACGCGCGCATGCGTATTTGTTTAAAATTTCAGCCACCGGCAGTCAGGCAGACAAATAGGCACGAAAAAGGCATAGTGTAATAAGGGTATATAAGGGTTTTACAGAAATATGTGACAAACATATAATAGATGGGCACCGATGGCTGGTCAGATTCACGAGAGTCTTATCGATATCTGAAGCCAAGCATCGTCCTAACAACTGTAGCGTAGTAGCGTTAAGATGGCGGTCCCGAGTTCATAGATGTTGAGCTCGTTAAAGAACCCTACCTCTGAAACAACAGATGATTTGGCAGAATTTCCGGTTGGGAGGAGTGTGCTCACCGGCGTCGGTTTTAGCCTTATATTCTAGTCAACATGTGCCTTTTAGGTCAAAATTTTTTATTCGCCTCGGAAAATTATGATCGAGGTGTCATTCGATTCGTCATTGCATCTAGAAACTTTTTGAAAAATTTGAAGTGGCGCTTGCAAAAATTACAAAAGTTATAAACAATTTAGTAGAAAAAAAGGGTTTGGTTTTTTGCAAATATCTCAACAGATATTTGAAATTTTTGAAATTTGAAAAAAGATCCAAAAAGAGGACCAATATTTATATTTTTTCTAGAGGGTTGAAAATACGGCCGAAAACGGGAACTCTCGCTTGCGTAAGCTCCGCCCACTTCGGACCTTTAATAACAAAATATTATTTAAACTTACTAAATATGAAAATTAGGAACTGAAAAGATTCAGGCACCTACAGAATTGATCAATGAACAAAAATCAGCCGATCAAAAATTTGTATCGCGATTTTTGAATTAGTTATCCATTAATTAATCAACAATTTTTTGTAGCACGAACATCAACATTGAAAGTGCGATAATTGTTGAACTATAAATCTGGAATGATGGCTATAGAATAGATTCTCGTTGGAAAATTAAAAAAATTGTTAATTTTCTTTGTTATTAAAACTTATAAGTTAAAAATTACAACCCGATTAAACATTGAAAAAAAATTTTTTTCATAATATTGCTGAATTGTTATAAACAAATGCGTTGTTTATGAAATATTCAAAAAAATCTGTTGAAATGATCTTTGATAAAAATTATGATTTAAAAATAATCGTTTTTAAAAAAATTGTTATTGCTTGAAAACGCATTTGTTCATTGACTATTTTTTTTACCACTTGTTATGAAAATTAAGGAACCATTTTTTTTTAAACATTATTTATCTTGCTTTTTTTTTTTTATAAATTTTCATATTGTTAATATATTTTTCGATTTTTTATTCAATTTTAAGTATTCTCGTATATTCAAACTTACCTTTCGCGCCTGCTTTTCTTTATTTATCATTAATATTACTCATAAACTATTACCGATACAACAAATCCATCCAGACTTTTTTTTTTTAAATTAGCTACTCAACAAATTTATAACCAAACTAAAGCTCTAACTTAATCATTTATATAATTTTTTTGCAATCATTTATAAAAATTAAAGGATTTTTTTTCTTTTTAAAATCTATAACAGATACGACAAAAGTTACTCATCTTCTTCATTTCTCATCAGTTAATGAACAAATTGAACTCCTAGCTGGGGCTGTAACTTTATTATCATAGAAATTATGAATAAATGTCTCAGAATAAAAAAAAATCGATTTATTAGTCCTATTTTTCTAAGAGCTAAAAATAATCAAGATATAATTTTAAATTTATTCATTTTATTGAATTATAACATTTTTACACCGATGAATATACAATTTTTTTATTTTTTCTTCATTGTTGGATTTGTTTTTGCACGTTTCTGAGGTGGTGGTTCGTCATTCTCAGTTTCTTCGGTAATTTCTTAATTTCCTGCTTGTGATGTAGTACTTGTTTCTCCTTCTTGTTCTTGGTTTAAACTTTTGACAAATTTTTCGATAAACAAAGCATAATGATAAAGAATTTTCCAGAAAAAAATCAACATTTATGAAGAAATTTATATTTTAATGTGAACAAAAAATCCCGAAAAATTTTGCCCGATACATTCTTATCAATAGCTGCTAATTGCTTTATAAATTTCAAGGTTACAGCCTCAGCTAGGAGCTCAATTTGTTCATTAACTAATGCAGAATGAAGAAGATGAAAGTAACTTTTGTCATATCTGTTATAGTTAATGAGATATTTCGATATTAAAAGCAAAAAAAAAAATTCCTTTAATTTTTATAAATAATTGCAAAAAAATTATATAAATAATTAGTTTGGTTATACATTTGTTGAGTAGCTTATTTAGAAAAAAAAGTTCAGATGCATTTGTTGTATCTGCAATAGTTTATGAGTAATAATAATAATAAATAAAGAAAAGCAGGGCGAAAGGTGAGTTTAAATATACGAGAATACTTAAAATTAAATAAAGAATCGAAAAATCAATTTTTTCCAGAAACTGATACTGGGCTGTTTTTGTTGTATTTTTTTGGGCAAAAAAAAATATAAATAAGAAATGCAATTGTTTTTAACAAATTGTTTATTGCATAAACATTTAAAATTTGAATAAAAATTTAAAAAAAAATCAGACATCGAAGAGTAAGATGAATGATGATTTTAAAAAAAATGGTTCCTTAATTTTCATAACAATTGGTAAAAAGAATAGTTAATTAACAAATGCGTTTTCAAGCAATACATTTTTTTTAAAGATTTTGAAAAATCATTATTTTCATAAAAGATTATGTTGACAGAAATTTTTTTCTGATTATCTTATAAACAACTCATTTGTTTATAACAATTTTTTAAACAATATGGGATATAAATTATTGAAAATCATTTTTGAGTAGCTTATGATCGAGGTTGATAATTTTTAACTTAAGTAAATTGTTAATAACAAAGTGAAAATTACCAATTTTTTTATTTTTCCAATGGTAGTCTATTTTATAGCCTTTGTAGAATAGCTCTATGAAAGGAAAAAAATCCAGATTTATAGTTTAACAGTTATCGCACTTTCAACGTTGATGTTCGTGCTACAAAAAATTGTTAATCAATTAATGGATAACTTATTGAAAAATCGCGATAAAAATTTTTGATTGGCGGATTATTGTTCATTGATCTATTCTGTAGGTGTCAGAATTCTTCAAGTTCTTAATTTTCATATTTAATAAGTTTAAATAATATTTTTTTATTAAAGGTCCGAAGTGGGCGGAGCTTACACAAGCGAGAGTTCCCGTTTTCGGCCGTATTTTCAACCCTCTGGAAAAATTATAAATATTGGTCCTAGAGTTCCGCGTTCTGATAAACTTTTCTTCAGGAAATTTCTTCTTCTTTTTGGATCTTTTTTCAAATTTCAAAAAATTTCAATACTTTTTGAGATATTCGCAAAAAACCAAACCCCCTTTGTTTACTATATTGTTTATAACTTTTGTAGTTTTTGCAAGCGCCACTCCAAATTTTTCAAAAAGTTTTTAGATGCAATGACAAATCGAATGACACCTCGATCATAATTTTACGAGGCGAATAAAAAATGTTGAGCTAAAAGGCACATGTTGTCTAGAGTATTAGAAGGAAAAAAAACACATAATAGAGGACTGATGATTCCATAGACCATGAAAAATATCCTATTTCTCAAAACTGCCCTAGACTACCGACTATGGAATAGGTGTATGCTTAGGGCAGTTAGTGCATAGTCGCAGGTATCCCGTGCTCCTGAATTTTTATTAGAAGTTATTACAGTGTATTGAGACTTGAAAAAACATGTCCAAATTGGTGATTTGTTCTGTCATGATACCCAATCATGGTCATAACCAGTCAGAGATACATTTGAAAGCTCATACTTCAATTCTGCACAACTTGAAACTGCAAAGAAATTTCAATTTCGGGAAAATATCGTGGGAGAAGAAGCCCGTAAAATGGAAGAGATCAAAATGAAACACTTTGACCAATTTAATCGACTAAAAAGTCTGAGGGTTTTCAACATCAAAGAAAATCCAACAATAAGAAGAATAACAAAACTCTTCGAGGTATCTATCTCCAGCTGAGTAACTTACCTAAGAAACAAAATCTAGACGCGAAGAAGACGAAGCTTAAATGCACCGGGATAGTTTTTACCCAACAAAAAAAAGTGGATTTGGTAAATGAAATGCAGAAAAAATTGGTATTGAAAATGTATGGACTGAAAATGGAAAAATTTATGTATTTTATAATGAAAGAACTCAATTAATTACGCACATAATTTCCAGGAATGAAATAGATTATAAATAAGAAATATAGAAGATCCAATATACTCAAATTTGAAATTTCTGAGTTCTCATTCTGTACCAATAAATCCATTATGCAACAGTTACGATAACTACTTATTGTATTGTTTTCAGACAATGATAGTTTTCAATGTTATTCCTCGTTCTTATATTATATTCATAATTTACCGATGTAAGGGATGCCAGGAGCTCTGCAGGTTCCGAAATGATTATGTTGGACTTTCTGAAGGAAATAAACAATCAACAACAAGTTGATTCAAGAGAACTTGGTAGTTTACAAGAATACATAGATGAGATGAAATCAGAGAATAGTATTGGAATAATCCATTTTTATATCCTTTGTTTGACGAAGCATTTCGATGAATTACTCATTTATCTGGAAAAGGAAAAGGATATCTTAGATATAATAGTTTTATCAGAAACAAGGTAAGTTGACGTGAATAACTTCATAGTACCTAATTATACGGCCCATTATGATGACTCGAACATAAATAAATGTGACGGAACGATAATTTATATAGAAAACGATATAATACCAACTATTATTATAAAAAAATCAACGATAGCATCCACTTCAAAGAACAATAATGAAATAGGTATTACTGCCCATTACTGACCCCCTTCAACTAGCACTCAAAGTTATATTGAAGAGTTAGAAAAACACCTTTTATCAATTACAAATCATCATTTGGAAATTCACCTAGGTGATATCAATATAAACTGAATGAGACCGGATCGAAGCGGATCAAATAGATATCTCAAGTTACTGAACCAAAATGGATTTGTCTCATATATTAATGAATCTACACGTGTTACACAAGACTCGAAGTCAACTATAGATTATATTAAAAAAACATATTCTTAATAAAATAGAAAAAGATCCCACAAATTTTCAGACTGACATCACCGATAATTTCAGACCCTTCACGTTTATCAAATTTACGGAAAAAAATCAAATTCCACCACACCCAGAAACAAAAACGCCACCGTGCAGATATATAATAGACGGAGAGCTGGCTACAGGACAAGCAACATTCCACGGTCCACGAAATATTTTACAAGGAAGAGGCTCGATTGTTGCCGGCAAAGCGAAAGCCCGACGGTCAGAAGGCGCGCTGGAAGATAAATGCGTGGGCGGTCGATCAAACCTGTAAATTTCCCGACAAATCAACTGTCGCTCGGCACGGCTGAAAATTCACATAGGTATTGAGGAAAGATACAGAAAGACATGGAAAACATTGTCAGAGGAGTAAGTGGAAGCTAAAGCGTTGTCAGAAGCTTCAAAGTTGCGAAAAATCTCGTAGAATTTACATATTAAGAACTTCTGACAATTTGCATTTGTATTGTTTACGTATACAGTGCTTCTCAAAATTCCCCTTCCCCCCCTCTTATTTTTGGAACGATTATACATAAACAAGTGAAATTTGGAAACTGAATATTAAAGGTTGTAAACTTCCCATGCCATGGTGACCAATAATTTTGAATGGAACACTACGGCAAGCGACACCTCTTTTAAAAGGTATCGAAAAAACCTATTCAATTATACTAATTTTGTTCGTGTTTATGGCAGTTTTGGCAATTTGCTTTAAAAAAACGCAAAGCTGTTATGAATTAAATCAGTTAATACTAAAATTCCAAATTCAAGCTCCGCCTCTGGATAGTTGTCAAATAAGCTGACGTTTTTGTTAGTCTCCCTAATTTGACGTTTTTGTAATTGTCCAAGTTTTTGTACATTTAATAATTTGTGTATTGTTGATTGAACGTTCAAATGTTTTAGCAGCTTTTGGCACTTTCAATATTTTTGTACATTTTAATAATTTGTTAAACTCTTGTGAGCCGAACGTTTAAGTGCTTCGAGGAGCAAAATGGTACGTGCTTTAGGTGATAAAGTAGCAGCCATCCTAATTCTTGGTGAAACTGCACAAAATATTCATGCAGCAGAACGCATTTTTAATGAGAGGTTTCCCGATCGCCCCGTTTCGAGGACTTATCTAAGGGAGCTTCTTCGTGAGTTTGGAACAACGGGTAGTATTGATGATGCGAAACGATCTGGCAGACCCCAAATTTCTGATGAGAAAAAATTGATATACTGGCAGAAGTAATAGTTAATCCTACTCCTTCAACAACTCACGTTGCATCTACCTGTGAAGTCAGTCGAAGTACAGTACACAGGGTGTTGAAAAAAAACAAATTTCATCCATACAAATTAAAAATGGTTCATCAACTCTCAGACGACGACCCAGACCGGAGACTGGAATTTTGTGAAAATATGGAAACTAAAATCAACCAACATCCAGACTATGTCAAAACAATTTGTTTTAGTGACGAAAGTACTTTCTATCTAAATGGAAATGTAAATACACAGAATGTGCGGTATTGGAGTGACGCAAATCCTCACCTGTTTCGTGAAACACATACCCAATTTCCCCAGAAGGTGAATGTTTGGCGGGTATCCTGAAAAACCACATCGTTGGGCCTCTTCTTTAAATACTTATTCAACTGGTGAGGTTTATCTGGAGCTGTTGCAAAACGTAATAGAACCGTTAATCCTCGAAATTTTGGAAGATAATCCAGATGAATTCGGCAATTTGGAAATAACATTCCAACAGGATGGTGCTCCTCCACACTATTACGGTGCAGTGAGACGGTATTTGGATGAAGAGTATCGTGGTAGATGGATTGGACGACGAGGTTCGACGGAATGGCCAGCTTGATCACCGGACCTCACACCTTTCGAATTTTTTCTGTGGAGGTCCCGAAATCGAAGGTTAACGCCACCGAACCTGACAATATTGACGTTTTAAAACAACGTATTGTTGCAGAATGTTAGGCTGTTTCCGCAGACACATTTGCAAGAGTATGAGAAGAGTTTCAAAATAGGATATTTCACTGTCAGGAAGTGAATGGAGGTCACTTCGAACAATTTCTGTAAGTCGATACTGATTCTTAAATCTGTAATTTATATCATACTGAATGGAATTTAAATTTTAATGTTTACTAATGAGCCATTAAAATGTGCCTTGTGATGTCATCTTTGACGATTTTGTCTTCTATCATCACTACCCAGATAACACATGGACATCCAATGGATATCCATTGGACATCCTTCATGAATTTTATGGATATACTATGGACATCCAATTATATCCAAAAGATATCTTATGGACATCCGATGGATGTCCAAAGTGGAACAACCTGTACATCCATAGAATATCCTTCAAGGATATCCATAAGATATCCTCCAGAGATGTCCATAAGATATCTTTCAAAGATATCCATAAGATACCTTTCAGGAATATCCATGAGATATCCTTCAGGGATATTCAAAAGGTATCTGAAAGATTCCTTGAGAGATATTCTGAAGATATCCTTCGGGGATATCCATCGAAGATAAAATATAGTAATAGCAATCTGGAGGGCAATGAAATAATGGTATTGAACAAAAAAAAATGTTTTCATAAACTCTGGTAACAAAAAAATTCTCATAAACTTCGGAGTTATCAACAAATAAAATGTATATGTAAACTCTAAAATAAAAACAGAATATTAAATGCAGAATAATCAAAAAAATAAAGTTAAAGAAAAAATAGAATGCTATTTTCTTCGTCCATCCAGGTGTTTTTTAGCTGTTTGGAGTCGGCTTTAGAATAGCCCCATGGTAAATCCTGCCTGTCGTAAGAGGCGACTAAAAGGATAACCGTAGGTGGAAGATGGTCTCATCGCCCGGTGAAATACCACCATATCGACTTTGTGTGCTGTGAAATGGATCATTCCATGTTTCAGTGTCCGATCGATACTTTCCGGTCTCCCTCTTTCCTTTTCCCCAATTTCTCCTTTATTTTCAGGTGCATCCTAATAGTATTAATGATGAAGTCTCCAAGAGTAAAACACTCCGGAAGCAAAATACCTCTCCATTCGGATTTCCGGGCGAGAGGTACTCGAGGGGACTCAACATTAAAGATTAATTTATGCAACATCCGCGGACTCAACAAGAACATCAATGACGTCCACCATCACCTACAGATGAAAAAACCGGATATTCTGGCTCTAACAGAAACACAAGTAAATTCGTCCACCAACAAGGTCCATATGCTTTGTCCTGGTTACGAACTCCATTCTCGATTCAGGTTCAAAGGTGGAGTCTGCCTTTACGCTAAGGCTAACCTTTCATGCCAGCGTGAAGAGAGCTTGGAACCGAAAGACTTTGATGTGATGTGGTTCAAGCTATCTGATACCAAACTGACTAAGTTCCTCTGCTGCCTTCACCTATCACCTAATGAACCTTCATATAACGACCTCTTTGAGTTTTTATCACTCAAACTGGACTACATTCAGGAGAACCATCCAACAGCTGAAACCATAATCATGGGAAACTTTAATGTAAATAACGCTGCCTGGCTCAAATTCTCTTACAAAACAGATGATGCGGGTCGTCAAGCCGGGGCCTTCGCCATCACTCATAGTCTAGAACAACTGGTCGAGCTACCAACCCGCATCCCTGATGTCAACAACCAGTCTGCCAATACACTTGATCTTTTTCTCACCACCAATCCTGACCCGTATAGAATAGAAGTTTGTGCCCCACTTGGAAACTCTGATCACACCCTCATCTCCACAACATGCTCTTTCCATTTACCATCGAGCTGCACAATACCACCCCGTCTCATGTGGCATTACAATTCGGCCGACTGGGAAGGTCTTCGTATGTTTTTCTCAGCGTTTCCATGGAAGAGAGTTTGTTTCTCTTCAGTAGATCCAACACGATGTACTGAGGCAATTTCTGAAATCATCATGTTGGGGATGCAAACTTACATACCGAATACCGGAAGAAGAACATCATCCGATAAGACCTGGTTTAACAGAAACTGCTCTAGAGCTGTGGCTTCCAAACAGGCAGCATACCATCGATGGCTCAAAAATCTGGGCCCTGAGACCAGAGCAGCATATGTCGAGGCTAGAGGCATATGCAAAGAGACAATAGAATGCTCAAAAGATGCCCACAATGCCAAAATAAGATCAAAACTTGCTGAATGTCCTAACGGATCCCGTTCATTTTGGTCTTTCGCCAAAGCTGTGGGAAGAAACTTCACTTCCAGCTCATTTCCTCCTCTAACCAAAGAAAATGGAACACTAGCAACGACTGCCCAGGAAAAAGCCAATATCTTTGCGCACCTATTTGCTGGAAATTCCACTCTGGATTCATCGGGAAAACAACCCTCGAACATTACACCTATTGACAGTCACATGCCCGAAATCAACTTTCGCCAACGTACTATCAGAAAGATTTTGCTGGGTCTCAACACCAACAAAGCCTGTGGATCTGACGGAATCCCGCCGATTGTTCTCAAGAAATGTGCCCCCGAACTAACACCTGTTCTTTGCAAGTTGTTCAACCACTCTTACAATTTGGAGGTATTTCCGTCCAATTGGAAAATTGCAAGAGTACAGCCTGTCCCTAAAAAAGGCAAAAAGGCCCTACCTAGCAACTACAGACCTATCGCACTGCTATCTATTATTTCGAAGGTCATGGAAAAAGCCATCAACATCGAGCTCATGAAATATCTGGAAGACTCAGGAATTGTCAACGATAGGCAATATGGCTTCCGCCATCAGAGATCAACTAGTGACCTGCTCGCTTACGTCTCACATATTTGGCAGCTATCTATTGAAAAGTATGGAGAAACTTCAGCTGTGGCATTGGATATCTCCAAGGCATTCGATCGAGTTTGGCACCAGGGACTCCTCGCCAAGCTTCCGTCTTATGGCTTGCCCCCTCAGCTGTGTTCTCTGCTTGCTAGTTTTCTCTCAAACAGGTCTCTCCATGTAGTGGTCGATGGAGTTTCATCTGACACTCTACTCATAAATGCTGGTGTTCCGCAAGGATCTATTCTCGCACCAACACTATTTCTACTTCACATCAACGACCCGTTGAAAGCAACTTCATGTCCAGTACACAGCTTTGCACAGCTTTCCAGGGCCCCTATATCAGCCCGTGAAACCAGAAATGAACGAGGAAGAAATGTTATTAATATAAATATGGACTTAGCAACAATTCTCGAGTGGGGATCTAATAACTTGGTAGAAAAAAATGCAAACAAAACACAAGCATGTCTTTTCTCTGGAAAAGCCGATCTCACTGTGCCTAACATAACTTTGTCAGGAGTAACCATACCACTGAAGTCATCCATATCGATGCTTGGTATTACTATCAGCAATAACCTCTCCTGGGAAAATCACGTGAGGTCCATTGCCAAAAGTGCATCCCAAAAACTTGTTTTTTGTTTCGTGCCAAGAGCTATTTCACCCCCACTCGGCTGCTTATGATCCATAAGGCACAGATCCGACCTGTCCTGGAATACTGTTCCCATATTTGGAGCGCGGCACCTAAACATATCCTGAGGCTATTGGATTCTGTCCAAAAAAGGGCAATTCGTCTCGTCGGTGATGCCTCGCTTACAAACTCGCTCACTTGTCTGGAACACCGTAGAAAAGTTGGCGATTTGTCTCTATTTTATAGATATTTTCATGGGCGATGCTCTTCTGAAATATCAACAATCGTTCCTGCTTTGGCAGTCTCTTCGAGACTAACCCGTCAAGTTCAGTCATCACACTCCTTCGTGGTCACTTTGGAGACCTGCAGAACATCACTTTCCAAAGACTCGTTCATCCAACGAACAGCGAGGCTTTGGAACTCATTGCCTAGGGAGGTGTTCCCCGAGGCATACAACCTCCAGAAATTTAAGAAGAACACCAACTCCTACCTTCTTTCCCTTGGTTCCCACGATGTTTTCTGAACATTACAGGATATACCTTTTCGTGGGAACCAGAACATAAAAAAAAAAAAAAATCTAGAAGATGACAGATGCCATTCTTTGGCCTTTCTCAGCCAAGCCTAGATGGCTTCTTCAGTAGCTTTTTTATTTTCCGTCGAATCACTGAGGTCAGCCGCTTCTGAAATGATATATTCACGAGTATAATTATTGTTGAAATTTACAAAAAAATACTGAGAAATATTATGCTCTCTTTTGAATTGGAATACTGCTGATGATGATAATATATATACCACTGCCATAGTTTTTCACTCTCTTTATTGGTATACTATATATATATATATATATATATATATATATATATATATATATATATATATATATATATATATATATATATATATATATATATATATAATATATATATATATATATATATATATATATATATATATATATATATATGTATATATATATATATATATATATATATATATATAATATATATATATAAGCATTTTTTACATAAACTTTTCTTGGAAATTTGGCATTCTCACTGAACTAGCAGTCTCATATGAGACAATACAAATTAACAAATGAATTGAACAACTGAATGGGCTTTTCACCTAGTGATAATGCAGCCAGTTTTAGTTGTCCACTTTATTTTTTTTGCTCCATACCAGCTATATTTGGAGGCAAACATATTAGTGAGCACGGAAAAAAGGCATTGTTCCACAAAGTCATATTTTTGAGATTTCATTTAGGTACCTAAAAAAAGAGTTCTAGAATAGAAGAACATACAACTTACCCACATGAGCTTTGAACTTCGATCCAGTTCCCAAATATTCTTCCGAAAGATTAACTTTTTCAGTGCAACCAATAGGAAAATGTTCGAATCTACTGATGAATCATCTTCATCACATGTCCACTGTTGTAGGCATTCACACCATTTTTAAACTGGGCACTGTGAAATTTGAAAAACTCTTGTATTGTGGCAAATGTAACGAGGTGCTGTTCAGCATTTCTGAAAATATCGAAACTCAAACAGCAAACACATAAATGCATTGGAAATAATGGATTTTTATAGGTTATGTCCTTCTCGATTGATATTTACCTGTATTCGGCCAATATATAATTCCCTTTGGAAACAATCAATTGCTACAGATGAAAACCATTATGTCCAGACCAACAGGGTATCAAAAACGAAGGAAAATAGAAAAAAAAACACGACTTTTGTTTGGATTCAGTGCTATGACTATGACCTTCGACCTTCTTCAACAAAATGACAGACGTCGCCAGTAATTATACGTATAGTATGGCCAGGCTGTCGCAGACCCATGTATATCTGTTCTGTGGTCGCAGAGGATCCCCGCAACAACATATTTTTGAAAAGGTACAATCTGTGTATCTACGAGAATATTTACATTCATTAATGATTGCTTTGGATATCTCATGGCTATCCCTAGGATATCTTGTGAAGGATATCCATTTCAAATCAAGTAGAAAAATGAAACATGAGATTTTTCCAAGAAAAATAATCTATATGTACGAGCATGGAAGAAGCTCCGAAATTGACACAATAAAAATCAATCTTGCAATTTAAACTTATCCATATTTGCTCCGGATATCTTATGGCCATCCATATGATATCTTCTGGAGGATATCCATTTCAAATCCGTCGACGGATATATTATAGATGTCCATTTCAAATCCAGGGATATCCCGACCAGAATTGGACATGAAATGGATATCCATAGGATATCTTGTGTTATCTGGGTAGTAGGGAAGTTTACAGCCTTTAATATTCAGTTTCCAAGTTTTACTTGTTTATGGTTGATCGTTCCAAAAATAAGAGGGGGAGGAGGGGACTTTTGAGAAGCACTGTAGAATAAACCACGTGCTAAGTGTCAGAAGGCAAAGGGGAAGACAGATCATGAGAATTCCTCTGCAAAGTACAAGAGCGTCTGTTGGTGCGCGGCCCATCGTCCAGCGACCGATCGCGCTTTCCTGACCGTACATACTTTATAGCACTTCTGACATATTTTTAAATATTCATGAATGACTAATGGACCTATTATTGAATTGTCAGAAGCGGGATCAGAATGAATTGAGAGGAATTGATAAATTTAATTATTGTTTTATCGTATCGCTAACAACATTTTGCGTTGATTTGTTGAAAATATAATAATAATAATTCGTCTTTATTCACCATTAAAATATAATAATAAGTACAAATATAAATATATAGGTGAAAAGGCGGAGTGTCAGCGAGAGCTGTTTTTGAACTCAACCTTATATAAAAAAAAAGAAAAAGAATGAATGTGATCAAAATGTTAACAATATGAAAGTTGTAGTAACTTTCTAGTAATAACTTTCCAGTAATAAATAAATCAGTGAATGAGGTTAGCCGAATCAGTTCGAACAAAGACAGTCTATTTGCCAAGATGAACTTCCAGTCTTTTTTTGAAATTACTCGATGAGTAGGATCTAAATTCACTGGGTAGTGAGTTATAACATTTTGGTGCACTGTACGAGAAGCTACTGGTGAAAAATGAAGTTTTATGCTTTGAAATGATGAGAGTTGTTCTATTACGAGTGGAAAATCTGTTCAGTTCCGAAAATGTTTTTAGCCTTTTGACGAGGTAGCCGTTGGATTGTTAGGACTTTGTGGGTAATTGTTCGAAGGTGTAATTTCTAAGTTTCTCCGAGTTGAAAATCTGTTCAGTTCCGTCAGATCGAACTGATTTCTTCATCGGCTTTATATGGTCGTTTGAATGCCGAAAAACCTGGAAATTTTCGTTTAGGCGGTGACAATCATTTTGACGTGAAGCTGAACCGTTTATACTGTCACAGTAGGAGATTTCAGAAAATATTAGCGACTCATTAGCAAAGTTTTATCTTCAATTCCGTTGAGAGTAAGTCCCTATTAGTTGCCTCAAGATGTTGTAGGAAGATTGGCTGAGGTGGCTGACGTGTTTAGTGAATCTTAGCTCAAGATCAAGCCAAAGTCCTAGATTCTTGAATTATTTCACAATTGGGAGAAAGACATCGTCTAGGCGAATTTGTATGGTATTCATTGAGACTTCTCTGTTCTTTTTGGTGCCAAATAGCATCACTGCGGACTTTTTTGGATTGAGTTTGAGTTTATGGGCTCTAGATATATGGAAGATGGTTTGGAGATCAGTATTGATTTGAGTTTGTGCCAAGTCTAGGTCACGAATGGGAAATGAAAAATAAATCTGGGTGTCATCGGCGAAGTGGTGTACTGTACAAGTGTTGGCGAAAAGGTGGAAGTCAGATATGTAAAGACTGAACAATAAGGGTCCAAGAATGGACCCCTGCGGTACGCCTTTAGTTACAGATAATGCCTCTGAAATTGCTCCATCAAGAGTTACCTTTTGGGTTTGGTCTGACAAATGATTTCTTATCAAGCGTACTGCATCCAGCGAAAAGCCGAAAGCGACTAGCTTCTGACAGAGGATATCATGGTCGATTGTGTCGAACGCTTTGCTGTAGTCGAGCAAAACTAAACAGGAAACACAGCCCTCGTCAACCGCTCTGAAAAAATCGTCTGTAATTGAGAGAAGAGCTGTGGTAGTACTATGTTGCGATCTGAATCCCGACTGGACGGATGAAATTATTTATGTTCGTTTACAAAAATATTGATTTGATCCTTCAGTCTCATTTCTATTACTTTGGAAAGAGAAGGTGAAATGGAAATAGGTCGGAGGTCTGATAAGTCAGAGGAGGTGTTACATTTTGGCAGAGGTATAACTAATCCGCTTTTCCACTTGTAAATATGAACAGGATGTTCATAAAATCAGATGTGGATTCAGATTTTTTTTATCAATATCCAATTGAGAATGTTTTCCTTTTCATTTTGCGTTATTTTTAAAAACATGATAAAATTGTTGAAATGTGAGTAAAATTATTTTCTGGATTTTCGAATTCTAAAAATAAGAAATACACGAAGAGAAAGTTTATGATGGCTTATGAAGAGCTGTGAATATCAATGGTGGTCGTCCGTTGAATATCTTGCTCGTTCTATTCGTTTGATGTCTCTTCTCTTTCCACTTTCGTTAACTCTGAAATTGCCGTTTGATATTTAAAAAAATAAACTAGGGAGAAAGATACTTCCGGAAGAGATCTTGTAACTATGAAGGAGCAATACGGTTTGGTCCAAGATCCCATTTTCTTTTTTATTTAAAATTTCAAAATGAGTTCGGAGCTATCTTGTGTTTCAAGTGTAGAGCTGATTCCGGTAAAATTGTGAAATTTGCCGCCGAAGAAAATGTTCAACATTGCTTCGAAAAGTTTTGTATCCGTGTAGCTTTGAACATGAGATACAATGACACCATTTTCTCTGACTGTGTGGACAATGGAGTTAATGGATATCACTCCTCTTGCCCGAAAATTTTTTTTAGCGATCCCAAAAAAGTACATTGAAAAATACAGAGAAATTCAAAACGAATGTAGTACAATAAATACTCATCATACATCACACTTCAGTTGATGCAGCTCCGACATCATTTGCAAGTGTCTCAGGTAATTTGAATTTTTATATTTACAGTAACAGTTTATAGCATGCTTGAACTATTTTGTGTGAAGATTAATTGTATTTTTTTTAACACTATAAATAATTCTTATATTTATATTTGGCCATACTGTAGGTGTTTTAATAATGGTTGTTATACGTGAAAAAAAATGCATATTATTTCAAAATCTTGTATATACACCTAGCGTCAATATTGAAAGAGAAACGAAATCACAGAAAACTGTATCTATATCCGTTAACCTTGAAGAGGAAAAGTGCCTCAGGTATTTTTAATAATACCATAAAAATAGAAAATACAATAATGACGATTTTTTGTGGTTTCATTTACCATTTTTATTTACAACATTGTACACACAATGAAGCGAAACAATATTTTTTTTAAATACTCACAGCAACAGTTCATAGCAAATAATTATGTTTCAAAATTCATTGTTTTTTCATAACTCTTCAAACAATTATGATATTCATATTTCAGCAATACTATAGAAATTTCAATGACGGTTGTTATTTTCAATTTCGTGTTCACATATAGCGGCATCATTGAACTAGAAATGGAACCACAGCAATCTGCGCCCATGTCTGTTGATATTGAAGGAGACAAAGCATGTAGCAAGCAGCAATTATGAGGAAACTTGCGAATAAATCTGTTTTCTGCGATAAAAATCGGAAAGTTTATAATTATCGTGCATTACCAAAGGAAGACAAATTGCACAAAAACATTTCTGCAGTTGCGAATATCTGTAGGGATCCTATTATCCTACTATCATATGCATTATTTCCTTTTCTGACTATCAATTTCTGATTGTGTTTCCAATTCGTAGCCTTATTGAATAGTCCTTTTTAACCGACGAAACCAAAAAGGAAGAGCCGTATATTTCTTTTTCCATCAGTTTTTTTATGTATGATCACGCATAACTTTTTACTGAGGCGTCCGATTCCGATAATTCTTCATTAAGGGTAGCCTTATTGAATAGTCCTTTTCAATGGATAGGTGTACTTCGAAGATGGTCTCCATTTGAATGGGATATTGATCACTCCCTCTGAATTCTGGTCCGTTAACCGATTCTATCAGTCATAACTTTTTACTGGGTTCTTCGATACGGATGATTCTTTTTTTAATAGATAGGGTATACCTTATATTCAGATTTCGGATGGGATTATATACCCTTACGGGTAGAAAAATAGGGGATAATTGATTTTTCACTTATGAACATTGGCACACACATACGTAGTTGACAATGACAGATCGCTACTGACATTATTTCTGTTCAACATCCGTCAAAACCATTATATTCTATGAGAGGATGGATTGATATACAAAGTAATGAAATAAACTAACCAGAACAACAAAAATAATTTATATAACAACAAATAGTAGAAGTAGATAATCATATTATTTAACTGGTAATAGTTGAAGTAAGGTGGGTAAGTAAGTATTTTGGAAGTAATCAAAAAACAAGTAGGTAGTAATTGGTATATTTTAGCCATGAAAAATTGAAAAATAAAAACTTATTAACAAAAAATCAAACCGACGAAATACGGAACTGAAAAGTAAAAAATAAAATTAACCTTCTTAGTCTCAGTAACGAAGATCCTAAACTAATGTCAGCAACTAATTTTGAGTCGGCGCCAAACAAACAATCATTGAAGATCATTAAATTACTTCAGAAAAATTACCAGAATGTCACCGCGCAACTCGATGCCATTATTTTACGCCTTACCTTATTAATTTGCTTGTTTGTTTGGCGCCGACTCAAAATTAGTTACTTACATTAGTTCAGGAGCTTAGTTACTGAGACTTAGAAGGTTTATTTCATTTTCTACTTTTCAGTTCCGTATTTCGTCGGTTTAATTTTCTGTTAAAAAGTTTTTATTTGTTTACAGTTCTATTTGACTCGCCACTCTCCACTGAATACGCATAAATATACTCCAATATTTGGAAAAAAAAACATTTTTTCCTTATATTCAGTTTTATTTCTTCCAGAATGAGCCTCGCTACCATTAGCCCAATCTGCTCTTACTTTTACAACTCAATATATAGTTATTACAAGCTTTTATTCAGTTTCACCTGTCCCGCTGTGTGTATTCAAATCTTACAAGTTAAATTTGATCCACTTCTAGTTGTCCGATTAAGTCAAATTTGGCAGGTGTTCATAGTTCCCGTGACAATTCATTAGGAATTGTTTGCTGGAGAAAAAACAGAATGGTGGTTTCAAGATGGCGGACGAGATTTGTGTTTATGGTCCGATTCGATTCAAAATTGGTATGTGGGGGTTTTTAGGGTCAAAGATTATCTATTTTATTTCAAAATTCATAAAATAAAAATGGCGGTTCCAAGATGTCCGACGTTGGAATTGAAGATGGTGGCCCCAATAGATAGCGGACCAGCTTTGTAATTATGGTCCGATTCGATTCAAAATTGGTATGTATTTTTCAATAACTTCCAACAGAACAGGAGTGGAATTTTCTTTGGTAAATTGAATATTAGAGTGTTCTCTCATAGATTCTAGTATACCCTTTTGCCACCCTGTTTTTAAGATTTTGAAAGCAGCAACATCTGCAGGCTGTAAAATACATTTGGGTACAGGGCTATAAGAATTATACCCAAATCATTACATAATTTACTGACCTGCAGTGTTAGGCATGTTTTATGACCATCTAGGAACGAAAGGAATGGTTTTCACTTTAATGTCTATAAGAAAGGGGTAGAAAATATTTCCTATATATTCCTAAGATTGAAGTTTCTATCCAGCCATCATCAGAGTAACTAACACCCCATTTTTCAGGAAGTGTTTCCATATCTTTTGGTGATTTACGTTTACATAGATCAATTATCAGAGGAGGTGTAAGAACACTCCTTGCTCCAAATGTAAACATGAGGTTAAAGGAACTTGTTAATACTTGATCTGCCTATATTTTTTGTTTTCAGTAACGCGTCAATAAGAATTTATTCTTCCGGAAATGAAGTATATTTTGATTTGATTTGAACCTTCTTAGTTTTGGAGCATAGTTGAAAATTATTTTCATCACCATGAATATTTCGCTTCCATCAAGTAAGATATCTTCATTTTCCGAAATTTTAATTTCTTCTCCATAGTACTAAACCATTTTCTAATGTCTCCTTCGCTTATACAAGCACTTGCTCAGGTAACAGCCTCTGACGTTCTTAGGCATAACTCTGGATGTTTTACAGAAAAAAACTATACTATACCATCCCGTGTCTGCTAAACCATCTAAAATTGGAGTTATTCTACCAGTTTCCAACATAAAATTCAGCACACTTCCCTGTATGTCATCTATACGTTTGGGAAAATCTCTTTTTTGGCAGGTAATAATGATAATAATAATAGTTCCTTTCTTTGTTTAACACATAAAATAATATTACACAATGCAGAGTACAGAGAAAAAGTGATGATCCATTTAAATCACTGACAGGTCTTTCACTTATAGACTATTGCAGAACAGTTTACCCACTTAATAATTGAATTTTTTTTTTCTATTCAGGTAGATGATGGACCATACCAGGATTTTGAAATTTTGCCATTTTTCTCTTCTGAAGCTCTTCTAATATTTAGTTTCCTTTCATCCATTACGTTACAAAAATTTACCCAAAAGAGGTACATATTTTTTTACTGAGAAAAGCAGAATTAGTGAATTGGTTGTATTTTCGGGGTCGAAATCATGAATTTCGATTCTGTTTTGGAATAGTTGTCAGCTGCATAGTTCTCAACAAGAGTGGTAATTTTGGTGGGACCTGCAACTGTTAGTTTTTTTTTTTAATTTCAGTCAGATCTTTACTATTTTAAATCGATTTTTCAACGGCTTTTGCTTGTCTGGTACTCATTCTCGTCGCTGGTTTCTTTGGATGATCAACTTTCTAGGATTATTTTGTCTTCGTCGAATGTCGTTAGTTGAAAAATTGCGCTCGATGGAACCAATATTGCAATTACATACAACTTTGAAGGTTTTCAAGAACTAATTTGCTGGTTTCTGTTGAAAAATGTCAGTAAAAAACTAGTTTTATTATTTTTATCTGATCTTAATCACATTATAATCTATGATTGAATTACATTCCCGTTATATTTAGCGGAAAATGGTTTTGATTCATTAACGTTCTTCCGTATCTGAGTTCTTTGAGAAAATGTATCCATATGCAATTCAAATCAGAAAAATATATGATTTTCAAATTTTCAACAAGTAGATTCTCAACTGAATTTCGAATATTCAATCGGAAATGTTTCCCTTTTCAACACGAATACTTCCCAAGAGGTTATCTTGAACGATGGAAAATACACTTCTTATTTCAAACCAAATTATAGTGATGTTATAAGATCCGTTTGTTTTTTATCCCGATGTATAAAACTCCAAAAATAATTGTGAGCGTAGCTGATGAAATCGATCTGAATGATGTTTTTCATAACGTGTAATTCATCATCATTATTTGTCAGAATGCCACTCGATTTTTGTCCATTCTATCTAATGAGAATCAGCTAGATGATGATCTGCACGTCAACTGCCATGTTCAGTCATTCTTTCTACTGGGAACAAGGCCGATTGTCGGATTGTAGGACTAGCGAAGGCCGATCTTACCAGGTGGAACGACCTGCCAATTGCTATCTTGAACATACGTGATGTAATGTTTAGTCAGCGGCGTAACCGCAAGATGTACAACAAACTAAGCCGCCAATAAACAATCCGATTGAACTCTCCACCGGTGAGAGGAATGAGAAAATCGGAATTTTGCTTTCGAGCGACGATACGGGTGAGAAAGTATTGTAACATGAAACGTGGTTTCTCGTTCCTATGAGTATAAATTCGGTAAAATGTCAGGCGAAGAGCTAATCAGAAAAACTTTTTGAAATTCGTTGAACATTCGACAACGGTTATTGCAGGACGACTACAAATGGTTCAACAATATTTATAATTGATGAAATGACATTGAACGGTTCGACGTAGATCAATGGGACAAAAACTGTTTTGAATTATATAACCGATACCACTTTCTGAAATTGTCACAATATTTGGAATGTCAAGTATAACAAAACTATTATGTGAGATTTTTATTTCTCGAGAATAAGAAAACTAATGTTAATGTCAATTAATGAATTAGGTGTTTGAAATGTCCGCCAAATACTTTTTGACAATAAAATATTCGATTCGAAAATTCTTCCAGAACATTATGTAACATATCTGCAGGTATACCAGCACACACCCGTGTTTCAGTAGCGATGATTCGATTATAATATGGAGAGCAAGTGGTGTTATATTCGTTTATACATTAGATAAAAATCATTGAAAAAAATTCACACAAAAGCCCTAAAAAGGAAAAAATCATTTCGTTGTTTGACCTAAATCATTCTGAGAGTAACAGATTCAAAATCTTGCCACGCAAGGTTACCTATTTGATATTCGCGTCAAGCCTTCGGATCTGTTACACGTAGAATAACCTAGGTCAAAAAATTGAACAATTTTTTTTTGTATAAAAGATTGTCTTATTATTTTTTATTAATTTTCATTGAATTCTGATTGAAATTTATGATATACGCTCCCAGAAAAACCCACATACCAATTTTGAACAGAATTGAACTATAATCACAAAATTCGTCCGCCATATTGGAACCGCCATATTATTTTTTGGCAAAAATTTCATAATGTATTGTCACCGGAATCACGAACACCTGCCAAATTTCACGTTATTCGGACAACTAGAAGTAGGTTAAAATTCACTTGTGGAAACATTTCATTATGTTACTCGATCATCAAGGTTTTCTGCAGCCAGCTCTCAGACATGAGAAATGATTTATTTTGGGACGAAAATTCACCCCAATCAAATTATTTTTCAATTTTGAAAGAAAAAAAAGCTGCCCGAGCTGGTGTTTGAACTCACGCTTTCACCCACGCTGCATTTAGTGAACCAATGTATTACATTGGTATGGTTGATATTTTCGAAAAAATGCCATAAAAACGTATGCACCACTTTTGCCCGGGCAGTCAATTATTTTTTCTATGTTTGCTGTGAGTACTAACATTTTAAAAACGTTTCATTCTGTTACTCAATTGACTAGACTTTCTGCAGTCCCCTCTTGGACTTTTATACACTGAACACTGTGACATATGGAACGAGTCCAGCAGTTTTTCGAGCCATACGCTGTTTACAGCAAGTTGGACATGACAACAAGGGAATTTATCCAAGCGCAAGTTATATGATACTACATTTCATGTAGATGATCTTCTAACAGAAGGAAATTATTAGAAAAAATCAAAAACTACTGAAAGGCAATTTAGCAGCATTCTTAACGAATGTCAAACAAACAAGAAATACTTGACGATATTCTTGAAATAGAAAAAACAACATCTCATTTCATTTCTGAAAATACAACGTACAAAACATTTGGAATAACATCAACATTAACAGACGAACTAGAATAATCAATTAACAGAAATCTTGAGTATGGAAAGGTCATCAAATGCATAATTCTATCATCAATTGCACAGATTTTTGATCCCCTAGGATTACTCAGGCCAATCATTGTCAAGGTTGAAATCATCATACAGCGTCTTTGGCAAATTGAATTTGAATGGGGCGAGTCCGTACTGAAGAGCTATACACATCCTGGCTTCAATTTATAAAAAAATCGATGATATTAGATCAATAAAAATTCCTAGACATGCACTATGTCCAACAAGCATCAAAATGCAACTTTATTGCTTTTCTGAAGCATCAGAAAAAGCATATGGTCGTGTCATATATGTTTGATCTACCAATCTCCAGGGAAATCAACACGTTTTTTTCTCATGTTCTGAGTCCAGGGTAGCACCATTGAAGCAAATTTAAATACCAAGGCTAGAGCTATGCGGTGCGCTGCTTTCGTCTCATTCAGTTTATGAGGTGAAAGAATCCATGGCAGTAACCATTATATATAGGGTATCAGAAATACAATCACTGAGCAATATCAACAATTGGCGTCATTGCAGAAGTGATCTCAACTCAGCAGATATCATTAGCAGAGGAGCCAGTCCTAACGGGTTGATTGAATCGTCTCTCTGATGGCATGTACGAGACTTTTTGCAACAAGGCTAATGGACTTGGATAAGAATGTTCATGATTTACCAGAACGAAAGTTCGCTATCCAAACATTTCATGCGGTTTCTATTCATGACATATTTACAAAATATTCTTCTTTTTCAAAATTACAAAGGATTCAAGCATACATTTTATATTTCAGTTAAAATTCACACACCATTGGATCAAACAGAATTACAGGCCATCTCAAGGTACAAGAGCTCGATAATGCACTCACTCTGTTACTCAAACTTTTACAGTTGCAACAGTTGAAGTGGAATCATTATCGAAACAGCGTTCATCAGAAAAATCTAACAAACTTATATCACTAAAACAATGTATTGATAATAGAGGTGTGTTGAGAGTTGGTGGTCGTCTGAATAACTCAAATCGCAACGAAAATCATAAACATCCAATCATTCTTCCCAAAAATCATCCACTCACTCAGCTTATCATACCTCATGAACATCACATACGTACCAGTTTTTGGACAATATCCGGAAAAAATTGAGTAAAAAGGGTTTTAAGAAAATGTATTATGTGTTTTGGAGTTCAACCAAAGCCTTATGAACAAATAATGGGCGACTTACCTGGCTCACGTATGATTTCAAATCGAGTATTCAACACAACAGATTTTGCTGGTCCATTTCAAATCAAAACAAGTAAGCTCAGAAATGCTAAAATTATAAACGCTTATTCATGTGTTTTTATTTATTTTGTTACGCGAGCAGTACACAAAGAAGTTGTATCTGATGTTCTGATATCTACAGTGATAACCGTGGAAATTTCATAGTGGCTGCAAATGGAATACGAGGATTCACCGATTTTTCGAAAGCAGTAAAACCATATCGAAATATTTAGCCCAAAAATCTATAAATTGAAATTTCATACCACCGAGATCCCCACATTTTGGAGGCTCATCAGAAAATTCCACATGAAACGCGTCATTGGAAATAGAGTATGTGAAAACTAACGAAGAGTTTGAAACAGTTATTACGCAGGTTGAATGTTGCTTAAACTCCCGTCCACTCTATCCTTTTTTTTCTGACAATCCCAATGACCTTTGTGCCCTTACCCTCTGGCGATTCATTAGCGTCGTTACCAGAACCAGATCTACGCAATGAAAATCCAAATCGACTGGGTCGATACCAACTACTCACCCAAATCATACAACATTTTTGTACACGTTGATCTATCGAATATTCAACAAATCTTCATCAACGCAAGAAATAGAAAATAAGCGGTTACAATAACATAAAAAATGGGGATCTTGTCTTACTTCACGACGATAATACCCCTTCCCCCCACTCTTGAAGTGGCAGTTTGGCACAATCTCCGAACTTTCTCCTGGCAAAGACAATATTGTTCATGTTGTGTTGTTACATTCTTTTTTTTTTTCATTAATTTTCATCAAGTGTTATTCCATTGAATTCAGATTAGCTGGTCAATTATTTTGGAAAGACAGAGCTTTCAAGGCAAGGCGGGCGGTATGTCCAGAAATATTTTTTTTTCATCACTTTGTATCTAATGTAAAGACAGTGACACATTGTAAAAATATAGTTCACTATCGAATATCAATATAATTAATAAAATTCAATCAGAATTTCATGAAATATTTTCAAACGAAACATGAAAACCACAACACGATGGTTTAAAGAAATTGAAATACCTTTTCAAAGATGTGCACCACGACCTCTGTGCCTTCAGAAATTTTCAAAATGATGTACCCTCAGCGCCCTATGTCGAGTAACCGCAATGTATCTCCCAGAAAGTAAGATCGTTAATACAATTAAAAATATTTTCCGTCCTATGGTTTCCATCAAACCCTTTAAAAGTTATGGTGAAGGAACCATTCAGATCCGCACTTATACTTGACATTCCGAATGCATACTGTAAAAAAACGTATTGATGAATCAAAAATCAAATTGTTCAAAAAAAAATTGAATTATTCTTTCAACTATGTGCCACTTTACTCTCCATGCCAATTGCAATTTTTGAGTTGGTGTATCGCCTCTCCCCCCGCGCCATGTATTAAGCAATCACAATGTCTTTCATTTCTAAAAGTAGTATCATTCACCACGGTTTTCGTTGCATTGTTCTACGTCGAATCGATCAAAAGTCAACAGGGGGGCGGGGGACTATAGATAGTCGCACTGTATACAATAATCAAGGAAACAATTCTGAACACACAGGCACACATTCATTTGATCTTATAGAAAGTAGGTATACAGTGCGCGTCAAAATTATGGAACAAATTCGATATTTCGCAAGCCAAGTACTTTTTACAAAAATCCTGAAATAAGTCGATTCTTATTTCAAAATTCCGATTTTTTTAGGTATATTCTAAAGAGGTTATGTCACTGGTTTTGACATGGTGACGTAAAAGGTATTTTTTTTAAATTGGAATAGATGTCTTGTGATACCTCATCTGAAAGGCCTTTCAATACTGCATTCAATGATAATAATTAAGTAGATATTTATTTACAGGGTGAACAAAAATTAATATTTCATTTCAATAAGAGAATAACTTTATATCCAACAAAATAGAACAGTTAAATGAAATGTTCGAAATGCCATCCACCAGTCTCTTGACAATAAGCAAATCTACGGACACATTCCTCTTGCACATTGCGAATAACTTCCGGAGTTATTCTGTTAATTTCGATCCTAATTCGATTTTTCAATTCTTGTAGATTTTGCGGCCTATCTACATAGACTTTCGATTTCAAATAATCCCACAAGAAAAAATCCAGGGGCCACTCTATCGGTCCGCATCTACCAATCCACCTCCTAGGAAAACAGTTATTCAAAAACTCGCGAACATCACGTGCATAGTGCGGGAGTGCACCATCTTGTTGCAACCAAATACTTTCATTTGGTGAGTTAGGATTGTTGGCGTTTGGAAAAATATATTTTTATTATTATCAAATTATGATTATGAAATTCTTGTATTGTCATCGGTCCTTGATATGTGTGACAAATTTCAGATTATTCGGAAGATTGGAAGTGGGTGAATATTCACTTCCAAGATTTTATTACATTGTGAGTTATTTAGTTACAAGTAAAGATAATAGAAGCGTGTTGAAAAATGCACAATTTTACTTTTTTGAGCCAAGGCTCTAATCCCTTAGACTTCCCTGGCAGACTAGTGGCTGTACTACACCAATGGATCCTTTTCAAATAATGATAGTTAGCTATTCCCTAGTCTAAAATGGAAACAAAAGACAATCTCAAATTAATGCCATAATAGGCAAGTTAGTGTCAAATAAATGTCAGTTGAAATATCAACAAATATTCTTCACAAATTCTAAGTGAAAAGGTTCTAAAAGTAAACTATGGGCACTTCAAGTGAAACCCAACGCATAGAAATTTCAATTTTTATTGGATGCGGAGATAGAACCAGATCTCAGCAAGAGGTATGCGACTTGTTCAATGCGAAGTATCCAAATAGACCTATCAGTCGTTCAACAGGCAGTAAGATTAAGAAAAAATTCAGAGAAAATGGTCATGTCAAACATATTCCGAGTGCTGGACGTCGTAAAATAGAAGAAAACGTGAAACTTGATGTTCTATTGGGTGTAGAGAATAATCCTCACAATACTTCACGACAAATTGCAGCAGACCTTGACATATTTCAAAGTTCTGTATTACGTATTCTAAAAGCAGAAAAGTACCGTTCATAGAAAGTACAGCTACATCAACAACTCAATGATGATGATCCCGATCGCCGTGTGGAGTTCTGTGAAATAATGCAGGATTTGTGTAACCGCAATCCACGTTTTATAAAACAAATTCTGTTTTCCGATAAGGCTACATTTTGCCTAAATGGTTCAGTAAATCGTCAGAATTGCAGATATTGGAGTAGGGCTAATCCTCACTGGATGATGGACGGGCATACTCAATACCCTCAGAAAGTCAATGTTTGGGCAGGGATAATAAACGACAGGATTATTGGCCCGTATTTTTTAGAAGGAAATCTCACAGGGGAGCGTAACTTGGAATTTTTAAGGAATGAACTCATACCTAGCCTTGCCGATATTTTTCCAAACGCCAACAATCCAAACTCACCAAATGAAAGTATTTGGTTGCAACAAGATGGTGCACCCCCGCACTATGCACGTGATGTTCGCGGACCGAAAGAGTGGCCCCCAAGATCTCCAGATCTTACGCCCCTGGATTTTTTCTTGTGGGGTTATTTGAAATCGAAGGTCTATGTAGATAGGCCGCAAAATCTACAAGAGTTGAAAAATCGAATTAGGATCGAAATTAACAGAATTACTCCGGAAGTTATTCGCAATGTGCAAGAGGAATGTGTCCGTAGATTTGCTTTTTGTCAAGAGACTGGTGGATGGCATTCCGAACATCTTATTTAACTGTTCTATTTTGTTGGATATAAAGTTATTCTCTTATTGAAATAAAATATTAATTTTTGTTCACCCTGTAAAAAAATATCTAATTAATTATTATCATTGAATGCAGTATTGAAAGGCCTTGCAGATGAGGTATCACAAGACATCTATTCCAATTTAAAAAAAAAAACGATTACGTCAGCATGTCAAAACCAGTGACATAACCTCTTTAGAATATACATAAAAAAATCGGCATTTTAAAATAAAAATCGACCTATTTCAGAATTTTTGTCAAAAGTACATGGCTTGCGAACTATCGAATTTGTTCCATAATTTTGACGCGCACTGTATATCTGACTGATGTTATTCAGGTCAGTTCTTTATTCATTGGCTCTAAGTCGAAACAATGAATCGAATATATCAGCAAACCTTCTGAACTCTCCGAAACTGCTTTGATTTTGATATTTTTTCTAAACCTTTGTTATGGTCAATTATTCATAATCAGAAACGCAAGTGATGGAACAAATAATTTTGTGAACGCCAAATTCAATTTTTATTGCAAAATTTCAGTAAAAAAAATTCTCAGTTATTTTTGGGGCCGGACCGGGACTTAACTTTTTCTTGAAGTTTATCGAGGGTAAATTCATAACGAATTGATTGCCAAGAATAATTTTCTCTTGAAATTTATCGAGGGTAAATTCATATGTGCTAGGGGTTATATCACTCAAAAACTTTTGAAATTTTCTAGAAAGCATTTTGCCTGGAGTGCGATTTGCGGTCTTATTATCTGATTAAACCTCGAAAGTGAAGCTGACTGAGTGTGCTTTTGTGTTCTTTTTTAGGGTGTAACGAATTGAGATGGGGTGGTAAAATCTGTACAAAATGTTTTTAAGGTCGGATTTGTGTGGTGTTATTATGTGGGAAAATGGAAAAAGTTAAATTTTAAAAATAAATTTTATAGTTGCCGGGGCTCGAACTGCCGACCTTTGGCTTCCAGTCATACGCCTTGGCAGTTCTGCCACTAGTCTTTTGATAATGCTGTATTGTGCGCTATCCACTACTCCACGAGAATTATTGTTGATGTTATGAAAATAACAGATTTCAATTATTCATCGCCTTACTTGAAAATCTGAGGTATTCAACATGCTGAAAAAGGTATATTTAAATCAAAATATCAATTTACTCTAATAGTGAGTTGAAAATCCCTTATTTGATCAATTTTGCATTTTCCGTGACATATAATTCTGACAGGATTTTACTGTCCTTTTATCGCAAAACAATATCGAATCTAGTATTTGTTTTATCGGTATAAAACAGCAAGAAGACGTTTTATTACTATAAAACTGACCTGATTTGTTCTCCAATAAGAAATTTTGGCCTTTTGATTGGTTAAAAAATAATGGGGAAATAGTCGAAAATAATAATAATAATCATCTTTATTCAACGACTAATATAAAAGGGTATCTTGCAACAAGAAAAAAACCGAATAAAGTGTGGTACTTGTTTGGAGAAAATTGTATGGTTATGTAATGAAAAATGATTAGTGAATATTATTACATGAAAGGTATGGAGATAAGCAGTATTCAGTTATGTGATTGTAAATAACATGTATACTTATTAAACAGTAGAATGATAAATGTATAGTATATAAAGCAATATCAAATGTTCGCATCACCATCAATATCCTGTATTAACGACAATGCATCATCTGAACATTTATATTTGCATAAAAGTGAAATGTCAGCGATTTTGGGGAAATTTTCACAGATGTCCAAATCACACTAAACTCCATTGAGCAATCAAATTTTTTGCCAAAAAGTTTAAAAATTTTTCGCTCGATAATAAATTGTCCAACTCCATATCATATAGGTAACGATAAATTGTTGGAATACAATGGGATTTTTTCACGATAACTCACGAAACGAGCACTCTGAACACTATGAACTGGACGTTATAAATCCGATACTGGAAGATATGTATGAATTGACCTGCCGAAAGTTTGTATAAAAGGGTTAATTTTCTTATTGACTGTTATTTCAGTTGCGTAATTGTAATCAGTAAAAATATCTGGGATGATTGGGACTCCAAAATTCGATGCCAGCACCAGAGTGGCGAACATGCAAACCAGACATGAGTACTTTATGTTCTTAGAGGTTATACACTTGTTTTGAGTTTTTCTTGAAATATTTCCATTTTATATTCGTTTCCAGTTTTTTGTGTGTAGTGTTATTCATTTCAAGACTCTAGAAAAGTGGTGTATTCAATCTTAAGACTATATCATTTTCAAAAACTCAGTTTGTAGATGACAAAGTCGATTCAAGATGTCTTGAATCTGACGTATTCATGAGGATTGTTGATTCTTGGAAGTTAGGTTTCGCAATCGAAATGTCGGCATAATAAAATTTACCTATTTCGAAGAATCCCATCAATGAATGATCCTAACCCCCAGGAATCAACAGTCCTTTTTATATATATATATATATATATATATATATATATATATCTGGACATGAAAATATAATCAATACATTTTTCGACAAAGATGGGCCAAGTCGGATCAGTTCTGAATCTTCCATTTTCATACGAATATTGGCCAACCAAAGGTCGTTTCATAGAGATTTATGAGCAGCACAACTTTCATATGAAGAGATTGGACACACATACAGAAACTCGTGATTAATGAATTAATTTTCAATGAATTCATATGTTGGGTTTTCCTCGAGTCCAAATTTAAACTATTTAAATGATAATTAGTTATTATATTTCGAAGTGATATTGAGATTGTAAACCAAGTGAAGCTCATTCTTTTTCAATTGCGAAAGAATACAAGTATAATCTCGAATAAACATATTTGTTTACATTGATCAGTGCTTCATTTCATATTAAATGTGCATATATAACAACTGGCGACGAGAATCGTTTTGAATAAACGTGAAACAACTGTCTCCACTAAGGAAAATTTATCGTTGTATGACCGTTCTTTCGCCATTTAGAATTTAAAATTTTAATAATGTAGTATGTGATATAAAACACGAAAAACAAATTATTACAGCCTATTGAGCTATCGGTTCACGATCTCATAATTTTAAAGCACCACGACTTTTTACTGAATTACTGACTACAAGACACAACAAGTTATTGAATTCTTCGAAATGATCAATAGAGATACGGATAATGAATACGCCAAATCTATGATTATATTATACAAGAACTTACCAGAGTTTTTTATGATTTTGACTACTTCCATTTCAATAATTCAAGTATGAAATTGTATATATATATATATATATATATATACATTTCGTTTCAGTAAGAAAACATATTGATCAATCACGTACTGAATATTGTTTCGATTTTTTGTTTGTTCGTAGATACTCTACGTAGGGATTCACCGAAATATTTTTTCAGAATATTTTTTTTCTCCGAAATACGGGACGGTACTTAATCTTTCAATCGAATCATAATTTTTACCGTGATCTGAAATAAATGAAAAAATTCAATTTCTACAGATCACTGTGCACTGTTGACAATTCTGGCATCAAGAATGAATCCGTTGAAAACTAAGATTTTTGGGGGTTGAATAGGGTATAACCTACCCCAACTTCTTTATGAATGTTTTTTTTGAGGTTTTTGATCAAATAAATAATAGTTTAAAAACTAAAGAACACGCTTTCATAGAAAACTAAACTAAAAAGTAGAAAATGATATCAAATGAGTTTGAAATAACTGTAAAACATGCCTCTATACTAAATGTGACATGTCTTTATTTTAATTTTTTGAAGAAAAAAACTAAATTCTGAAGAAAAACTATTTTGCCGATAATTCTCAGTATTTTTCCTACCGAAAAATATATCGAAAGATTTGATAACATAATGGAATTTCCCATACTTACTTACATTATCTCAACTCCTCGTATAAAGAATAGTCACACTCTCTCTGTCCAAAAATGTTTCTACATATAATATTTACATATTATAAGGGCAGCTATTGTACCAGGGTGTATGTAGAAAAATGGATGTTTCTACACACAACACCAATTTTGATAGAGTGTTTCTATACTATAATGTAAGGCACTGATATTTTGTTTTTACCACTAGTCCGTCGGACTTGGATTCATGCCCTCGGCTTAGTATGCGAAGGTCTTGCTTTTGAATAACTTCTTTATATAAAGATTAGTACTTTTTGTCTTTCGTCTCAAGAGACTTCTATTCAAGTGATAATATAAACTATTATTTGACTTTTGCCTCTCAATTAAAATAATCTGATAAATCAATTTCCCTTTCCTCAACTTCGGTTGAGAAAATAATACACAGAAATTAACTTCAATACATCTATTAACAACAACAAAAAAGGTAAAACTATAATACAGCTCGACGCCTGTCGAATAAAAAAATGGTCAATCATAGGATAAAATGTAAACTAAAAAAACTCAATCTCCTTTAGAGAATAAAAGAACAACAACGAATAGTTTGAAATATTACATATCTGTTCTAAAATAAAAGGGAGCTCCTATTTCCGCTATATATAGTGATTTCCTATTATCGAAATATAGAACCAGTTTCTTCCCGTGGCTCTCATAGTTCATTGTTACCCGCGTAACTGACTTCCATTTTCCCCAAATTAATAAAAATTACGATCGTCTTCAGTAAGTCTCAAATTCAATAGACGAACTCCCAATATACCCTGTTATGTATACCCCTAATCTGGTATCAATTGTGCATGAGGTTCACCCCGTGAATCAATAGTTAAAAGCTATGCATCAAGTTAGATTTTCTACTCAAGCCAGTGACTTACCCCTGTAATTCCCATGTTTCTCCTAGTCTCGAATTTAATTCCCATTTCCCTCGTAGCCGTCCATGGACACTCGAATCAGATTTCTAATTTAAACACACTCGTCTTCCGAACTGACGATTAGAATAAAGTTTCCGACATCTACTCGCGATAGTTCCTGCCGTGGAACCATTATATATCGAAGGGCGAATTTCTTCGATATAGTTTCTGGTAAAACCAAAAACTTGGACCGATCCCGAAGGAATCACGCCCGCGGCGGAACCCGTACGATCCCCTCTAGGTTCGCGGAAAGACTCCCTCAGACCTGTTGATATTTTCCCATTCTAAAAAAGAAGCGAAGCGCCAAGTGGCAGTCTGATTGGCCAAGTCCAATTTGTCGCGACCCGTGTATATTGCCCATTCGACACTTTGCCGGCGGTGTTGAAACAATGAGGCTCTGTTTAATATTTCCAGACTAAACAACATTCACAATGTTACAAATCTGTAAATGGCAAAATGAATGAACTCGTCTGCTAAGCAGAAATATATTATTTATGTCCGCGACGACCCATTTATGTATTTCGAAGTATGAGCTCCCTGTTTCATATTAATTCCATCCAAGAAACTGGAATAATGAATTATGAATCAAAAATTGAAAATAACTTACCCTGGGACCAATAAAAAAACAAAGCAATAACACCTACAGGGTGTTACAATACTTCCCCCTTTAAAAAAAATAGTGGCTACATATGCCAGTATTTTTTCCAAAATACGAAAAAAATTAATGACCAGGACCGGTATATTTCAAATCAAACTTTAAAAAAAATCTTACCAGTATCCAATGATTTGGGCCCTTTCCTTAGTATGGTCCTGTTCAATTTCTAGACGGTCACGTTTCTCATCAGTCTTAATTCTACATACAACCTACAATCTAAATTCACCCAATTTTCAATAGTCCGAACCGTTCTTTCGGTTAAAAAATGCCTTTTTGTTTAACTACACTCCCGCTTGTTCGGCGGCACTGTCACTAACGTGAGCGATGAGTGATGCTGGATGGTAACTTTCAAGACATCCTTCACACTATTTATATATATATATATATATATATATATATATATATATATATATATATATATATATATACAGAGTGGCCCACTTTTCTAATGGGATTGTATTGGTAACTTTTAAACCATAAGAGTTAGAAAGGTGGTCAAATACAAAAAGTTACATTCTAGAAGCATTGTCAAGCAGTTCAAAAACAAGTTATCAGGGCCAGTTATTGAGATATCATAAGAAAAGTAAATTCTGTCATTTGATTTTCTTTTTTCCCCTTTATTCGAATATTATCAAAAAATGTCACGGGAGTTTTTTATTCGACAAAATTATCTCAATTTGACATAATCAGATTTTGTATCAATTTCGTACGCTCTGGGTCACCCTAACCTCATTTTTCAATACGGACCTGCATATTTTATGACACTTTTCGAAATAACTTTCAACTGAATTCAACGATATATCATCAAATGTCATTTCAAACTTGATTTTAGGTGATTTTGACCCTTATCCAAATTCTTTTGGGTCGGATCTGTATTACATTTAGGTACCTTTAGTTTAATTAACCACATGCAGTAATTTCGATAAAAAATCAACTTACTCATCTTCAACTGAATGGAACGAACAGAATCAAAGCAAGAAACAAGTAATAATTATTTAAAATTTCAAGGGTGAAAAACCAATTCATAATAATTAAACAGAAACTATCATTTAATGGAAAAATCAAATGATTATTCGAAAGAAATGATGAAGATTAATAGTAAGTGCTCGAAATGTTCACCATTTTGTAAAATGCACTTTGTGGTTCTGGAACCCATACTGCTTATACATTTGCTTATTTCGTCTCTTGAATACCTTCAATACATTCTCAATCTTCTCGGGAGAATCTCTATTGTCGGTTCGTAGTATCAAAATTTTTATTTTGAGTTATCCCCAAAATAATAATCCATCGGATTCAAATCGGAATATAGGGGCCATGTACTGGACCTCTTGTTCCAATCCATGAATCAGGAAAAGTTCGATTTAGATAGTCTGTGACTATTCTTAGTTGTATGGACCACATCCGTCTTGTTGGAACCATGGACTATTACGCCGATACCGTATAGGAAGATCATCCTACATTTCTTCTATAATTTCACATATTTTGCTCCGGTTGGGTTGCCGTCAATAAAATAGGGCCCCAAGTAATTTATTATTCAACAAACCGCACCATATGTTCAAAAGAAAAACGATATTGATGTCTAACTTCATAATTAAGTGAGGATTTTCTGTGGCATAAAAATGTTTGTTCCTTCGATTGAACATGCCAGAATTTGGAATGTCGTTTCGTCTCCCCAAATGATATTGTCCAAAATTGTTGTTTTCCCACCTTCCGTTGAAAAATTACAGAATTCAACCTTCTCTCGGGATTATTGCGATATAGTTTTTTCGGCTTGGTATTTATACTCATGGTATCCTGTCTCTTGAGTATTTTATTAACGCCCTTTGTAAATTGCATTAACTATAGTTCTCGATCCTATTCCTGGATTCATTCGAATTTGGGTCAGAAAATTGATGTCTTTGATGGCTCGTTTCGTCGTACATAAAGGGACCTCTGGGTTTGATAAATGAATTATGTGCAAGTAGCGTTGTAGATAAACGTCGAAACATTTTAATATTTGGTGTTGTTCTTTCAGGATATAATTCACCATACCTTTGTTGTGCTTTGAACGAATTTCTATCTAGTTTTATGTACACTTCGTACATATCTCTCTTCACATTGTATGATATATCGTTGAATTCAGCGTTGAAAGTTATTCCGAAAAGTGTCATAAAATATGCAGGTCCGTATTGAAAAAAATGAGGTTGAGGGTGGCCCAGAGCGTACGAAACGTTGGATCTGATTATGTCAAAATGAGTATAATTTCCTGTCAATAAAACTCGTGTTATTTTTGATAATATCGAAATAAAGTGGGAAAAAAGAAAATCAAAATGACAAATTTACCTTTCTTATGATATCTCAATAACCGGCCCTGATAATCTGATTTGTTTGAACTGTGACAATGCTTCCTATGAATGCACTTTTTCAGTACCGTTCTAACTCTTATGGTTTAAAGTTACCAATACAATCCATTAAAAAGTGGCCACTCGGTATATACAGGGTGTAACTGAATAAGTGTAAAACATTTAAGAGGTGATTCCTCATCGAAAAAAGATAGGATCTTTCAATAAAGAAACTTCATTGGGGCATCCTTGTTAAGATACAGCCCTTAAAGGGGTACATAAAATTGTATAACAATTTTTTCACAAGCACTGAAAAAGTTACAATGTGAAATTAACCTGACGTTTTGTACTACCAAAAGACACTTAGATAATTTATTTGGTTTACCCCATGGTTGTAAGGGGTGAAAAACGCAACTAAAATTTATTTCAATGTAACTTTCTGTCATTATTTGTTTACCATTTAAAATTCATTTCCGATAGCCTGTTTCATTCTAAACAAAAATGTCTCTTGGGTTTTGCCCAAAATAAACCAGTAAGCAGCAAAATATTTTACGAACAACTACAGAGATACATCGTCATAAATGCGAAATACGAAACTAATCTATCTAGTAGGTCGCTATTAGCGATAGTGACAATTAAATTGGTATGACGCTGTCAGTTTGAATTTTCAAATTGAATTAATGGACTAATTGTGTGTTGTTGTTCTGTTCTTAAATTTGTTACTTTAATAATCCTCTTGTTAATAAAATGGCATACACAAATGAGGAAATGGCTGATATGCATTACGTTTACGGTCTGTCGCAGGGAATGGGTTAGAAGCTTCTAGAAGATATGCTGAAATGTATCCTCAACGGCAGCATCCTTCACATAGAATATTTGCTCCGACTTCATCAACGATTACGAGAATATGGTTCATTCGACAAAGAACGCAGGATTGTGGTCGCCATCGAGAAATACGAACACCACAGCTTGGGAAGCAGTACTTAATTTGATTGAAGAACAACCTACTACCAATTACTAGAAGATTGCTTTCCAACTAAATGTTGATCATATGACGGTATTTCGAATTTTAAAGGAACAACTCTTATGCCCTTACCATCTGCAGCGAGTACAGGCACTGTTACGCGAGACTTTCGAACCGTCTTGAATTTTGCAATTGGATGCTGGAAATGATTAGAAGAAATTGTGACTTTCTGAAGACGATAAATTCACAGACAGAATGTAGTTTTTTCTCAGGACAAGATTATTAATTTTTCATAATTACCACATATGGGCTGATGAAAACCCTCGCTAATTGTCAGAAACTAGCCATCAAGAACAGTTTTCTCTTAACGTGTGGCTC
>JAFIRS010002631.1:0-197136 GCA_018342105.1 Gonioctena quinquepunctata | reverse complement strand
CGCATCGTTTATACACCCTGTACTTCTTTTGAACATTATGCAATGCATCATGCATTAAAATTGAGTTGCAAGTTTATTTTACGTACAAACGAATCTACTACCTTATTATCGAACTCTTTTTGCACAAGTAATTTCGTTAGGAAGGATTGATACTAGCTGTAGTTATCAACTACATCTATCTAGCCTTGTAACTACACTCTGTTCAATTGAAATGTAGATGAAGTCGTGAGTCCTCTAGGTATCATTATCGAAACGAAACTCAATTTTTATGTTAATCTGTCAATACAAAAAACTCATGGCTTTTTTAATTAAAACTCGAAGAAAAGTATCTCTCCAGGATACAGAGTTGATATGAATCGAGAATATTATACACTCACTTTTCTTATAATTTCTTCAAGCAAATTAAATAAAGTCGAGTGAAAGTTCCCTGATCTTGAAAATAATCAACGAATCTATTGGCTATGTGCAAAGTGATAGGGGGGATAGACAAATCGATCGCAGCCATGCTGTGCAGAAATTTGAAATATATCGGGACTGTAAAATTTGTTTTGATAATTCCACGTTGAATTCGTTGTGTTGTGAACAGCACAAATAATGGAAAAATAGTTTGTACAAATTTTATACTTTTACAAAATCGGCTTGGAAATTGAAGCAAAGAACGAAATGGATGGCTGATGTGAAAAGAAAAAGTAACTGACAACTTCAAATTTCGATTTCAATGAATCAATTTATTTTTTCGATAATTATAAGTTCACAAGTTTAAACAAAAGTTTCATGGCCAGAAGAAATACAGAAGTCTGTCTAATCATACCAAATCAACCAATAATTAAAAAAGTAACTGAAATGAATCCAGCTCAACTCAACAATAACGCAGGGTACTTACATTTAGAGATGTTTTGTAGGGTGTTGATGTCACCGAAGTTTGGTTAATAATATGGGCTTGTATTAAATACATTTGGCAGTTAATTCTCAGCTCTTCAACATTTCTCACATGTGCTAAAACTAATTTATTACCTCTCATCACAGATTCAGGTTGGAAAGATGTATTATGTTTAATGCTTTCAAATCATGTTCTAATTATAATATCCATTTGCTTAAACTCATAAATATTTTAAATTGCACTTGGATATCGACAATGCTACACATTTCTTCAAGTTTTTCAGTTGATTTTGATAGAAATTATCAAAACATGGCTTATCATCAAACTGTCAAATAATTCACGAGTCCCGAAATGTTGCGTTCGCTAGGCGCCGCCTATGTCATGCACATAGCCAATATTTTTGCTATGGAATTCCTATGAATGTTATTACAACTTATATTCACTTTTCTGTCTGTTGCGTTGAAGATACACATTTTTTTTTGTTGGAAAACTGATAATAAGTTAATCATTCAAGATAGGAAACTCCACCCCTGAGGTCAATTATTTTTGGAATGATTAAGTATTTTTGCCTGCCGAATACGAAACTGCAATCAATACTATTGGAGTAACGACCGTTCAATCCTCCAAAATCGGGGATTTTCTAACATATTATGTGATAATATATTTTGAGACTAATTTTTCCATTAAACAAAAACACTTCTTATTCGCACAAGTACTCTAATGGAAAATAGCTTTGCTTGTATCCCCATCAGTTGTTTGTCACCGACTGAAAAAATATAACTTCAGAAATACTGTCAAAATCTGACCAAGAGCCCGTGTCATAAGTTTACGCACATTGAATACGGGAACTTGTGTTATCGATGTCGACAATGCTACAGACATGCTCGCCATATATTTTTTATGGGGCGAAGTGATGGTAGGAGGGATGCTGAACTAAGGAGGTGAAAAATATTGAAAGTTCACCACTGAGGGTAGTAAAAAACAAAAGTTCACAATAAAATAAAGCGACGCTTGTCAATTGCAGTCACCTAAAGCTTGGCGTTCACCTGCTGCAACGTTCAAAATATGTCAATAGAATGGGCCCGAAAAAATATGTGAGTTTACTACAGACAATTGAAGGGATCTCACTATTAGCCTTCCAACGACACATATTTCTCACGCCTGTCTTTTTCAATGAGGCCGAATGCCGCTGGGCCCTCTAGTTTTGGAGAAAATTTAGTGATTTTTTTATGAAAAGTTTACATTCCAAATTTGGTGGGCCCAGCGTCCTTCCGCCCCATTGAAAATCACTGGCCGACGAAAGGACCCCGCAAAATCCTTATGGAAAATGGCTCTCGGCTAAATTCGCTGAAATTCTGCAAAAAAATAGTATTCGGTATGCTGATCAAAAGTCTCAATGGGCACAACCCTCCATTTTCAACCCCAGACCCCATACAGCCCCCCAAAGCCCCCAAAGTAATATATGTTAATTAGACAATAAACCCTTGATAACGTACTTGACAAATCTATCGAACTATTTGTCAATTGTGACAGATATTTTATATATGTACGAGGTATACCTGAAATGTGAGGTCACGACACTCAAGAAGCTTTCGACAAACGAAAACACAGAAAGAGGAATACTCGGCAACTATCCTCAATAGGACTGTTTCGCGAACCCAAGGAAAAGTTGCAAAAAAGCGCCGATAACCTGATCGACAACCCGAATATATATATATATATATATATATATATATATATATATATATATATATATATATATATATATAATATATATATATATATATATATATATATATATAATATATATATATTATTACATGGTATACACATGAAAGATTTTAATAAAACCAATTGAAAAATCTTTAACCTTGCTATTGTGTAATGGGGCATTCATGAAGGATGGGGTGGTGGTGCGGGGGGTGAAGGAGGGGTGTGCTTAATGTATACATATATATATATATATAAAAAGCTTCAAAAGATTGAAATGAAACAACTAAAGAATCTTTAACCTTGAAAGTGTGTAATGGGGCGTTAATGAAGGGTTGGGAGGGGGTGTGGGGGTGAGGGCGAGGTGTGGTGAGGGTAGAATGTAGGAGTCGGTTGGAGAAAGGGGTGGGCAGTGAAAGGAAACGCTTTAAGGATGAATTGAAACTGTTATGCATTAACACACCAAAAAGTGTACTTTGGGGGGCTGTAGGAGGTCTGGGGTTGAAAATGGAGGGTTGTGCCCATTAAGCCTTTTGATCAGCATTCCGAATACTATCTTTTTGGTTTCAGCGAATTTAGCTGAGAGCCATTTTCCATAAGGATTTTGCGGGGTCCTTTATATTGTTCAAAGACAAATGGTAAGATTCCCCCAATTGTCAGTAGTAAACTCTCAGATTTCTTCGGGCCCGTTCTATTGACATATAATGTATTTGAGGTTATGAAAAAGCGTGATTTCTGATTAAAATGAATACTTTTGGTAATGTATTTTGTGTGGAACAGTTGATATATAGTAAACGCATTGTGCTAAAAAAAATAGGGGGGCATTTTGTTGGTTTTTAGTGGTTGAAAATGCAGTTTGAAAATCCCCTATTTTGGATAATTGGTGACCGTAACTCAGTAAGCATTAAAGAACCCCAAGTTTCGATTGCAGATTTGTGTTCAGGAGGCAAAAATACGTTAGAACTCAAAAATCATTGACCTCAGGGTCAAGATACAGAAAATTCGCCCAAAAGACACCTAAATAATTTTAACTGAATTTGATTTACAAACTACGTCACATGTTTTGCTATTCAATAGCTTCAGTTAAATACTACTAAGAAGCTATTGTATTGCGGAACAGTGACTTTGTGAACCCAATTCAGTAAAATCATTTGATGAAGTATCTTCTGTTCACTTTGGAATGGTATTCCACTCCTCATTTGATATCAAAATTTACCTGTGATTGCACCAAAGCCACTTGTCCATATTGACATTATAATTCAGCAGTGTTAGTATGTCATAGTTGAATCTTTATAAAATACTAGGATCACTTCTTTCTTTGACAGCCGACCACATAATCACTACTTATATAACGTAATTTGGTTTCATCAATCGGATTCACTCATATCTCTCGAATGCTGGAACGCAATAATTGAACATATGTCTGTATGTCACATGGGAATTCAATAAACCAATATTCCATAAAATTGTGGAATACGAATTGAATTATGCATATTGAATCATTATTATTATTATTCTGATGAAACTGTCTACTATTTGTGGATTAATAGTTATTTAATCAACTAGTGTATTAATGGTGGCGATTATTAATTGACATAATTATTGTTAATGCGTTAATGTTCAAGATCATTAATCGCCATTTACATATAAGAGTTGATTACCAAATTTTTCTGCCGACCTCGTTCCTGGGATCAACTCGGATTTGCAAATACATAAATTTGACAGCGAGAAGGTAATATGATTTGGAATTTGAATAATATTTGAATTCGTGTATGTTTACTTGCCTAATGATGCATTAATAGAGAAATCGATCATTAATAGGCCATCAATGATTGATTTCGGTGTACGTTTGGCTGCATATATCACAATCATGCATTAATTGAGAAATTGAACTTTAATAGGGGTCATCAACGATCGATTTCGTGTACATTAAACAGACTCGTTAATACGAGGTCGCCGGAAAAAATTAATAATCTATCCCCATATGACGTAGAGCATGTCGAGAGCCCCTTTTCAAGTACTTTAATTTTTAGGTCTCAGTTTGAAAGTTGTAATAGGTGAAATCAGATTTTAAAAGTAGTCTATTGAGACAATTGTACTCATTCAAACCTTTCTTGAGAACTGTCTGTGATATCGTCAACCCAAATATTTTACTAAAGTACCGACTATACGAAACCAAAACGAATACTTTGGAAATATGTGAAATTTATTTGAGGTTAGGAAATGATTTTTCAGTTTGTAGAAGTTGATTTAATTTTGTTTTGTTCTAATTGATCCACGCCACTGCTCGATGTATGTTAATAATTGACACACACAGTTGCTTGTTCAAATGTTCAAATACGTGACATGCCTTTAAATTAGTCTTTGCATGAAATATGTTCAGATATTTATGGAAAGTTCTATTTTTGGGAACAATAGATTTTTAGAAGTCGAATGTTATTTTCAGCCATTTTTCCAATGAGAAGAACTATTATTAATTCATAAATGCCCTTGGCACCAAGAACAAATGGAAAATTAAGACCGATAATTCAAATTCAACTTCAGATGCCTATATGAAATGAATGATATTCATGATAAGTTTTGTGAATGGAATTGGTGCCAAGAATTTTTCACTTTCCTTATGGAGAGGAAGGAAATTTCTCAAGGAATTTGACTGATAATACAAGGCCATTATTAGTGTGTGGCGACTGAGCTTGTCTTGGTCAACGTAAACTAATCACAAGTATTTTCTCCTCCTTTAAGGACAATAAAAATATTATCAACCACCAAGTGGAGATACATATTGAATTCTTTCAGGTGGGTGTTCATTTATAGGATTATTGTATTGATCATTAATTTTTTTTATACCTAATACATCTTTTTTTAGTAGGTGGAGAACATCCTTCATGAACACCCCTTGGTTGTGTGGGATATCCTGTATCCTCTTCCTCAAATTCACATAATAAAAATTAACTTTTGCAAGTTTTTTATTGAATGTGCGATGTATAGTTTTGGTTTACCAATTGGTGGTTACTCATAAGAGAGTAAAACATGAAACTAATTCGAGAATTAAAGAACGTTAGTTGAAAAAAATAAATAAATGGTTCATAAGCTTGCAGGAGCTTGTCAGTAAATATGCTCTTATAATTCACATATTTACCTACCGAAAAAACATGGGTGGTTTCCTCAGCGTTTTGGAAAGCGCAGTGATTTGAGTCTAGATCGACTATGTCTCAAGATCTTGAAGGTTTCAAAATTGAAATACACTCAAGTTAGTCATAGTGTCAAGTACCACTTCAACCCTCTTGCATATTCATAAAAATGCGATTCATAAGCATTTTTTCATAAACTGAAAAAAGAAAACACGTTTTTTTTGTACAACTGGCAAAATACAAATTATATTTAAGCATAATAGGAGCAACGATAAAAACCCCACCAGTTACAATTATGGTATTTAATTGATCGTATAATGAAATCAAAATTGATTTGTTGAAAATATAAACAGGATGTTCATAAAATCAGATGTGGAATCATCTGCGACTGAAAGATAAACCTTAGTCACTATCTATCAGATGTAGTTCAATGTCCAGCGTGGCTTTAGCCGGGGAAGTAGTTGTTTTCTGTTAGACATTCACAAAAAATAACTTCATTTTAATCGTGGATTTTTCAATTCACAGAAAAATCTTTCTATCAATATTCAATTGAGAATGTTTCCCTTTTCAACATGAATACCCCACAAGAGGTTATCTTGACGATGGAAGATAGTGACTAAGGTTTATCTTTCAGTCGCAGATGATTCCACATCTGATTTTATGAACATCCTGTTTATATTTTCAACAAATCAATCTATCATACCCCATGACAGGTTTTAATGTCAGAAAACAATAATTTCAAAGTGTCTCTCCAAAAGAAATGATTCTAACTTTTTCCATCTTTGCAAAGTGAGATTGCTTTTGAAAATGTGTTTCCCATTTCTTCCGGTCTTCCTGATGATCGTGGAAGCGTGAAATAGATTTTCGTGACAAAATTATTGAAGACCTAGTGAATGCGATGTCTCTCCTGCGTCAATGTTACGAATGATTTCTGGTGAGTACTCTCTTTTTGGAAAACATTCTTCTTTGCCTCATTCATCTTTATGAGTTCTTAATCAAGACTGGAATAAAAAATCAAATAACTATCTGAATGAAAATGCAAATTTTCAATTTCAGATTTTTTCTTTTGAGTTAGGGCCTTATCAGAATATCTATCAGATGTAGTTCAATGTCCAGCGTGGCTTTAGCCGGGGAAGTAGTTGTTTTCTGTTAGACATTCACAAAAAATAACTTCATTTTAATCGTGGATTTTTCAATTCACAGAAAAATCTTTCTATCAATATTCAATTGAGAATGTTTCCCTTTTCAACACGAAATCAAAATTATTCAGAGGAACAATTCTCTACGACAACTCCATGCTGAGAATAATGAACTGAAAAGTAGTAATTGTACAAAAATGTTAGGCAATGGTACGTACGAGTCCAAAACGGAACCTGGAATTGGAGATGGAATAAACTTCGCGGGAGGAGCCCAGTTACCCAGTTCAAGACAAAATATATGTAATTATGCAATGTGAAATATTGTTACGAATCTTGCTTTCAAAATACTGAACTAATTATTGTTCAATTATTTAAACTTCATAAAAACAACACAATAATGCACTTTGACAACGAATTGAATCAATCACAGTTCACTACTAAAATATTGCGAACGACACTGTATCCCAATTACTTCGTCTTCTTTATGGTGGATAAAACGAGTAATGTACTCGCTGGTTGAGCTGTCGCTTGTATAAAGGTCATAAGTGCCCAGAAACTCGTTGGTTACCTTCTAGAATTATGGAAAACTATCGACCTTTCGGGAAGCCTGCCATTACGTCACCCCGCGTCAGTCTTTCCAGATGAACCGTCTTAATATTAGAGCTGAATTGGATCATGTAAATAACATCACTGATTCCTTTCTTTACTTCATACGGTCCTTCCCAGAACGGGGAAAGTTCGGGGGATACACCTTCCTTCCTACGTGGATTGTACAGTCAAACTTGATCTCTGCCATTGAATCCTCCTGAATCAACTTTTAAAACATGACGAGCTTTCATCCTGTCACTTGCCAATATCAATCTCTTCCTAGATGCCTCGTGAATTTTGAACAGGCCATCCCTCATTTTATCATGGACAGCTGCTCTGTCCCTTTAATGTTTTTCCACTACTTTGGAAATATACCCTTCCATAGTCCGGTTGAATATTTCAACCATACCATCCGACTGGGGGTGGAGCCCAGTAGTTTCGAACTTGCTGATACCCATGAGCTCATAATCTTTTTTGAAAAACTTTGACTCAAAATTTCTTCCATGGTCGGAATGTAACTTCATCGGTACGAAAATCTTGAGAACATGTTGTTCACCAATGACCTCGCCATTGAGGATCCCTCCTGGTCTGGAATGGCATAGAGTACAAGCGGCTCTTTTATTATCGATAATTTAAAAAATATATTATTTGTGAAATGTAAATTACTTTTTGTTAGACGGTTTCGTTTCTATCTATTCTATTCTATCTGATGATAATCACAAAAAATACCTCTTTGCCGTAGTTACTGACTTTAAAGTCCTCGGACCATGTCTAGACTGGGAGAAATATGAATCCTGGTAGCACTTTCACTGACATTATACTTTTTATGTTTTCATTTACTGGTAGACTCATAAACTCTTTTCAGAACTCTAACTTTCCACTCAATAATTTAAGTCTGTCCTTTCAGTATTTTCTCTCATCAAAACAGAAATAAAACAAAGGTTTGAGCTCATTAACGAAGAATAATGAATTTATTAAGCTCTGGTTCAACGGAATATTCTGGGGCTTTCAGGTCCCTGATTTAAGTAAATGAGATCACAAAAGGAAATATAATCATATGGTAAATGTTGTCTTTGAATTAAAATGATTATTATTCAAATTGAACGTATTCTGAAGTGTACTATAAGTAAATTGAATTACGAGAAAATTGAATAACTAGAAAAATCCTTGTGGGCAAGGCCTGTTACTGCATTACTCAACAAAATGCCTTCGAGAAATGTTATTTTCGGAATATCTAGAACAAAACTGCTCATCTCAGTAACCATGAGATTCTCCCATCCTAAAACATCACCCTTACAAACATTACAGCTATACGGTCCCCAAAATATATAGTCCAGTTATTATAGGTAGTCATTTCTATGGTATTTTTTCCTAAGCCGCGGAATATCTTCATTGTCGGGAAATATAATATTTCAGTACTCACAAGTTGAGAGTTTGAAAATCCGATGAAACAAAAACACTCTCCCATTAAATTTTCTTATTCATAACAATATTTTTCTGTTACTTAACTATTCTCTCTGGAAGATATTTTGTAAGCCTGCATTCGAGTACATTAAATGGCATCTCTTGCAAATTTAACCATTCATTTTCTATATTTCTTTTGGTTTTATCATTGATTTCTACATCTTCTTCCCTGTTCCAACAGAATAACCAAGCATTTGTACCCATATGTTTCGAATGCAATAGTTCAATCATCCTGCAACTGAACCCAAATCCTACGAAAAGAATTATTGAAAAAATATTTTTCAGAAAGGTCCTTATTGGAACCTATTTGAGAATAAACGATTAATTTTCGGCAAATTTCTGGAGACATTATTTTAAAATATCTTGTTATCAAAATATCTTGTCTTCTAAACATTTTCTGAATTAGTTCCTGGGACAACCAGGATGTATTTGTTGCCTCATCTGTCACAGGAAATGGTCCAGCTAATCAATGGCCATCCGTTCGAATGGAGTACCTACATTGTATTCCTTCATTTTACTCCTGGACCCAGTAGAACCTCTACCTGATCTTGTCCAAAGTCTTCCTAGATATTCTCCTGATTACCCTTCATGAATTTTCTTCAAGACTTCATTTATTCTCTTTTTGGGCAAAACTTATTGGGGAATCAGCTGACTTCCATTTGAGTAGTTCATTTTCTACAACCAGCGAATACCACTGTACCTACATTGCCTTGATGGGATTTGTGTCCAAAATATCTCTCCAGGTGAGGGTGTACCTGTTTCATTTTCATTCCAACGTAGAAAATCTCCAGTTGGCCCTGTCTCATGTGTGTTGTAGTCTATTCATCTTCAGTTGAGTGTTTCGTTCGTCTGATATTGGCGACTCCTTCAAGGCTTCAAGTTCTCTGACTTTGCTCAGATGCTCTAGGATACCTTCTTCTTAATAAGACATCTGCATCACTATTTGGTAATTCTAGGCGATGATCAGTATTGAAATGGTACTGGTTCGTCCTTCCTCTCATGGGCAGATCATCTGTAATTATTCCGATCCTCTTAACTCAGATGACCCTGGAATATGCTCCTCGATGTATTGGCAAATCCAGTTTTTTGTATCTGCCCAAAAACTCACTAGGTGATCCTGTCCTCGTCAGCTAGACACGATATATCATGTAGTGGCATACTGTATTCGTTTTCGTAACAATATTGATCAGGTCGATCAACTAGATCAGCTTTTTTACAGATAGCAAGCGTTGTTGGACTCATTTCAAATTAATGCGACAATACCGTGAACAAAAAACAAGCAAAATAGACTAACCCTCAATTGGTTCCCAATCATCATAACTTTATAGGATCTGATCTAACTTCTTGCAGAACCGATAACAGTTGACAGTGCATAAAAAAAACTAAATGTTTTAGTTCTGAACTGTTTACGAAGTCCTTAATAAGGCAAAAAAATAAATATGTGTACCCACCAATACTTCGCTGTTTCGCGGTCCCTAAAATTTGGAAAAATTTGTCTTTTTTTCGAATGTTTAACCACTGTAATTTATATATAATATATAATTACATGTCCTGACTGACTGATTCACTTACGATCAACGTACTTCCAGACCAAACCGCTGGACATTTGATATTCATTCCCTGAAGGGGTAAAAAGGGGGGTGAGAAGGGAGGTGAAAGTGAAACTACCGTTACTTTTGAAGTTAGAGTCATGCAAATTGGTATTTGGGCTCTTCTTTTCAAATGAAGTAACGCGTATTTCATGGTTTTCGAAATTTCTACCCCAAAGTGGTTGAAATAGGGGTTGAAAGTTTTTATAGGAGTTTCGTTAGTTTTTAAGAGTTGAGGCCCTAAAAATTGGTATTCAAGGTCTTTGTTTCAAATGAAGAAATGCGCGTTTCAGAGTATTTGGCAATTCAACCCCTAAAGGGGTGAAACGGGGGGTTGAAGTTTTATGGGGAAAAAATTTCGGGTTATTAGTATTCAATCTCCATAGGGGTGGAATGGTGGGTAAAAGTTTGTATGGGGGTTCCGTTAGTTTTCAAATAGGGGTCATAAAAATTCGTATTTGAGGCCATTATTACAATTAAAGGAATACATGTTTTGGTGTTTTTAGAAATTGTATACTTTAAGGGGTGAAATGTGGGTTGGAAGTTTGTATGGTGTTCCGATAGTTTTGAAGTTAGGGTCATGAAAATTGGCATTTGGGGTCTTTGTTACAAATAAAGAAATACGTGTTTCAGGAGGTTGTGAGAGGGTCCCGCTAGTTTTAGAATTAAGGCCATAAGAATTTGTGTTTTGGCTCTCTGTTACAAATAAATAAATCATTTTCAACCTTATTTGAAAATTTATTTCCTAAAGGTGTGAAAAGGGTTACAGAATTTTTAATAGTCGTCACAAAGCATTACTTTCGCAGTCGAATCAATTATGCCACCCAAACGAGACAACGGGATAATGGGAAGCAGACAAAGCCACAGATCTAAGCTAGATGGAACTACACAATGGAAAACATAGAAAAAAATACAAATTCTACGCGGACGAAGTCGCGGGTTCCAGCTAGTTCGTTATAAAATGGAATTATTCTCCCGTCATTCACGGGTGCGCAACAAGTTGAAATACACCCTGTAAATTGGTCTACACTCCCAGCATCTGAAATGCCCAAATCAGACTCAAATAAAAGACTGGGTCGAAAAATATACCTTTCATAAAAAAAAACGTATTTACTTATATAGGAATAACAAAAAACATAATTAATCGTGAAATGAAATAAATCAAGGAATTTGCCAATATTATATATATATATATATATATATATATATATATATACTAGGGGTTTATTGGGCTTTGGATTCTTAGTAAAACGAAAGACGTTCAATATAAAGACGTTTCGTCGTCAGCTGGGGACTTTTTCAATTTATTCTGTAAATAATGGAGGCCATTTTTGATTTGTTTTTTCGTAAATAATTTACATAAATTATGGATATAACCAATTTGGTACGTACCTAGGCATCATAATGGGGAAGTGAAGTGTAGTGGTTCACGCATTATGTGAATCGTTGTTTGTGTTTCATTTTTACAATTTTATTGTTGGGAATGTTGAAATACATAGTTTTTGATCTTCTGTCGTTCTCGTATGGGAGACAGCGCATGTGAAAGCAGCCCGGAAGTTACTGGTTTGACAGTGTGATGTGTCAGGTTCTATTATGTTGGGTTTGGGGCTTTGCTGTTGTGGGGGGAATGTGTGCAGATTGTTTTCGGGATATACTTGGATTTGTGTTGACAAGGAATTATAAAATTGTGTGGTAGATTCGACTTAGGTTATTTATGTCTGTTTTGTCATTCATCGCATTTTTGTTTTTTTTTATGTGTATCATTTCTTTGATGGTTCTTTTTTCAAGGTTATTTTCGTAGTCTAGTATTTTGGTATTTTCGAAATTTGGGTTATGATTTTTGTTTATTATGTGTTTATTGAGAGCAGTGGAGGATTTGGTCATGTATTTGTGGCCTTTTAGTCTGTTGCTGAGGAGTTGTGAGGTCATCCCGATATATTCACTTTTGCAATCATTGCATGGAATGCTGTATATTGTGTTTGACTTTTTCATTTTTGGCGTTTCACTTTTGAGCGGGGTGTATACTTGTTTGAGGAGGTTATGTGTTTTATAACAGACTTGGAAGTTATATTTGATTAGGATATTTTTGATGTTTTCTGCCAAACCTTGAACGTAGGGTATTATGATTGTTTTACGTACGTCGATGTTTTTTTGGGTGGTATGGATAATTGGTTGTAATGTTTATGGGTTCTTTGTTGGATGATGTTGTTTATAAATTTGAGGGGGTAGTTATTATTAATAAGTGTGTTTCTTACTTTTTCTAAACATTATTTTCTTAGGTTTGGGTTTGTTAATAATATTGCTCTGTCAGTTATGCCAGCAACTACGCTTTTTTTGTGTGTTAGGGGGTGATTTGATATGTAATTTAAATACCTTCCTGACCACGTGCTTTTGGTATACCATTGTGTGAGGATGTGGTTTTTTTCTCTGATTAGGGTGATATCTAGGAAGTTTATTCTGTTATTGGATTCTTTTTCGTGTGTGAATTGTAATTTCGTGTGGAATGAATTGAACGCGTTGGTGATTTCATTTAGTTTTGTGGATGGGATGGCCATAATGCAGTCATCTACATATCTTTTATAGAATGGTAATCCGAAATTTAGTTTTGAGATGACATCTTCTTCTAATTCTTCCATTATTAATTGGGCAAAGGTGCTTGAAATGGGGGAGCCCATTGCGCAGCCGTCGATTTGTTGGTAGTGATTATTTTGATATTGAAAATAGTTTGTAGATAGGGTTAGTTCAATGCCTTTAATGAATTCATTCATAGGTAGGGTAGTGTGGCTTTTTAGGCTATCCCATTTTTTTGTTATAATTTTTTTTACCATTTCATTAGGGATATTCGTATATAAGGATACAACGTCCAGTGAGATAAGTATGTGGTCTTCTGGAATTGTCATTTCATCAATGAATTCTTTGAAAGAGAATGAGTCTTTGATATAGTACTCGTTTTTTCCGGTGATGTTTGATATGATGTTGAATAAGAATTTTGACACTTTGTAAAATGGGGATTGTGTACTTGATATTATAGGCCTTAACGGAATGTCTTTTTTATGCAGCTTGGGTAATCCGTATATTTTTGGGGGGTTAGAGTTGTGGATTAGTAGGTTTTTTCTTGTGCATCTGAAATAATTTTTTTTTCCTTCCATTGTTTTATCATTTTATTGTTTTGGTTCTGGTGTTTGTTGGTAGGGTCATTTTTAAATTTTTTGTATGTTTTAGTGTCGTTTAATAGGTGTAGCATTTTTTTTTCATAATCAGCGTTATCCATTATAACAGTTTGGTTACTTTTGTCCGGTTTGAGGATCGTTAAATGTGGGTTGTTTTTAATGAATTGTTTAGTTTTTTTCAAATCTTTGATATATATATATATATATATATATATATGTATGTCAACAAGAATAATACAGATGGGTATATTACACTTTCTTCGTACCTAAGTGTTAAAACAGTTGTGGTTGGAAAACTTTCGAGAATTATTCCATTAATGGTGTTGTTAATAATGTATAAGAGCTATTTTTAGGACAAGTGAGTAAAGTGTAGCATTAAATCACGAACCTGGATGTTGCGAGTGATTAAATGCGCTTCACTCACGTGTTTTAACTCCGATTTTTTCCATATTCGCAGAAATTAAAAGAAATTATTGAAAAAGATAACACACATGTATTTATTCATTACTTATTAGAACATAACAAAATTGAAACCAGCCTACTAAGAATAAAAATCTGCGCAACCGTTGCTTGTGTTGCATTTAAGTTGGAAACCAACATATTCGATATGAATAATTCGAGCTATGAGCAATGTGTATGATGGTTGTTTATTGGTAACCTAGGTAACACTTTTGATCACTTGTGAAATAGTTATTTATTATACAAGGGAAAAAAGTATTAGATTTTAGCTCGAGGTTGGTTGACGCCCGACGCGAAGCGAATTGAGACAAAAAAAACCGAGAGCTAAAATCTAATATAATACTCTATTTTTTTCTGTGACGGGAAAAACGACGATTCAATATTGAAAAACATATTATTACAATATAAAATTACCAATGTGAAATTTGATTTTTTAACTGGTAGGCTGTTGTACTTATAGCGACAATTAGACCCTGCGTTGCTAAGGAAACCTTTGAAGTAATCAAATATTTGCCAATTTAATTCTGTGATTTGATTTAAAAATTGCAGCGAAGATGCGAGCGCCTCAACCAGGCGAATCATTAAATGCGCTTTACTCACGTGTTTTAAATCTGATTTTTTCCATTTTCGCAGAAATTAAAATAAATTATTTTGCAATTGTTGCATAAATAATAATTATGTCATTGACTCCAACCAGCCTACTAAGAATAAAAATATGCTCTACCGTTGCTTGTGTTGCATTCAATTTGTGGAAACCAGCCTACTCGATAAGAATAATTCGACCCCGTTGCTGCGCTATGAGCAATGTGTATGATGGTTGTTTATTGGTAACCTAGGTAACACTTTTAATCACTTGTGAAAAAAAGATTTTTAATCACTAGTGATTAAAAGTACAACTTCTCTCACTAATTCGAGTTGGAATACGTGACATTTTAGTTTCGAAAATGGAAAAAATAATTTTTATACTAATAGAAAATGCTTTGTTTAGGTTACATTACTGTTTTAAAAATTGTTTTAAAATTGCTTGGGTTAAATCTTGCAAGTATATTTTGACCGACTTTTAGTCGTCCGATTGATTTGAAAATTTGGCAGGTGTTTATAATTCCGATAACAATGCATTATGGAATTTTTGTTAGAAAAAATACTAATGGCGGCTCCAAGATGGCGGACGAGATTCGTGATTATGGTTCGACTCGATTCAAAATTGGTATATGGGGGGTTTTCGGGTCGGAGATTATGAAATTTTTGTCAAAATTCATAAATTCAAGATGGTGGCCCCAAGATGGAGGACGAGTTTTGTCATTATGGTCCGATTCGATTCAAAATTGGTAAGTGGCGGTTTTCGCGGTCGGAGATTTCGAATTTTTTGTCAAAATTTATAAACTCAAAGATGGCGGCTCCAAGATGGAGGACGAGTTTTCTGATTATGGTCATATTTGATTAAACATTGGTATGTGGGGGTTTTCAGGTTCGAAGATTATGAATTGCCTGTCAAAATCTATGAATTCAAGATGGAGACTTCAGGATGGCGGATGAGTTTTGTGATTATGGTCAGATTCTATTCAAAATTGGTGTGTGGGAGTTTTTGGGGACGGAGATCATAATTTCTTTCAGCTCAAAACTTACAGGGAAGAGGCCTTGTAATAACAATGCTCTATTAGAAATGAACAGATTTAAGGCAAACTAACCAAAGAGTAAAAAATAAAATAACTAATGAAAAACTTTTTTAAAGACAAACTTTTATTTAAGCCGTGTACTAAAACGTATAAAATGAATTTAAGTCATTGCTGACAATAATTCAATTATTTTTTGTTGAATTATTTGGTTTCAAAAAGCTTGTCGCGCGAATTGTAATAAAATTAACAAGTTGTTACTTTCCAACCAATCATTGTCCAATGAAATTAATTGGTACCTACTTTTATGAACACTTCGCCTGACAAGGTTTTTGAAAACAAATAATTCAACAAATAATAATCAAATTATTGTCAGCGATGACTTAAACTTATTTTATACGTTTTAGTACCAGCCTTAAATAAAAGATTTTCTTTAAAAAGGTTTTTTATTAGTTATTTTTATATTCGGGATATCGGTAGTTATGCTCCGAGTACACGAAAGTGTAGATAAATAGAATATAAAGTCATCGGATATTGCATATCTCGCTTGAATATAATAGATTTTTCTGTATATTATCATTAGCACATAATTTTGAAAGATATTCAATCGTGGTAGTGAGTTTTTGTATAGACTAAACCGCACTAGTATTCCATAGCGAAGAAGTGATTCTACAACAGCCTCATATATCAGTAGCAGAAGTGATTTAAACATTATATCTCTCAGTTGGTGAAATCATTTTTTTTATTTTTGTAGTTAGATATAATCAAATGCTCATCTACTTCAAGAATTTGGCCTATAAAAATTTCGAGGAATTTAACCTCTGTAATTACTCAAATTTGGAATTTTTTTGAGTTTTATCGAAGTGTAGTTTAGCATGTTGTTATTTGAAATAGAAAATGCTAAGTAATGTGTTTCGTTACTGTTGAGAGATAACTGCTAAGCACTCAGCCAGTTTTTTTCTAGTAGGCTGATCATTTTCGTCCTAATTTTTATCAATCCAGGTATTTCCATCGAAAAGTACATCAAATAATTATTGCGTTAGCTTTGATTGAGAGCGTTGAGTTGATATATGTTAAAACCAAGACCGGACCTACAACAGTTCCTTGTGGTACTCCCAAACTCACATTCACTAGAGGTGCAATTAATTTTGATCTTTTGTTGCCAATCTTTGAGGTAATTGGGAATACACTCAACACATATATATATCCACTGGAACTGACTGGACATAATCCATTCAAAGGACACCTGAAAACACTGAGTACAACAATTAAGACCTAAGTTGTAGACAATGCAACAAAGGGAGAAATACAGCACGCCAAATACTTTGCGCGAATGTGAGGTGCTCAGGAGAAAAGTAATACATAGATAACTTGAAGTGAGCTCCGAAGAATATGACAAATAACCAGTATATTGCCATTACAAGATCGTAGCTACACCCACCATGAAAACTTCATTATCGAAGTGTTTTTCGCATTGCTATTGAATTCACTAACCCCGTATAGTAGGATCAAAATCAAACACGATCGTTCAATGAAGTATTGCAAGGGTAGTTAATTCATCTTATATCACCCGGTATATGAACAGAATGAAATCTGAATAATGATCATGCGGCCGACCACTGGTAATATTGTCATATATGTGACATTGACATTATTTTTGTTACATTGATCCTCACAAAACTGATTTAATTTTAGAGTCGTTAATAATGGCGTTGCATTAGTTTCATTGCCAATTATTGTGAATCGATTACAATCAACAATAAAAAATGAATCGTTGATTTGATAGGCGTTCATATTAAGTAGAGTAAGGATATTTTATATTCTCGAACTAGACCACAACTTTTCGCATACAGCTACACAGTCTTTCGACACAAATGTTTTCTAGAATTGAAAAATTTGATTTTTGTATATGGTGATTTCAAATGAATCTGTTTCTTTCGGATACTTTTCACTTTCAATTGCCGACAAAAAATCTGGAAGAGTTTATTAATTGTGTGATTCAATCATTTGATAGTTCATTTCTTGGGGCATATTTTCGATGATAGCTTGTCTCACCAAGGCTTGTAGCAGAAAACTCCGATGAAAACTATACTACATTCCTTATATTGGAACAGGGATTCAGACTGCTAATAATATTGGAAATTGCTTACAAGGTTGGTCCAGTTTTTTTTTATACATATTGTGACGTGTTTTTCTAGGGTCTGTTTTAATAACCCTCAAACTCCTAGAAAGTCACGTTATTTATGACGCCAGAATTTCAGGCAGGAAATATTTTCCTTTCTCTATTTCAAATCTCGGGCGATTTTATAGTGGTTGTCTCCACGCACTAGGGTAGCTACAGATGGAGATACGGAACGTCCAGGGGTCTGGTATGTTGACACTTTTTGAATCTTTACAAAATACTGTAGGCTTTGAGTACAATTTTTGGATACTGACCGCCGATTGCTTTTATGTCTCCCAAAGAGACAGACAGACAGACATACATAAATGTCTTAGTTTGTTTTTCTTAACTAATTTCTTTTTTTACAACATGACTAAATACGTCTGCTGCGTAACATCAATACTTTATATGAAATAGAAAAGGTTTCTTTTTTTTTTCAATGTGATATAATATGTATTCATATGATTCAATGTGATATAATATGTATTAAATTAACTGGTATATTTAAATGCTCAAATCGTTTTGTCACCACAATTTTCAAATACAAGTATTTTTGCTTGTATCTAAACAAAATCGGTCTGGCCACCTTTAAATAAATATATATATATACCCATATTTATAAACAATCCTATTAATATACTAGTGACAAAAATGATAATTTACATTCACGGTATATATATAACTGGCCAAATGAACAGTAATTTCACTGCAATTAAGGAAATAAAATGAACTAATCTTAATAGCAAAAAACTATTTTTTCCTGAACACGGTTAACTGACTGACTCAGAAAGTGATTTTTCAAGTTTGTAGGCAAGTGGTTTTAACTTCCCGACTTCCCCTTGTCAACCCCAAAACAAAATTGAATACTTCGTTTCACTTGTGTATTACCTAAGCTGCACGTTTGCAATAATCCCGGCTGTGATATTTTTTTCTCTGTTCCTTAAAATAGCCCTTTTGTGCTACGACTTTTCTTGTTAACAAGATTTATATTTTTGGCTTTGTTTTACTATTGTTTATGCTCGGCGATTTCCCTGAGCTAAAACAATATTAACAACTGGGCGTGGATACAGACGACAAAGCATCACCGTGTTTTCGTGATATAAAATAACTTATTTCCCCTTAATGTAGTCAATTACGCTTATTCACGCAAATCACCTTCCCAAGTCGCTAAATGAATTATTCCTCCTGAATATGACTATAACTTGGAAAATTCGTGAATTTTGTTTTGCTCGGCACGTATTTTCCGGAACAAATAAACTTTCAATTCAGCGCATATATCGCGGCCGTTGTTCTGATTCGGTTAGTTCCTGAATCGGAACAGCGGGAAACAAGAATTATTGTTATGTAATTGGTTTATACGTCAATGGCTTAAATTCGGCGTTTTCCCTGAACTTAAGACAATAGAAAATTTAAATTTACTGATTGAAGTGATGTAAACTTTCGCGTCAGTTGTTTGCATTCGGCGTTTTCCCTGGACTCAAACAACTGAAAACATAACTCAATAATTATAATAACGGTCAAATAAGAGAAGTATTTATGAAAGATTTCCCTTGATTTCTCAAGACAAGACAACTGCCAGAGCTTATGTGAGAATTGATTTCCGCGGGGAAACAAAATAAAATCATCTACTTTATATTGTTCAATTTGGCAAATAAATCATATATTTTTACCCGTAATCCAACCAACACTTTACTAAAATGTCAATCCTACCCTAAATTGAACACTCGACTTCACAAAAAATTCGTTTGAACCATTCAAAAATAACCAAATTAAATTTTCACTCTGTAGTCTTTTGACAAAATTAAGCTTTTCGCAAATGCTCAAATAAAGGAAATGATAATAATGCAAAAAAATGTATTTAACTTCTCAGGTAATGAATTAAATCAAAGAAAGAAAACTATTGCAAAACTAAGATGTAAATGACACGACAGATAACTAAATAAATGAAATAATAATAATACAAGCAATAATATTCAAACTCCCGGCAAATAATTGAATCAAATGCAATAATAATAAACTCTGGGTGCTTCAGCACACGGAGAAACCAAGCTCAAATACAAGTTATTCACAATTTCCACTTACGGATACCTCAATGCTTCTGGACCTCGAAACTATTTGACACTCTTTTACACTTTTTCTCTCGCTTAACTGCAACCAGACTATGTATCATGACAGGAACAAGTAAAAGTGTCGATGCTAGTTTCATCGTACCTTTTATGGATCTCGAATTTATGACCAAACTAGACGAAAAAGCCCATTAAGAAAGGCGCGTTTTTTGTCCGATAAACCGAAACTGAACCGAAAATCTTAAGGATGATTTCGTGTCTGTTACAAAAAATAATGTGGTTTTTCCAATCGCGATTTTGGTTTCGTTCTCGTCTTTTACAAAACCCATCACCGGAGCTTTTATATATTATGCATGATGTTGACGTGAATTCCAGTAGCTTTGGGTATGTACATTAATTTTCTAACAGGGAAATGAAATATTTTGCCAGACCGGAACTAATAGAAACCCCAAATAGGCAGGGACGTACCAAAGTTAGGTTAAATATTCTCTAGCCGTTCTTAGTAACGGAGCTCTAAAAAATGCTTCGTTACAATATAACGAATATACAATTCCTTCGAATGATAATTATATTATAAAATATGTAATATCCGATGAAATTCTAATTGATACTGTGAACGATAACATTTCAATAGGTGTTATGAAATTTGTGAAAAAAGATTTATCCGTTGTTTTTTTTTGCAATTCAAAATCAACTCACAATTGAATAAAACGTTTTACTTTATAATAATCGATTATAAATTCCAGCCAGTCGGAGGTCGTTTACGTTAATATTTTGAGGGGAATATGGGCTTCCATCATCTAGTGCGGATTTGTATATGCCCACTATCGACAGTTTTGTCTGTTCACCGTTTAGATAAAATGTGAGTGGAAAAAACGATATTCTTGACAAAAAAAAAGATACTACTATGGATGCTACCTACCGAAGGGTGAATAAGTCAAGTGTGGCGGACCATATGATCGAATCTGGTCACAAAATTAATTTTCATAATTTGAAAATGATCAAATCGGTCAACGACACAAGAAAATTAGACTGCCTGGAGAGCACAGTTATCCACTAAAACATAATAAAAATTTACTCAATGAGGATAATGGATCTATGTATTCCACTTTATTTACTTTGATTCCCATAGACCTATCAAGATCCCATTAGCGTCTTAAGGAATAATAATCAGTATAAAATAATCCAATTAGAAACACCAGGTATAAATTGTAAGAAAATGTTACAAATGTTACATTTAGTGTAGTTAACCTACTGATGATGATAACTTAGTTATCGAAATGCGCATATATGTGTGAAGTGAGTAAGTGTGGTGTGGTGGTGTGTGCAATTCTTTGATAGTTCTACTAAAACAGTGAAGATGATTTATTAAAGTAAATTTCTAAACATCTTTTCTCGATGAAGTTATATATTCGTATATTTTTATCTATATGTCAGGAAAATACGTCATATATATATATATATATATATATATATATATATATATATATATATACTTTCCAATATCAATATTGAATCGATTTTGAATTCGTTCATCAGGAAGCACGGTCTACTGCCCGTTCATGTAACAATTTTAGCGAGTCAAGATCAACAACTCTCTTTTGTTCACAATCGAAGTAGACCTAAGAAAGACACCGGATGTATGAGGTGTGAATTTATTCGTAATTATTTCCAGCGAACTGAAATAAGATCGGAAAATATTCTGTTTGATTTGGAAAAATTCATTATTCACACAATAGCTGGATAGAATATATTTTCCATGTCATCATAAATGTTTATAATTCCTATTTGCATGTGCATGAGAAGTAGTAAATTGTTGAAACCTCTAACATCGCAGCGGCACGAAACTTTCAATTATAAAAAACTCTATGGCATTGTCGGTTGGGCACGTACCAGGCAAAAGTTTGGGTTACGTATTTATTTTTTTGGAATATTCGTTTCCAACTGAACTGATTTTTTCAGAAGGATCTTCATTCCTTTTCAGATTTACGAATACAAAAACTGCTTAGTGACGTTTCGATTAGTATCAATCAATTGGCCATTCAATATTTATAGCCGACATGGTTTGTCTATATTGATTCCGGAATGAACATTTGATCATTTGTTCTACTGTATACAGAGTGAATGGTGGATAAATATATCCAAAATATATGTAGACAGGTGGTCTATGGTTATGAAGAAATTGACAAAATACAGCTCCGAATAAAAAAAAAACAAATTCGGGAGTGCCCAAGCAAAAAACCTTTACGTTTGATTCACATGTTATTTAGCTTAAGAAAAATTCATATGAAGTAGTGCATTAATTTTTTACAAACTGTGTAAATTTTGGCAAAATACAAAAACATATGTTTCCGATTTTCCTAATATAACTCCGGAATCAAGATACTTATATGTAATTTTCGCTGGGTAATAGGTACGAAAATTCCCAACTTCGCCGTAACCTTATTGGTGATCACTTCTCATTCAAGAATTCCGAATCTATAGACTTATTACCCCTCTATATAATAAAATAATAGTAATAGAAAACACTAATAACGCCCCACTTTCGAATACCGGTTGCAACGAAATACTTTGCGTTTATTTTGTGAAGTGTCAGTACAAATCCTGGGAATTATAGTAGGCATATTAGATACAACGTTTATCGTAAGTAGATATAATACAAAGATTCAGTGTCGGCATCAATGAAACAACAGATATTAGAAAAATCAAAGAAATTGTAAGAAACTGAATTTACTTCGTCATTGGAATTTTTCATATTTTACTATGCAATTCAAAATGTTGTACAGGATGTTGTTTGACTTGGGGCAATGTTCAAATACGAACCTGCATTTTTTGTATGTATTTTTTCATACGTCATATCTGTCATAGAAAAAATACAGTTTTATAAGGATTTAGAGATATTTCAGAAATAATGAGCTACCATCAAGACTAGTAATGATAGCAGTTCGAATTTCCTAATTATCAACAGTTAAATAATATAATGAAAAAACTATTGCTATTACAACTTCTATTTAGTTGATTAAAACAAAATAGTAGTAAGCAAAATGAGGCTTTAGCGGACAAATGTTTAGTAGATTACTGATTTTTTGTTCTATTGACATTGGTCATGAAATTTTGTTCATAATATGAAAAACTAGTATATTGTAAATTTGGAAAAATACTTGTATACATTTTCGAACAGGAAAAATTCTTGAGTTTATTTCATTGCATTATTTTCGGGAAAATAGCAATTTATTCAAAATATTCCGAAGCTTGTCAGATTTGAAGCATTTCTTCCATTGGGATACAATCCAATCCTGAATATTCAATTACATTCAGTTCGCGGTTTCCTCAAATGGCGTGCAGAGTATATTCTTTCTACATCTCCTTGCCTACTTCTGTTACTGATGCAGTTGACGAACTTCATTCTGAGTGCGCTCCCTATATTTACCGTATGGAAGATAAACTCTCATTATGAGGTTTCTTTGCAATTGCTTGCTGCAAAGCAGATATTTCCAACAAATTTGGTGTGACCAACTGTATCCGGTTTCAGTGTTCCTCTGACTTCAGATATAGTATAGAGGAGATAATAGTCAGATTTTCAATCAAAATAATTTGTCTTTTCAGCTTTAGATCGGAGCCTAAGATTTTCATACATCCCTCCGATATAATATTGTTTTGTCCGATCCTGTGTCTTTCCCTTTATTCGTTTCTGTCTCTTACAGAGACAGGTAAACGCTGTGATCAGAATTCACAGCGAATTCCATTGGTAGAATCAGTGTTCTACTGATAATTGATAGTGGCCTTAACACGTTGACGGACACATGTAAACGAGCGGAAGTGCTTCACGAGACACAAACATAACTTTACTAATTTTACCGATAACGATGAAAAAGTCGGTAAGTTAGGTCTTGTGAATGAGAAATTTCTAAGAAAACAAACGGCTATATACGTCGCTGTCACAATAAACACATTTTTCTTTATCAATTATGACAGAGACGCAAATTTTTTTTCAGTTATTGAAACGAACATTTTGAATTATTATTGGTGCCATAATTTAAAGCATAGAGCTGGACATAATGGAGGTTTATCTTGACAGGTTTTACATCTGAACCTTGTTTCTTTCCTTTTTTTATCCCTAGTGCATTGCCTACATTTTAGGAAAACGTTGCATTTTTAATGGATAGGGTATACCTCGAAGTTGGTCCCATTTGGATTAGAAAAAAAATCCACTCCTAAGGGTAGGAAAATGGGGGATTATTGTTTGTTCACCGACTGAATTTTTATTCGTTAACCAATTCTACCATGCATAACTTTGTACTGGGTTATACGATTTAGATGATTCTTTTTTATTGTATAAGGTATGCTTGAAAGTTGGTCCCATTTAAATTTGAAAATAAAATTACAATTCTAAGGGTAGAAAAATAGGGGATGATTTATTGATTCTACACCTGTGAACCGATTCTGTTGAAACTTGGCACACATATGTAGTTCTGATGTCACTACAACATAATTAAATTATGATGAATTAATCTGATGATGGAGACTTACTGACTCACTGATTGACTGATACAATCAACGCCCAGATCAAACCGCTGGACCTAGGAGCTAAAATTTTGACAGCATTTTTTTCTGATATTCCATTCCAAAAATGCGCTCTCCGTACAACCACTCGCAACGACGTGTAACCCCTCGTGTGTGCTCGTTCGTGTAGCTGTCTTGCAGATATTGACTTCGAGAACGCTCGGCAATTTTCGGCGAAGGGACGCGCCGCCGCCGCGCACCCCACTGTCATCATTTTACGCTTTACGTAATTAATTTGCTTGCTTGTTTGACGCTGACTCAAATTTAGTTACTTACATTAGGTTAAGAGCTTAGTTATTGAGACTAAAAAGTTTCATTTTATTTTTTGCTTTTCGGTTTTTTTTTCGTCGGTTTAATTTTTTCTCCATATATGTGCTTTTTTTGGATCGGAAAGTGCCGGTAGAATGAGTTTTATATTTGGGCAGTTTGGACTTCAATTGGTGATAGATTTTGAATCCCATCTATGTTTATTCCTGTCTGACTACTATCAAAATTAAAAGTCGGAATATCAGATGACTCGTCTACCCAACCATCATCATCATTGCCATTTTCTGCCGAACTCTGATTTTCTCGTTAGTTATTATCCGCGTTCTCTCCATTCGAACTATCCTGCGTTTCGCCACCTGTTTCAGTAACAGGAAATATAACTTCATCATTATCTTCTCCACCGTTTATCCCTTACATATGTGATCTGTAATAAATATGCGAAACAGAAGGTATTTGCCATGGAAAACAACATGTTAGACACACAAACAAACATGCTCACTAAAAACTTTACAACCACTGAAACACTATTATTCCAGTGCAGGCCAAACACCTGTATCGATAGAACTACCACCATCCCCACCACATATAAAAATGTTTAGTGCTAAATTAGAGCGTTTGTTATGACACCTAAGCCATATACTATGCTAATTTGACGTCTATATAAGTCGTGGCTGAGAAAACGGATTAAAGCCGACGACGTCTACACACGTCGTAAAATAAGACTGTCACATCACACTCAAGGACAACAATGTCTATACACGTTGCTGTCCGTCAACGTGTTGAATGTTAACGACAGTTACAATATTTTACCTTTTAAATCCTCCATATTTTTGTACACTGGTTTCCGAATGGAACACAAAATTCGCCACTAGGTTTCCCAGCGGAATTCAGACTATACACTCAGTGATTTCAAGTTTCAAAGGTATTTCAATATACAGGGTGTTAGTGAATAAGTGCGACAAACTTCAGGAGGTAATTCTGCATGAAAAAATAATGACAGTTCGCTATATAACTTTTGTCCACAAATGCTTCATTTTCCGAAATACGGGGTGTTAAAGTTTTTCTTAAAAACTGACTATTTATTCATTGCTCTGAAACCGGTCGAGATATGCAAATGAAATTTGGTGAGTTTTAAGAGGTAGTTATTGCGCATTTTTTGACATGCAATTGAGAATTGTATGTTCATCATTGGCGCGCATACGAATAATGTTCTCAATTTTTCTAAAGAAGAAATTCTTCGTTCAATTTGTGACAAAAAATCTCTACTGCCTTTTTTCCGTATGGGGCTCCGTTTCTATGCAAAAAAATAAAAATCTTAATGTGTTTTTTTATCATTTCAATACATTATCAAGAGCTATCTAATACAATAACGTTAAACCAGAAAAATAACAGAAAATAACATTCATAAATAAATAGGCGCAAAGCTACAACGAACGTACAAAATGACCTCCCTCAGACGTGATACAAGATTCAACTCTTCGCCTCATTGATTGTCCTGGTGTATTTCTTATTGTCTCACAGCCGGCTATAATCCGATTCCTCAGGTCTTCAACATTTTCGCCGGGAGTGGAATGAACTTATGACCTAAGAAAACCCCAAATGCAAAAATCTGGGGAATTTAAATCCGGAGATCGAGCCGTACCTCCCCTACCTATCCAACGATTTGAATATAATGTGTCCAAGTGATTACGTACAATAATGCTGTAACTCTTCCTGTAGGAAATTAAGGTAAGAGTCGCCTGTTAGTTGTTGTGGGAAGAAATATAATAAATGATCATCAAGTACCCCAAGCCATACATTTACTGAAAACTGATGATGTAAATGAGCTTCAAAGATTCCATGTGGATTTTCCTCAGCCCAGAGGTGATTGTTATGGAAATACACTGTCGTCCAAAATTAGCCTCGTCAGTAAACAAAACGCCATTTTCAAATTTAGGAATTTGAGAGATTCGATGAAAAATCCAATGGCAAAAAACTAGGCTCGTAAAAAGTCTCTAGGTAGTAGAGCTTGCACTCGTTGAATATGAAACGGATACAATTGCTATTCTTTAAGAATTTTAAATACAGTGCTTACATTCAGTATGTTGGCAATTAACTCGAGAACTGCTACTTCTAGTTGCACAGTTTGTACTTCTCGAGGGCGCCCGCAGTCAGCCGTTTGTTTCTCAAATGTACCATTTTCGCGCAAACGTTGGTGAAGACGAGCAAATATTGTGTGATGGGGTACCCTACGTCCTGGATACAACTCAGCATACAATCGTCGAGTTCGCAGACCATTTCCATTACTTTGACCATAGACAAAATGCATGTCTGACAATTCCGCACTTGTATAATTTTCCATTATTTTCGATAAAAGAAAAATTAATTACCTATTATCATTGATGTTATACCAAACTAAAAGCTTAAAAATGAAGAAACGCTGATTTGACATTTCGTTGAAATATTCGTATGTAACAAATGTTGACAGTAGCCTACTAGCATAGCTACTAGATAATGTATTAAAATAATGACAAATACGCGTTAAGATGTTTTATTTTTTGCATAAAAACGGCGCCCTATACGAAAAAAAAAGCAGAAGTGATTTTCTGTCACAAATTGAACGAGAAATTCAAAAATGATTTTTAATTTGAAATAACTCAGTGGAGTACAATTTTTTTTCAAAAAAAATGGAATCATTACGCGTATGGTCGCCAATGATGAACATAAAATTCTTAATTGCATGTCAAAAAATGCGCAATAACTACCTCTTGAAACTCACCAAATTTCATTCGCATATATCGACCGGTTTCAGAGCAATAAATAAATAGTCGTTTTTTTAAAAAAAAGTTTTACACCCCGTATCTCGGAAAACGAAGCATTTGCGGACAAAAGTTATGAAACAAACTGTCATTATTTTTTCATGCAGAATCATCCCCTGAAGTTTGTTGCACTTATTCACTAACACCCTGTATATCAAGTACGGTCACATATCATACTATGAATAAATAATAAAATATCTCATAATCTTCACATTATCAGGGGCGATTCGGTGTCGTACGGATTAACCGAACAACCCAATGGTATTTTGAAAACACTGTTATCAAGCGCCACGCACTTCTCCAGGTCTTTACTACGTTGCGGCGATGGTATTCTGGCGGCGGTTGGTAACCAAGCGTCATGCACTGTTCGGCGTCGTACAGATTTCCGCAATCGTATTTTGAATTCATTTTTATTGGTAACCAAACGGTCATGTACTTTATTGTCCTCCATCGCGTGCAGAGAACGCCAAACGCAGTGTGAATTTTTAGAATATGCGGCATTGTTCAGATCACCGTAATCGTATTTATTGGTATCTAGGTACTGCATTCATTTGTTCCCTTCTGCTTTCCACGTAATGGTTCCACCTACCACCATTTTTAGAGGTGAAGTGTAGTTTTGTATGGATTCCGCGTCGTCCAAACAACGGCCATTATTATATGTACAGAAGAGCGAGAAAGAGAAATTTGTCACATTTTCAGGACTGTGTGCTGAAAAAACTAGGATTAACGGAGAAATGAAAAAAAAAAGTTCAACGAGGATATATGTATGAAGGTTTTTGTTTGGTTCATGCCTCTGAGGCTAATAAAGGTTGTAAACAAGGAAACATTTGGTCATTACTATTAATGAGGATATATGATCGAGATTATCTGAGTTGTATTCCGTATGATACCATACTTCATGTTTTTGTTTTATAATAGTTCTCCGATGCGTTCCGGACTCAAAAGATTATTACATTCCCGCTAATTTGAAAAACCATCTAATTGACAAACGATTTGCACCTTCATTATTTGCCTGAATAATTGCCAACATAAATTGACAAATTTTCCGATGAAAGAGAAAGCGTATTGAATGTTTTGTAAACACTCGCCTACGCAATCGCTATAACATTCCTCTGAAACGAATGTTAGCTTGAATTGCACTTGGGAAAAAAACAAATTTTTTTTTTAATAGTTGGGTCATGTTAGCTTTTCATGGAGTAACCTGAATTATCCTGACCAATTTGCGTGCCTGTACCTGTAGTGAATGTGAAATAAAATTGACTAACTGATTGATCATAGCGGAGCCAAAATCGCTGATACTATAAATATGAAATTAAGTCAGTAGATTTATTTTGTAATGTGATGAATTACTAAGAAGGGATGTTTTCAAATTTGAAGGGGTTGAGAGTACCCCATGAGTATTTAAATGTTTTTTATTCTTGAAACTGTTGATTACAGAACAAAAACACCAAAACATGAATTTTTATTTCAATAATATTATTCATGTTACTAAAACCTACCCCTATTATAAAACAGTATTATAAAAGTATCAATAATAAAAAAAAACATTTTGAATAGGGATTTTATTCCAGGGATAGGTTGGTACTGAGGAAAGATTTTCCAAAATTCGAATTCGTTTAAAACTACATCCTTAATAATCGAATAATTTTTATATACGGCACTGTCTATTTGGGAAAAAACGCCAAAACATGTCATTTTAATTTTTTTTGTATGAGATTTGTGGTTGTGAATTCCGCACTCCAGGGCGTGGAAACTACCCCTATTTTGAAACCGGTTATATCTCAAAGTATCGGTAATGGTATAATGTAATTTTACAATTTTACATGAGGGCTGCATTCCAAAAGGTAGGTGCTGAGTAATAAGAGAGGTTTTTCAAAATTTCTATTTTAAAGGGGTTGAAACTACCCCCTGAATATTCAAATTATTTTTGTCTTTTGAATCATAAATTTCTGAGATAGAAAAAGTTGCGTGTCAATACATAAAGTATACATTATTTCAACGAAAATCATGGTAAAAACTTGACTTGAGATCGGCGCCGAATTGAGTATATATATATATATATATATATATATATATATACTATATATATATATATATATATTTATATATATATATATATATATATATATATATATATATATATATATATATATATATATATATATATATATATATATATATATATACAGTGCTAGTCAAAAGTCCCCTCCCCCCCTCGTATCTTTTGAACGGGTATACTTATAATAATGAAATTTGGAGGGTGGAAATAAACGGATGTAGGCTTCTCAACTGGTCATAACAGATGACGCAATAGTCATAAATGACGTCACAAGGCCACTGTGACCAATAATTTTAAATGGGACCCTATGGCAAGTGACAGCTCGTTTGAAAGGTATTGAAAATACCTATTCAGTCATACCAATTTTGTTTGGGTTTCGGCTGATTTTGATTGATAAATTGAAGAAATACGAAAATTATAGTTTCGCATTTAATTAATAAAGATTTAAGAACCAGTTCTTATAATAAGTGTTCAAAATGTGCTCCATCTACTTCCTGGCAGTAATGCATCCTATTGCTAAACTCTTGTCGTACTCGTCCCAGTGTGTCAGCGGAAATTGCCTACATTCTTCAACAATTCGTTGTTTCAGAATGGCAATACTGTCAGGTGCTGTAGCGTGAACCTTAGATTTCAAGTACCCCATAGAAAAAATCTAATGGTGTAAGGTCCGTGACCGAGCTGGCCATTCGATCGAACCTCGCGTCCAATCCTCTACCACGATATTCTTCATCTAGGTAATGTCTTACTGCACCGTAATAGTGTGCAGGAGCACCATCTTGTTGAAACGTTATTTCCAAGTTGTCGAATTCATCTGGATTATCTTCTAGAATTTCAAGAATTAACGCCTCAATATCATTTTGTAACATCTCCAGATACAATTCACCGGTTAAGTTAGCATTGAGAAAAGAGGCCCAACTATGTGGTTTCCCAAAATACCTGCCCAAACATTTACTTTTTCTGGAAATTGAGTATGTTTTTCACGAAAGATGTGAGGATTTGTGTCACTCCAATACCTCACATTTTGAGTGTTAACATTTCCATTGAGAAAGAAAGTACTTTCGTCACTAAAACAAATTGTCTGTATGTAGCCTGGTTGTTGGTTCATTTTATTGGACATAGTTTCACAGAATTCTAGTCTTCGGTCGGGGTCATCATCTGAAAGTTGGTGCACCATTTTAATTTGTATGGATGAAATTTGTTTTAGCCAACACCCTATGTACTGTCCTTTGACTGACTTCACAGATAGACGCAACTTGGGCTGTGTAAGAAGTAGGGTTTACTACCATTTCTCCAATTATGTCAAGTTTTTTGTCATCACTGATTGTTGGTCGACCAGATCGTTTGGCATCTTGAACACTACCTGATGCTTCAAACTTCCGAAGAAGCTCCCTCAAATAAACCCTCGATATAGGGCGATCGGGGTACCTCTCATTAAACAGTCGTTCCGCTGCATGGAAATTGTTTCTACATTCACCAATTATTAAGATAGCTGCTACTTTGTCGGCTACAGTACGTACCATTTTGCCTATGTAAACACTTAAACGTCTCGTTAAACAATAGCTTAGGTAAATTTTCAAGGTATAAACACTTTTGACAAGTAGAGAATTCAAAAACGTCAACCTTTTTGATAATTAACCAGAGGCGTACTTTAAAATCTTCATTAATTAAATGCGAAACTATAATTTTCGTATTTCTTCAATTTATCAATCAAAATCAGCCGAAACCCAAACAAAATTGATATGACTGAATAGGTATTTTCAATACCTTTCAAACGAGCTGTCACTTGCCATAGGGTCCCATTTAAAATTATTGGTCACAGTGGCCTTGTGACGTCATTTATGACTATTGCGTCACCTGTTATGACTAGTTGAGAAGCCTACATCCGTTTATTTCCACCCTCCAAATTTCATTATTATAAGTATACCCGTTCAAAAGATACGAGGGGGGGAGGGGACTTTTGACTAGCACTGTATATATATATATATACAGTGAGGACGTAAAAAGTCCTCCTCCCCTTAACTTTTGAACGGAACAAGCTGTCGAGGTCGGGTGAAATTCAGGTAAAAAGGTACCACTTTTTGGCATAAAAATGATTGTGGTCACGTGGTCTAGTGTCAAGAGGGCACCATCAACTTTTTTTTTCAATGTAAAGGGGGGTCACGTGGCTCCTGGTTTTGAAGGTCTTTTGATTTTCTATCCAACACCGCTTTGTTTGTGAAAATCGGCCAAGCCGCTTCAAACTGACAAGCGTTTGAAATTTGCTTCAAATATTTTACAAATAAATTAAAAACCTAAATAACTTTTAATTGCAACAGAATTTTAAGTAAAAATTTCCAACTATTTCAACAAGTGCTTGAAATGTTCACCGTTCACGTCTTGACAGAAAAAAAGTCGGTTGTGAAATTCATTCCGAACGTTATTAAATGTTTCCGGGGTAATACTGTAACACACATCTGTTATTCGGTCCATAAGTTCCTGGAGTGACTTTGGCTGCGTGACGTACACCTTAGATTTTATGTACCCACACAGAAAAAAGTCCATAGGTGTCATATCAGGTGCCCTATCTGGCCATTCAATGGGGCCACGTCGGTCTATCCACCGTCCCGGAAAATTCTCGTTAAGCCCTTCTCGGACAGGTCTGTAGTAGTGAGGGGGTGCACCATCTTGTTGAAAGGTAACATCCATGGTAAATTCATTTGGGTTTGCCCCAACTACTTCTCGAATACTGTGATGGATCTGATTTTGAAGCATATTTAAATACAGATGCCCAGTTAAATTTTCTGCCATAAATATTGGACCTATGATATGGTCACCCAAAATAGCAGCCCATACGTTGATCTTCTCTGGAGTTTGAGTATGACCCTCTCGAAAAACGTGCGGATTTACGTCTGACCAATAACGCACATTCTGTCATTTACTGTTCCATTTAGATAAAACGTACTTTCATCACTAAAACAAATAGAGTTAATGTAACCGGGATTTTGGGTTATGCGGTCAGACATGACCTCACAAAACTGCAGTCTTCTATCCGGGTCGACTTCTGTTAATTGATGCAGAATTTTTAATTTATATGGGTGAAATTTGTGTTTTTTAAGATATTTTTTCACAGTGGTCGTAGATACGTCACAAGCCGTGGCTACCGTTTTCGTTGTTTGTTGCGGATTATTAACAACAGCTGCCAGAACGTCGATTTGCTGTTCTTCTGAAATAGATTTTCTTCCAGATCCTTTTTCCCTCGTTACGCAACCAGTCCTCAGAAATTTACTAACGAATTCCCTTAAGTAGGTACGAGATATTGGATTATTTGGGAAGCGCTCATTAAATATTCTTTCTGCTTCATGGTAATTACGCCTAGCTTCAGCGTAAATTAAAATTGCTTCGGTTTTTTCTTCTGAAGGACGAGAACGAGGCATTTGAAAATTAGAAATGCTAAAACCTATGACAACTGTCAAAAGTATCGATATGATTAACGTCACTATTAGACTGAGATTGAAATGAAATGCTATTTGGAGTCTCCGGAAAAATAACTAAGGTATAAAAAAATCAAACAAAAATCACATTTTAAAGTACAAATAATATGCGAACCTTTTTTACCACAAAAAATCTACTTTTCGACCAGAATCAGTAACGGAGTTGAAATTCTGCTGCAATTAATAGTTAAACTAATTTATTTGTAAAATATTTGAAGCAAATTTCAAACGCTTTTCAGTTTGAAATGGCTTGGCCGATTTTCACAAACAAAGCGGTGTTGGATAGAGAATCGGAAGGCCTTCAAAACCAGGAGCCTCGTGACCCCTCTTTACATTAAAAAAAAAGTTGATGGTGCCCTCTTGACACTAGACCACGTGACCACAATCATTTTTATGCCAAAAAGTGGTAAAAGTGGTACTTTTTTACCTGAATTTTACCCGACTTTTCACGTCCTCACTGTATATATATATATATATATATATATATATATATGGGAGCTCATCTCATATTGGTTGCACTTGGTTGTGGAAAAATGTGGTTTTATTGTTATATCTCCGGTTCCCGTCATCGTAGCAAGATAAAATACATACCAGTTTTTAAGTCTAATCATAAGATTTGTTTGAAGGTTTAGACGATGTGGTAACTTGATTACTCTCGTTTCGGACGTCCATCGTCTTATTGGATTTAAAAGGTTTTCACGACGATGCTTGTACCTGCAATCGTCTTCAGGTGAATAGTGGTATACAGTATACAGTACTCACCTGAAGACGATTGCAGATGCAAACATTCGAAACGTCGTGAAAACCTTTTTAATCCTTTAAGACCATGGAGGTCTGAAACGAGAGTAATCTAATCATGAGCTTTCATCAAAATCGGTTCAGTAGTTTTTGAGTGATGCTCGAACAAACAAACAAATAAAACATTTTTCTTCCGACTTAATTTACAAATATTGAGATTCCGAACTTAAAAGTTATGTTTATCAAAATTGATTATAGCAAGGATGGTTTAACTTTTTATTAATGATTTTTTTTTCAATCAGTTGAGTAGTTTCAGAGATCACCCCCTACATACAAACAAACAAACTAATTTTACCTCTTCATAATATTAGTATAGATTTGAATAATTTGTGATGTTCAAATTTAATGAAATCTATTTTTGCCCAATATTTCGTTTTCAATATTATTATGATGCCATTGCATTGCACTCTGATATTGTGGAATGTTAATTTTTTTCTAACCAATATTGATTCGAAGATATTTTACCAATGTTTTCATGACGTCATTGAAACATATTGACTTGCAATATTGTGCCAATATAGCAAAATATGTTTTTTAGCCAATATTTTCTTTAAAATATTTTACTTTCGTAATAAAGGACCAATATATGTGTACTACGAGGGCTGTCTATTGGTTCGATTGTCATGCCTTTTTAAATTACAAACTTTTCAATATAGAATTTCAACTTATTATACAGTTTCATAATACAAAACAGTTCCAGATATAAATAATGTACAAATTATACATTTATGCAAAAGTGCGGATGAAAATATTTGACGTATAATTGGTTGGTCCATCCCATTTCCGCTGAAGTATAAATCCAAAAAATCTGAATTGGAAGTCACGTCGAAGTTTATGGAAGACATTGACAGTTATATTTATTTATTTATTTATTATTATCCCAAAAATCTTTCCAGTTTAGGATAAGAATATATAAAAACAAATACATTATAGAAAATACGTTTATATATATATAATACGTATATATATATATATATATATATATATATATATATATATATATATATATATACAGGGTGTCCCTGGACTTCCTCATTTCCTTTTGGGAATGTATAGATGGGGTCAAAATATCACCAGTACTTCATGTAACTTTTTTTCCTAAAAGCCTTCGTTACCAAGTTACGGGCCCTCAAAGTTGAAAAATGAAAAATGTTTTTCTTTGATAACTTTCAAAGTGAATATCCAAAATCATCTAAATTTCGGTGATTGACTGAACAAATGAATTCCTTTGATGAGCTTTCATGCAGGAGTCAGTTGTTTTGCTAAAAGTCAGGAACAGACAACCCAACACTTTGAAATGACTGGAATTTGTCAATATGTTTTAACAGAACAAGGTTACCTGGACAATTTTCTGAATAAAAGTACTCGTGTGGAAAATCGATCGGAGCAACGATTTTTGATAAAAATGCATTTTTGTTCGACGACATCCAACCTGAGATGTCTACCATTATTCGAAAAGATTAATTTGTAATGAAAATAGAAATGATAGGTACAATGTCCATAACGAATTTTCATCATGCAAACACGTTTACCTTACAAAACTCATGGTGTAAATAATCAATCGCAAGCCTCAAGAGCAAACAGAAATGCAAAATCCGCTACAAATACTGCTCGATATGACCCTCGTCTCTCTCAATACATTTTCTTAGTCGTCGCAAACACCCTCTCTGCACTTGAAATAGCATGCCATGCCAGACTGAATTCAATATTTCATAGTGGATGGAGTAGCTTGTTAGTTCAAAAACACCACGAATCTACATAACTTGATATTTCATTTGAAAAAATATGTACATTGTGAATGAAACTTTCAACTAGGTACTGTACTTTTTGTTTACGACTTTATTTTAGCATATTTTGTATTATCCCCGTTATAAATGTTTTTGAATTAACGTTAGCATTAGTATTTCTACTGTGAATTTTTTTTATTTCAAATAATGGTGGACGATCGGGTTTGATGTCGTCGAGTAAAACTGCATTTTTATTAAGAATCGTTGCTCCGATCGACTTTCCACACGAGTACTTCTATTCAGAAAATTGTCTACGTAATCTTATTTTGTTGAAAACTATTGAAAAATTATCTGTCATTTCAAAGTTTTGGGGTGTGGACCATCGGGGGTAGCCCGTTCCTGACTGACTCCTGCATAAAAGCTCATCGAAGGAATTCATTTGTTTAGTCAATCACCAAAATTAAGATGATTTGAAAGTAAAATGTATAAAAGAAAAACATGAATACCTCCCAAGAGGTTTTCTTGAACGATGGAAGATAGTGACTGGAGTTATTCATATTTTCAATAAAATCAATATATGTGACATTATTTATTCATTTTAGTAAATGCTTTTTCAAATGCCTTGTGAATGTACATTGGGTTTTAAGTTCTTACAAAGTTTTTGTGAAAGAATTATATATGCTGACACCACAGTGAAGTACAGATTTTTTCCGAATGGTTGTTCAACAGAACTACCAGAAAATATAATTTGATCTCAACTTCTAATGTATTATTTGAGAGCATATGGAATGTAAAATTCCCTCACACGTGACAACACAGAACACAGTTTGACGAGACCTCGAGAATCAATTGTCCAATCATCTATCTCCCAGGGTATCAGTAAAAAAATTCTGGAGTTATAGTTCCAAGTTTATCACGGTGTTGAAGTTTGAAAAATTGTATCATGAAGTTCAGCATTCCAAAAAAGAGGGTTGCTAATTAAGTGACAAAAATGACGTTTCAGGTAAAGAATAGAAATTAAAATAATATATGACCCATTGACATATAGAAGAAAAAAATAATATAAATTGATCATGAATAACTTGAAGTATGCTGCGAAAATTCGAGAACCTCCTCATCTTCTGATGTGAAAGAGGAATGTAATTTGAAGATCAAAGTAAAGTCCTATCATCCCATTCACAGCTTGACTTGCTCCATCCATATAGGAGACGCTGTAAGTGACGTTATATTTTCAGGGCTTTAGTGGGAAAGGAAGGCAGCATATTTAACACAACTTTGTAAATTATTTGGGAAGCCCTTTCCAACCTAATTGAAGTATTTTCGAAAGCTGATTTGAAATCAAATGGCTACTGAATGGACAAGAAATGCTACACTAGCACACAAAATATGCATGGTATCAAGTCTTGCACTAGGATACATACCAAAAGCATGGAGAGCAATTACAGTCGTCTTCATTTCCAAACCGGGAAGAACTGGACAGGATGGAGCGTAGGTACTGAGGCCAATAAGTCTCATGTCATTCATGCTCAAGACGCAAGAAAAACTGTTGGGTAGGCACATTCGGGATACAGTGTTGGCAAACCAACCTCTACACAATGACCTATATGCGTACACAGCAGGCAAATCTAAAGAAATAGCATTACATCAATTCATAGAGAAGGTGGAAACTGCTCTGGAAAACAAAGAGGTCTTGCTGGGTGCATTCCTAGACATCGAAGGAGCATTCAACAATACATCTCTGAACTCAATCTCAAGGGCATTGAAAAGAAAAGGCATCAACGAGACCTGCTGCAGGTAGGTAGACTGCATGCTAATAGAAATAATGATCTACTCCTCTGCTCTGGAACCTGGTGGTGGAAGACCTGCTAATCACACTTGAATACGCAGACGACATAGTCATCATAGTCCAAAGAAACTTCAACACCACAGTTAAGGAGAGAATGGAAACGGCCCTAAATCTGGTCAGTACATGGATAAATGAAGAGGGTTTGAATCTCAGCCCCTCTGAATTGAATTGTAGCCCTTACCCTCCAAGGGACCAACATCCAGCTGTCGGGGTAAGTTACATATCTCGGGGTAATCCTAGACTCAAAATTAGCCTGGAACCAACAACTGGCAAAACTAAAGAAGAAAGCCGAGGTAACATTAATGGTAGCCAGGAGCATACGGAAAAACATGGTGTATTGGACATACAATACTGTGGTGAAACCCATGATAACCTATGCATCTTTGGTATGGTGGACCAAGATAACCCAAAAAATAGCCGCGGCTGAGTTGAGCAAGGTACAAAGACTTGCCTGCCTCAGTATATAACGGAAGCTATGAAAACAACACCAACAGCAGCCATGGAAGCACTTCTGTATCTTTCCATGATTGACATAACAATCATGTGGAAGACAAGAATGGGATTTCTAAGACTACAAAATACGAGCAACAGATCGGATCACAACAAGATAAAGGAATAGTGGGAGGTAACATTTTTGAAATGAAACAAAACGGACCACACAATTCCTAGATACGTTTTTTACATCAATTCCGAGGTCATCATACAAGACCGAGCAAAAGCAAACCTGGAGAGAGGATCTGGTACACAGTGAACACTTCCGTATTCCAAGCGGAAATGTACGCAATCCTGCAATGTGTGAGAGGAAACAACATGAGGGAAATGCTCAACGCGTGGTTCAAAATATGCGCAGACAGCCAGGCGTCACTGAAGGCTCTCACGAACCCAGAAGTGACATCAAGACTGGTATGGGAATGTCGAGAAGAACTCAGTGCCCTCGGAGAATACAACACAATTAGTTTGATGTGGGTTCCAGGACACCGTGGCATCGGGGGCAACGTAAAAGCTGATGAACTAGCTAGGACCATAAATTGGCCCAGAACCTGCATTCGGCCATCCGATGCTGCATACGAGACTGGGTCAAACGAAAATAAAGATAGCGCTGGAAGGAAGCCCCTCTCATGCACCACGGAAAAACATTTATTATAGAAACGGCAAAGCGAAGAACTGAAGAACTACTTGAGATAAGTAGGAACCAAGTCTGTACTATGAGAGGATACCCGTACAAAATGGGGCTGTACAACGGAGAACTTCCCTGCAGACAATGTGGCAAAAAGACAGAAACGGCCAAACATATATTGCTAAAAAAAAAAAAAGGAGCCAAGGAACCCCGAAGAATACAGTAAGTAGCCAATCGGTGAATAACCTATAGAAACTGGTACAGGGGACTAGAGTTACAAAGTGGGTGCTGTAAAACAAAACCGTAAGGCACAAAGAGTCCAAGAGGCTGGTTCAGCTGGCGATGAGTCCAGCATCCGAAAAGAAAAAAAAAATGAACAGGAAAAAAATTGAATTCATAGTTTAAGTGCCACCAAAAGTAATGAAAATAATTGCTTATATATTGATACTCAAATAAAAACATGAAAATAATGCATCATCCTTTTAGTAGAATGCCATTATCTATTTGAATGTCAGTGGTTAGTTCAGGAGAAGGTGGCTTTCTTTCCAGGCGACTTTTGTCAAGTGACAGGAGCACTTGTCGAATACATTGGTGGTCGTCCAAAAAAGTGGGGTCATACGTAGTTTCCATTCTATTCGGTTCACGAGTCATTTTTCCGATGCTAAAATCATCTTTCATGTCATGCTCTGGTAGAAATTTCCGGAATTTTTTTCTTTTCCGTTATTAATCTTGTATGAGAGTAGAATATTTTATTATGTTGTCAATGTCGCAAATTGAATATCTCCATGTAACGAGTTTAGAAATTGATTCGTTTGTAATTGATTTTGATACGCAATGAATAGAATAATTTCCATAGGAATGTTATTCAATGAAGTTTCTCGTTTTGCGTATACACATTATTCAAAGAATAAATCACTCACATTCTGAAAATGTAATGAAATGTATTTTGGCGAAGGATGGCAAGCTTCTGGCCTGCAATAGTTGTGTAGTTGAATAGTCGAGTTTTCGGAATAACTTGAGGGATCAAGTTTCATTTTTGGGATCTAAAACTTCTATGTACTCAATGAAATTGAAATATAAAGGAATTCAGTGATGGTACAAAATGTTGTGTTTCTTCAGTTTCTAGGTTAATTTACTATCTTCCAAGTACAGATATATTTTTCTGAATTTAGCATTGAGTTTTAGAGTGGAAACGTACCAAGAAAATACTTTATATAATGAGAGAACAAAATTCTTATATGAATGTATTAGAAATTTACTTTTTGTGTTTGCCTCGTTTACCAATAAACACCAAAAAAAATGTTTCTTTATTCTATACATATTGGATATTTGTGTATTTCTATGAAGAGAGAAGAATAAATCTTGGGGAAACGAAGGTCCAAAAAACAGTCAGTAATCACTTTTTCATTGTAGCATAAAAACTTTTTAACAAAAAATTAAACCGACGAAATACGGAACTGAAAAGTAAAAAATAAAATAAACCTTCTTAGTCTCAGTAACTGAGCTCCTGAACTAATGTAACTAACTAATTTTGAGTCGGCGCCAAACAAACAAGCAAATGAATTAGGTAAGGCGTAAAATGATGGCATCGAGTTGCGCGGTGACATTCTGATAATTTTTTTGAAGTAATTTAATGATGTTCGTTGATTGTTTGTTTGGCGCCGAATTGAAAACTGAAAAGGACAAAAAACCGTAGAATGGAAATATATATGGTAAAAATTAAGCATTTGTTCAAAAATATCCAACAGGAAAAAACAACTTTTCTGGCACTTGAACAATGATGTAAGGTAATGATTGAAATATATTTTCCTGGCTTAGACTAGCTTATGCCCGCGGCTTTAACAGCATGGATTTCGAGACGGTCATAGTTTTTTATAGCTATTTTTTTAATTCCACCCAAGAAATTCGCCAGATACAATTTTCATAATTATGGCGCTACGCTAATATTTGTCTTCTTCTTCTTCTTCTTCTTCGCACAAGGTGGGCTGGTTCCGAAGAACCCCGTACACGTAGGCCTCTCTATTTGGGCCTATTGTGCGCCCACTTGTTCTGAGAAAATCAGCTGGGCATGCCGATTTCTTTGACAAAATTCAGCAACTTCCTCAGCATAATCTCCTTGACGTCCTCTGGGTTCAGAATTATGCTCCCAAGGTTGATCTCCCTCTGGTGCACCAAGGCTGGGCACTCAGTGAGGATGTGCGACGATGTCTCGTCATCTTCCAGGCACCATCTGCATAGGGGATCATCTGTGATCCCGATGAGCTCCATGTGCCTGTTCAGGTGATTATGTCCCGTTAGGAGCCCAGTCACAGTCTTGATGTCCCGTTTTTTTTTGGCTCCTTTATGTGGAGCTTTATTGCCTCATGCCTGGCGCCTCTTGCCATGTTTTAAGGAACTGCTTTTGTAGCAGTTCCTCCATGTTTGAGATTGCCAGGCTGCTGGGTATTCCCAGGATGGGTTCAGGTCCGACTGGGGTCTTTCCCGATCCTATCTTGGCTAATCTGTCTGCATCCTCGTTCCCGGGGACACCTGAGTGTCCCGGGACCCATATGAGGCTGACTTTGCTTGTTTTCGATAAACTTTCTATGGCGTTTCTACACTCGGACACCAGTTTGGATACAATCCTATTTCCGCCTAACGCCATAATAGCAGCTTTGCTGTCCGAGTAGATGGCAGTAGGCCATCGACTTTTATCGTCGAGATTTTCCTGGACACAGGTGAGTATAGCATATACTTCAGCCTGGAACACTGAGGCATATTTGCCTAAAGGAACTGAGATTTCTCTCTTTGTTCCTTCTTCGTAGACCCCTGCGCCGGACATTCCCCCAAATCTTGATCCATCTGTGTACCAGGTTGATCCTTGGTTTGGGGGTCTGTCAGGCACATTGTCTTTCCATTCCTCCCTTGTGGGGATGGTTATATTGGGACCTTTTCTGAAATCCAGAACAGGCGGGGTGCCGTCTCTTTCCATTAATAGGACTGGACATCCTTCCTTTGCCCTGTTCCAGATAGCTGAGTGTCCATGGTCTGCCTCAGTACCGATCCATTGGCTTGCGCCTTTGAGTCTGTATGCAGCACGCGTGGCTTCATGCTCAATGACAAGGTGCAGAGGTGGTAGTCCTAGTAGAACTTCTAGAGCTCTAGTAGTTGTGGTCCTCATGGCACCTGTTATTCCTCGACAAGCCAGTCGTTGTACTTTATCAAGTTCATTTCTGGACATAAATTGATTGGAAATTATTCATATGAGTGCAGATGGAATTTGAAGAAAATTTCTTCCCCCAATTTTGTTATCACTTATAGCTGATTTCAGGTGATTGGTTGAAAGGGCCAGTATTATGGTTTTTATAATATTATACATACGACCTGTTGGTCGAAATGTTTCAATATCCCTATTGACAACTTCCAAATTATTTGTTTTTTTTTTAAATACTGGTGAATCTGACGAAAATATGACATACAATTTTACTTCGCTGAATTCAGTGCCAACCATTTGAAGGTGAAAGTGACGTTGATTTTGCCAACCATTATTTTATTTTGGGCGGGATAGTGTATACTTTATAGTTTCAAGTTGAAACTTTGCAGGAACCGTTCATTAAAATTTCAAAGATAAAAATTATTCAAATATTCCGGGCGGAGTTTCAATCCCTTAGGATTCGAATTTTGGAAAATACATTTTCAGTTCGTAACTATACTTGGAATGATGGCGTGTTTTGCCGTAGGGGTAGTTTTGACCACTTGCGATTCGAATTTTGGATAAACCTCATTTATTACGTACCTTTACCTGGAATATAACCCTCATCCATTTTTTTCTATTACCAAAACTTTTTGAGATATGGCCTTACTGATTGGGCTATAGAAATCAGAAATTGAAAATTACCGATACTCTTCGAGATATAACCTGTTTCATAATAGTGGTAGTTTCCACCGCCTGGGGTACGAAATTCAGACATGAAAAGACTGTATTCCCAAGTAAGCGATTGAAAAATGAATGGATTCATAGATAAAAAAAATCACAATTATTCAGGGGGTACTTTCAACCCCTTTCGATTAAAATTTTGGAAAATATTTCCCATGTACGTACCTAACCCTGTAATGTTACCATCTTTCAAAATCATTCAATCTTCTGTAACTGATACTCTTTGAGATATTACCTGTTTCATAACAGAGTAAGATTCTGCTAGATGGGGTGTAAAATTAGGAAATAATATATGTTCAATCAATAATATAAAATCGAATGGCGTGTTTTGCCCTAGGGATAGTTTTGAACCGTTGGGACTAGAAAGTTGGAAAAACCTCCCTCATTACCTACCTACCCCTGCAATAAAACCCTCATCCAAAATTTTATTCTCCTATTAGCCATACTTGAAATATGACTTGTTTTATAATGGGTGTACTGTTTACCGACTGGAGTATTGAATTTAGAAATGAAAAATTGCATGTCAAGCAGAAACATGGAATAAAAATAAAGTATTTTGCCGTTTTTTTTCAAATCGACAATTTCATAGATAGAAATGTGTCAAATATTGATGATTAGATTGTAGGGGGTCGATATGGCCCTTCAGCCTCTCCGTACCTCGACCTGTAGAATATTTTGTACATTACCCTTCATCTATTCAAGACCCAGGATTCCGAGACTCCTTGCGAAGCATATCAGTTTCCTGGGAGCTAAGTTCCTGATGTCTGAGAGCATTAGTGAAACCCCTTCGAAAAACTTGAGCCTTTTGCAAAACAGCGCTAGGCAGTCGCAAAGCAGGTGTTCTGCAGGTTCAGCAAAGTTCTCGCAGTAACGGCACAGTTCACTGTAATGGTAATACATCAGAGGACAATGACCTGTGAGCAGTGCCGTTACTAGTTTCAAGGCTTTCTTGTACAACTAGAGAAGCTGTTCAGCTTTCTTTGGCGATGGGCTCAGAAGCCTTTTCGCTTACCTTTGCCCTTGAACCTTATTCCAGTGGGTTTTAATTTGGTCAGCTTCCCAGCTTCGTTGTTGTAGGCTTTGGAAAGACCACAAAAGGGTTCCGGGCCAGAACATTGAGTGTTTGCGCCTTCCTTGGCAAGGCTGTGCGCTTCTTCATTGTCTTTGATTCCCTTATGAACTGGCACCCACATCAGAGTAACCTGATTGTTCGTAGCCAGTTGTCTTAGGGAGAGATCGCAGTCCCAAGTCAGTCTAGACTCACAAGTTTGTGACTTAAGAGCTTTTAGTGCTGCTTGGTTGTCTGATAGGATACAGATCTTTGCCCCCGTGAAGCTTCTTTCGAGATATTCTTAGGTGCAAATTTTTATAGGATGGGTTTTAGCTTGAAAAATTGTTGGGGCTTTGCCTAGGGATTTTTAGGGGCCTAAAATTAGGACCCGTTACTTCCTCTCCAGCCATTTCGTCCATTTTAGAACCATCAATATACCATACTGATACATTCCTTTCTAGTTGAGGCCCATTCGTTGGGAATATATAGTGGTTGTTAATAACCCCTTCATAATTCACTTCAAAGTCGTGCCTAGCTTGCATAATATCTGATGGCTGGTACCTGGATTCTAGGGAAATATTTTCCAGAATCTTAAAATGTTCAATCAGATTTCCAGCCCTCAAGTTTGATGCCTGCTGCAGTCTGAATGCACTTTTTGCCGCTTCTTTCATAACATACAAGTGCAGTGGCGGAAAATTCAGCATTAGAGTGAATTCAGAATTGAGACAGCACAATGGTAGGTAGAGAGGAGGAAAACACGAGTGGACACAATTGTCATCGTGTGCAGCAGTGTCATAACATGCAGCGGTTGGAAGGTTACGTTTGTCAGGTTAAGAAGTGGGTATCTAGTGTAGTTTATTCAATTTTGTTTCATGTCACCTTGCAAAAATGCTCTGGGGTCTGGGGTAACTACTTTTCAGTAGAGGAAGAAGGCATTATGGCGAATGCTATCAAATTCATGATACGCCTTGTGTATTGCTTTTACTAAATCATTTGCATGCTGCCTCAATAGAGATTGCACTCTACCTCTAGTACTGCAGTGAGGCACCTAGATATTGCCCCTGTGATTCCCAGATAGGCTAACCGCTGCACTTTCTGCAGCATGATTGGTGCCGAGTGCTGTTGGGTTTTTAGGCACCATATTAATGGGGCATAGGTGACCATGGGTTCGATAATCGTATGATATAACCACTATATCATTTTCGGCTTCAAACCCCATGACTTGACAAACACTTTGCGGCACGTCCAGGTTGCCGCTGTAGCCTTGGAAATAATATTTTTAATATAACTGTTCCACATTAATCTCTGGTCAATTATGACGCCCAGGTATTTGACTTCATTGGAAAAAGTTAGCTGAGTTCCATTCAGAGTTGGGGCTTTCAGTTCATACTTACGCCTCTTTGTGAATGAACCAGAACTGTTCTGCTAGGTTTTACATTCAGTCCCTCCTTGCGCACCAGCTTCTGATTATATTTAGGGCTGTCTGCATTCGATTGGATATTATCCCGTCATGTTTGCCCCTAATAGTGACGACACCTTGAGTCGTAATTCCAGATTCATGTTGCTTCACTATCAAATTATCTGGTTTGTTACCTTTATTGACAATTTATATATTCAATCCCCTATTATTCAAATGTTGAAGAATCTTTTCGGGTAGTGGAATCATATATTTCCAGATAATGCGTAAACCAAAAAAATGTCGTTTCTCCACTTTTTCCCACTGTTTCACTGAATTGGCATGAGAATCAGGATGGTATCAAATGAACACATCATACGAATAATTGAGTATGTTGGAGAATATTTTCAGCGATTTGTTTGAAATAGGAAAACGAGATTTATTTCTTGATGTGTGAGTGTTCTCAAACTCGACTTTATCAAATGCAACAGCATGTATTTTATTGCATTTTCCGAAAAAATTAAAGGAATCCAGAAGGCCGCTGTTGTAAAATTTGTCACATCCGTATACTTTCAATAATTGTACACGTCTAATTGTTAATAATGAATTTCACTTGCGAAGAATTACTGAATATGGCCACCTGTATTGGAGAAGGATAGAAATCATTCATTAGCGAGCAGAATATACTATCAAAAATATCCTGAAGAGAGCTCCAAAAGTTAAGACATCGGTTTGAACTCACTGGTAGTCTGTCTTATACCAAAAAGGAAATTTTTGGTGGTCAATGAGGAAAATTAGTTTTATTGTTGCTACAGGAAAATCCTCACTCAAGCACTTGAGAAATAACAGCGGAAAAGAATATTTCACAAAGTGTTATGAACAGAATAATATTGAAACCTTGAACCTACACAAAGAATTGTATGGTAATGATTTTGCAATAATCCAATAGATAGAACAAAATTTCATCAAAATCTACCAAAAATCACAAAACAGCTGAAATTCTGGATTCTGGTAGTTAAATGAATGGAGTATCCATTAAGTTTCCTTACCATGCCACGGCCCTAAAAGCTTGATTTTTCAGTAGAGTGATTTTATTGTTTAAAAGTAAAATAAAATGTATTTGAAAATAAATATTAATTCGCCAATTAAACTTTTTCTATGTAACATATCTTTCTAGCTGAAACCTGACATTTTTTCTCTATTTAAAGAGGAATAAGTATAGAAAGTTTGAATTTTAAATAGTTCTTTTTGATTTATGACAGTTTTGTTCAAAATTCCATTGATGGTGATTGGAGTATGTCAAAATATGTCGTTATTTCTACCTTAATTACATTATTGCTTTTTCCAGTTTAAATCAAAAGACTGGGTTTGGAAGAGGCACAGAAATTTTGTTATTGAGATAAAACACAGATTGAGGCAAAATAATTTTATTTTCTTAGACAACAGATAATAATACAAAATTTTAAATTGAAACTGAATATTACTATTTCTGAGGTGAAGAATCAATTTTATAGACTGTCATAGAACGTTTTGTAAACTTTTGGTATCACATTCTTCCCAATAAGTCGCACAAGCTCACCTTTTTTAAGCATCTTTTAGACGAAGGCAGGTTTCAATGGGACATTTCAAGATGTCTTGGTTGTTCTTATAAAGCCTGTCTATAAAAAAGCTTATTAAAAACGAACTCAGAGAATCTCTTTGAACTCACATCATAAATCGAAAGGAACTATAACAGGTCGCCTTTTGCTTTCCTTATTATACTGACATAAAACAAAATAGTACTAAGAAAGAAAAATGATCATACCTTGTGGGCAATACTGTTTTTTTGAGAAATAATACACTTTTGCACCAAACGACATAGATGATGCCACGATACAAAACAACGACAACTAACTTATGATACTCTTGGGATATTTGATAATACAAAAACGACACTTCTGCCCTCTAGCGGCTACATGTAGTGATAAACTACTCTTTCGGGGCATTCTGAAAACAGGCATAACGAAAAAGCGCCGATGTTTGAAATATGCTGTGGTAGAAAGGAGTGAGCGTTGAAATGGTTAGTTTTAATGAAATTCAAACAGATAAGCCTATTTCAAGCGATTTTTGGAACAAAATTCCTTTACGCGGCTTGCAGTAGATGTTAACTGATAGAAAATGCAACGTAAGAAAAATGGGTTATTCCCCCTCCATGCGACTTTCTCCCTCTCAATCTCTTTCAATTATATACGAGTATGTGTGACAACTATACTCGGTCCTGTCAGAATTCAATGTCAACGCATTGAATAGGGAAATATAAAATGCAAAATTGATGGGATAAGGGATGAACATACAGTGATTTGATATTTGAATTCAAATATACCTTTTTCAGCATGTTAGAAAGCCTCCGTTTTCAACTAAGGCAATGAATAATTTAATTGTCTCATTTTCTGTATATAAAAGCCCTCGTAGAGCAGTGGTTAGCATTATTGGCTATCACGCGGAAGGTCCGGGTTCGATCCCATACCAAAAAACCTTTTTTTTATCGGTTCCAGATACAAAAAAATGATCTGATAGTGAAAAATTTATATATATTACTCGTACCAAGTCTCTCTGAGAGAGGCAGATGGTGGCTTTCACGGGGAACTTACCTTTTATAGTGGGATCCGAAACCACTCTTGGGGCCTCAAATTTTTTCTCGCTCACTATATATATATATATATATATATTGTTATGTTATGTTATGCCAGTTGTAAAGTTTAAAAGACTAAAAACCCACAAAAAGAATAATTACTAGATGGTTAATGGTTTCAAGAGTTTGTTTGTGAACAACTTTTGAAATTCTATGTATATTGTGAGCCTAGGATAGATAAAAATGTCAAAATACTATAAAACAATCAATTTCATACATTGTCAAAATTATTATAACTCATAATTGCTCAAAAGACAATAAAAAGTCTAAATTTACAAAATTTTCAGGAATAAACAGTAATCAACACATTTATAAATTTGAAACATACAGTATATGAAACTGTAGCTAACAAAAAGTAGCCAATGATAGAACAGCAAATGTCTTTATAAAAATAGCCAATCAGGGAATAAATGGTCAGGTGTAAAATTGGAAATTGTGGGAGAGTAGCAATGAGATGGTAACAGAAGCAATTATTTTTGAAATTTGTAAATAATGATAAGAGTGGAAAAATAATTGTATATATAAATTATGCAATATAAATAAAAACAGTGAAAAGTGACAATTTAGTGCACCAATTCAAAAATTCAAATGAAAAAACAAGGAGAAAAAGATGTAGCTAGGCGATAGAAAACAAAGCTTAAAAAGGAGATCGAAAATAAATTTCCAAGCGGATGCCACGCAAAAATTTTACAAAAAGAAAATTGGAATAATCCCATCATTTGGTAAACAAAACCAATATTACCTTAATGATAACATATCCACGGATCCAAATGTTGATTTCCGCATCTATATAGTTCCTGATACATGATATTGCAGTCCTGACAGCGATTGGAGAGAGGAGACATCCTGATTCATGGTATAATTAGAACACCAACAGTTCCAACCAGGTATAAAACTTTAATTTCCGGTCCTGAACTATTTCACCAATAACGAATTTCACATTCGAAGAACTTTATGTCACTCTATTTTGAACAATAACAGAAAACTTCACTCTCACGGAAAAAGTGAGGTTCTGTTTATCTATCCATGATCTGATTTATTATTTTTATCCGTGAATATTTGTTTGATTCACCCTAGTATAAGTTATTTCTCGTAGGCCAGGTATTTTAAGTCTTCCTGAATAAAGGAGATAATTGCTTTATGATATTTTGTTGTTTGTTTTTTCACAATGATCAACAAACATACCTACGACCATTGAATAACTTGAGTTTGACATATCAAGTAGTGGCTAAATTGCTTTGATCCGGCTATCTGAGATGAGGGCGTACCAACTGTGCTAGCTGTGGTGAGAAAAGGAATAACAATTGTCAGCTACGTGACGAGAGAACAGTGACGTTCGTTGGCAATTATTATTACCACATACAAATTATTATACAGGGCAAAAATATCTATCTATATCATATCAATTTGGTTCACAAAGAATAGCAAAAATAATTAGCAATTTCAATATACAAAAACAATAAATATAATATTTCCAATTCATCAAAACATTACAAGTGGCACCCAAAACGTGGGGCAAAAATATTACAATATTATATTTACAAAATATATCATTTCATAATAATATATATATATATATATATATATATATTTTATAATTCCCCTTCAACCTGGAAGAGGTTATAATACAGGGTTAAAAATTCGACAAAAGGTTTGAAAAATTAAAAATAAAACTTTTTTTTGGAAAATTAGTCAAAATTTTGAGAAACTCGAAAGAAACAGCGAAGTTTTGGTGGAAAACATTTTTTTTTCATATTTTTTTTTTCTGGCTCATTAATGACCTTTCGTAAAAATGTTAAAGGGAAAATCTATTTATTTTTTATGGACTATCAACTGTTAGCGGATGTGAAAGAGGGTAGATTACACCCTGTATATTCCACAAATACCATTTTCTAGAAAAAAAAAACATTTTTATCATAATTTATACAGTAGAAAGTTATGTATGATTTAATGTGGTATTACCTGTTGCAAAATATTTATAAAAAACCATCAACGAAAATATATGAAATAATCCGTATACTCCGAAATGTACCTCAGTGAGCATGCCACGATTGATTTTTCCTTATAATTTTCCAACCTATCACCCACTAATAAAACGATGTGTGTAACCTTAACCATATCAAGCCACATCGATCGTAAACCGAGTGTAAATAAAATAAAATGTCAGCAGAATTATATTGAAGTACTAGCCGACATATTAACTTCTAATTCGAAGTGAAACAACAAGTGTACATAAACCTAATAGAGTAATTATTTTTTCATCGATTTTTCGCTAAAAATAGTCACACCATAACAATCGAATACATCATTTTCGTCCAATTGCTCACAGGATGAAGTTCTTCTCCAGTTGAGACTGACAAAACCAGCTCTTGCATTGATCAGATTTGCAAGATAAGCCACAGTGTCAAGAGCGAAAACTCACTCTTGAAAATGATTGCGTCAGGAACCTGACTTGTTTACATTTTTCGATTGTTTTCGGGATTACAAAGAATCGAACTCGGTAGGTGGCTTTGGAACTGATAATGAGTATAGAGTTAGCCAATAAAAAATACGTCTTGAAGGTAAACTGTGCACAATATGATAATGTCTCACCTCGCCTTCTTTTCATTATTACCACTGTGACTTCTGCAAGGTGTTAATCTCATGTTCGGTTACTCTGATAGGATAGCATTTGTTGAGCTGGAATTGTCAGTCTTCTGGAAGCAATATGGGTCAGTGTTTTTGAAAATGTTTTTTTTTTCGGTGGACTGAAAGTCATTTTTTGGTTCCAGGGTTGGACTTCATTGAAGGACAAGGAGAAGATTTCGAGAGGGCCTTAGATCAAACTGGTGAGTTTTTCATTTTCAATTTTAGTTCTGAAAACTATTCAAGAATATCGGAAAAACAATATATTTAATCCAAAAAGTAAAAGTTTTAAGCAAAATTTGGAATTTGAAAAAATTAATTGTGCAAGCTTGTATACCGAAAAACCCGAAAATATGGGATGTTTTTGGTAATGCAGATTATGAATTGAAAATAAAAATTCAAGTGAAATGAAAGCAATTAAAAAACATTTGCAATTATTAATAGCAAAGTGAAATGTACAATAGTAACCAGAAAATATTAGAATATTTCGGTTTTCAGTTCCCTTGATCGACGATAGTTCATAAAAAGCGAAATTATGGTTGTATATTGATAATAATATAATAGAAGAAAGGCAACGACCCACTTGACTTTCTCACCTAACATCGATTTACCATTCATTTTGTTGAGAAATAAATTATGGTAATATAGCAGAAAAATTTTTCGAATCGCTGCAGATATTCTCTTGAAAATCATTCAATATTTTTTAATGCTTACCAAAATATGTCCACGATTGAAAGAGACATTTGTCTTTAAATATGCGACGACTATGAACTGAATTCGAGACCCAAAATTTGATTCAGAGATTGTCATTATTTCAGAGCAATAAGAAGAATTGAATCTGGCGATCAGAGATTTCTTGATTTTTCCCATTATATTCTGTAATATGGAGATTTATTTGGTAGACATTTCGAAAGCAAATAATTTTGTTATTTCCACGTTTTTTAATTATTTCAATCCTCATAAATTCATCGATTGTTTTTTTCAGAAATCTCAAAAAAATTATATTCTATATTTTGTTATTTCCTCATTATTCAATAAATATGGAAAACAATTTTACTTTTTGTGATCTACAGTTCAAGGGTATCATTATGTATTTATAGTGTGCTCAAATTTTTTACATTTCCTGTGCTAATATACTTGGAAAAAAAAAAAGGAATTATTTTATTCCTTTGGGCTTCGATTTATTTGATTCACGTTGAATTTAGATATTATAATATAAAATAGTAATAATAATGATAAAAATAATAAAGGTGAACTAAAGGTGTGATTTGGTGTCCTCTTGTTCATAGAAGAGAACAAATGCTTCTCCACTTATAAGGGATTTAGGTGATATCGGTAATATTCTGGAGTCATTGTACTCCATTTTCGATATATTTGGAATTTTGAAATTAGATACATTTTCTTATCTTTTGATAGGCGAGCAAATAATATTCGAATGGTTCGATAGAGCCTCCTGACTTTATTTCTTTTCAAAATTTAATTTGTATCATGGTTTGTTCAGATTTACACCTTTTCTTCGTTTTTTGTAATGTTTTCTGTATTATTGAATTTGGAGACAAATTTCATGGGGGTTTTATTGTGAGAGGATATAATAATTTCAATATCCTGACATTTTAAGATATTTCCAATATTAAAAAAAAAATGTTTTCCTTAGTTTCAATATCCAGATTTTTTTTCCTATCTCACAATAGAAATGAAAAAAAAAAAGCATCCAGGTTCACATAACATTTTTATTTTTTCAATTTGCTATAGCGATTTGAGATATTATTTATTTTGACCCTAGCAAGTTTTTTCTGAAAATCATCATTTCCATTTCCCGATTGCGCCCAAAATTCACAACCGTATTTAGTTACCTAATTATTTTTTACATAAATAAAATGGGTTCAATTTCTATCGTCTCTTCAGGGAATTTCCCGGAAAAAAAAACTGAAATTATTTTAAACTTGTATTGAGTCTCAAGTCGATATATCAGAATATTTTCGAAGTTAAGGCACTTCAAAAATCAACGCCGATATGCATACGTACAGACCGTAATCAATTTGAAAGTTACTAAAAATTCGATGGAAATATTTCATATATGCATTTGTCGTCATACAACAATATTGCAATACTTCAAACCCTTCAGATAAGTTATTTTTAGAATAAAAATATGTAACTTTTGAATGGATAGTAGCTCTGTATGATCACAGCGTGTTTCCAAAATTACGGCCTATAGCCGCGAAACACAATTTTGGCAAAAGTAACAATAAATTATCGAATCATTCTTCATTATTTCATCAAATGGGGTAAAAAACATTTAGGTTAAGTGGCGACCTAATGTCATCCTTAATCATCGGGTACCCAAAAAAATCATTGAGGGAGTTAGAGGGCCGGCGGATAAGTTTAAAACAAACATCACTTCCAGTAGTTCTTGCGATATTTTAAAATAACTCCTTAAATACGGATGAAAAAAATCAGTGGTCGTATTTCCATTTTTATGGAAAATATAAACAGAAATAGAAGCAGAACGAAAAATAACTGTGTACCTACAATAAAGTTTGGCGGATAGAACGCCACTGATATGCTCCACGTTTTTCGAAAATGAAATAGGAAATTGAATCTCAATGCAATACTGCATAAAAACATATGTTTTTTTTCAAAAACATAACCTACAACTTTCTACCAGCTTTGATAACTACTGAATATGTCTAATAGGTCCTTGATGGTTGTAATATGGATCCGAAAGTAATATATATATTATATATATTATATTCGCAGAAATACCGCGTTTTTATGCAATACTGCGGGGATCCAAATTCATTTTCCATTTTTCAAAAATGTGGAGCATATCAGTGGCATTCCATCTTTCGAATCCTTCCATGTAGAGTAATTTTTTGTTTTATTGCCTTTTTTTGGAAATCTGTATAATAATCTTTTTTATGAAAAATATCTATACAAAAAAGGTCAGTTATATTCTTGAAAAATATGTGTGTATTTGACAGTTATATCGGCAGGCTTGGAGAGGGTAACTCACTGGGCTAAGAAAACCTGGCCAATCGAGTAACATAATGAAATGTTTTAAAAATGTTAGTACTCACAGCAAACATAAGAAAAATCGTTGACTGCCTTGGCAAAAGTGGTGCATACGTTTTTTATGGATTTTTTTCGGAAAAAGCAACCATTCCAATGTAGCAACAGATTGGCAATAGTTTCATTACAAATTAACTTCCGAGTGGTCGAGCGGTCTAAGGTCGGGCAGTTTTATTTTTATTTTTTCTTTCGAAATTGAAAAATGATTTGTCTGGGGCGAATATTCGTCCCAAATAAATCATTTCTCATGTCTGAGAAAACCAGAAAACCAGGCCCATCGAGTAACAGAATGAAATGTTTTCACAAGCATTTACCTATTTAATTTCACATAATATGTATGTGTTTAGTTCAAATCTTGTAAGTGAATTTTAAACTCTTCTAGTTGTCCGAATAACGTGGAATTTGGCAGGTGTTCTTAATTTCGGTGACAATGCATTATGGAAAAAAAATTGGCGGCTCCAATATGGCGGACAAGTTTTGTGATTATAGTTCGATTCTATTCAAAATTAGTATGTGGGGATTTTTGGGATCGGGCATCATGATTTCCTCGCCAGAATTCATGAATTCAAGATGTCGGCTTCAAGATGGGGACGACTTTTGTGATTATAGTCTGATTCCATTCAAAATTGCTGTGTGGCAGCTTTTGGAGTCGGACAACATAATTCCTTAGTAGAAATTCATGAATTAAAGATGGCGGCTTCAGGAAGGCGCTGTGTTTTCTTATTATGGCCCGATTATTCAAAATTGGTATGTGGATTTTTTTGGGTCGTAGATTATCAATTTTTGTCAGAAATCAATAAGATGACCGATTTAATGAATGTCAATAATTCAATTCAAAATTGCTGTGTGGCAGCTTTTGGAGTCGGACAACATGATTCCTTAGTAGAAATTCATGAATTAAAGATGGCGGCTTCAGGAAGGCGCTGTGTTTTCTTATTATGGCCCAATTATTCAAAATTGGTATGTGGATTTTTTGGGTCGTAGATTATAAATTTTTGTCAGAATTCAATAAGATGACCGATTCAATGAATGTCTAAAAACAATTTAAAAAAATGATTGAAAAAAAATTGAGACAAGCTTTTATAAAAAAAAAAATATTTCTTTAATTGTTTGACCTTCTATGAGTAGCAGATTCAAAAGCTTGCCGCGAATATGAAATAGGTATTCTTGCGTGGCAAGATTTTGAATCTGTTACTCATAGTATAATCTAGGTCAAACAAAAAAAATATTTTTTCCTTTTTAGTGTATTCGTGTAATTTTTTTAATGATTTTTATTAAAATGTTAGCACTTACAGATACCATAAGAAAAATAATTTAGTGTCTGGGCAGAATTTGTTTACAAGTTTTGTATGCTCTCTCTATGAACATTTCTCGAACTGCAACCATACCAATGGAGAAACAGCTTGGAATTAACCTTGAAATTCAGAATTTACAGAGTAAAAAAATTATATATTTCAGTGCCTTGTTAAATCTTGTTCTAATGCCTTGGCACCAAACTTTTCTTGGTTCATTACTATATCTATGGATCAAGCTTCTGTTACTCACAGAATAACCTAGGTCAAACAAGTAAAGGCATTATTTTCCTTTTTGGTGCATTTCTGTGAAAGCTTGTCCTAATTTTTTTCTCACACATTTTTATTTAATTCTCTTTAGACATTCATGAAATCCGTCATTCTATGAAATTCTGACAAAAATTGATAATCTATGACCCCAAAAAATCCACATACCGATTTTGAATGAAATCCACCATGATAACAAAACACGTCGTGACTTCTTGGCGCCGCCATCTTGAATTCATGAATTTCGACTAAGAAATCATGATGTCTGACTACAGAAACCCCCACTCACCAATTTTGAGTGGAATTGGAATATAATAACAAAAGTCGTCGCCATCTTGAATTCGTAGATTCTGACAAAAAAATCGTAGTCCTCGTCCCCAAAAATCGCCGCTCTTCGATCCTGAACTCGGAAAACTACGAAAAAATGGTTGCGATACAAATTAATATCTAAATTATCTCCCAAATTCATCAAGGTAAGTATATTTCGATAGAAGTTGAATCGAAATGGGCCCTGTTACATTAGATGTCCGACAAGGGTCACACCTAGGACCCCTACTGTTCAATATTTTTATCAACGATGTATCAGGCTGTTTTCATAATACAAAGCAAACCCTCTCTGCTGATGACTCAAAAATTCATACGACCATTGAAACTCCCCAAGACTATCCAGATTTTCAATCAGATTTGGAGAGATTCTCTGATTACTGCTACGAAACAGACTTCATCTCAATCTCTCGAAATGTTATCAGATTGTCTTCAATCGTAGCAACAAAAACTTCACATACAACTTGGAACGAAATGACCAAATCATTGGAAAAACAGACAATGTGAAAGATCTTGGAATAACCTTAGATTACAAATTAACCTTCGAACAACACATTGAACATATAACCCAAGTCACTTAGGAACATAGGATTCATATTCAGGGTCACGAAGGACTTCAACTGTTGGGAGTCTATTACTCTCCTGGACAATGCTATTGAGAAAACTCCCCAATGATAAGATGTATCAAAATTCTCAATGCTCTAAAAAAATCAAACAATGATCTCATTTACTAGATTTAAATATGTGTCAAACAAATTTTGTACAATTATGCTTTTTTATCATCCCTCCCCAAAAACTAATTAGAAGAATATATTTTCATAACCATATCATCAAACCATACACTCTTAGTTATTGAGCTCATTTAATTATAAGCTATTGTAATAATTTTATTGTAAAAAAAACATACTCAGCACTGTTTGCTATGTTATTGTAAAAGATAGTTAGCGGCGTGCAGACAAGAATTTTTAAATTCTAGAAAAATATATTCCCGGGCAAGGATCGAACCCACCATCTCATGATTACCAGTCATGTGCTCTCCCAACTGAGCTACCGAAGTATTTAATGTTAGTGTGTTTAGGAAAGTTGTGCGGTGGAAGGGAACTCATTCGCTATCAAATGATCATCAAGATCCAATTTACCTTTCACCTTGCGTCGTCGACAATTTTCGATTTTCAGCAGGAGCAGGTGTGGGTCTCCGACCATTGAACAATTGAGCCGAATTTGGAAATTAGGAAGGGAACACCAACATTAAATTCTAGAAAGCGATATCCCGATCGCAGATGCGAACTTACGTCTTCGGTAGCCCACTTGGGGGAGCACATGACTGGCAATCATAAGGACGTTGGTTCGATCCTTGTCCGAGGATCTCCTTTTCTAGAATAAAAAAATTCTTGTCTGCATGCCACCAACTCTCTTTTACATTATACATTACAGACACAAATTGCCCTTCTTAATATAAAAACCCATTTCTATTGGAATAGGGCTATAACCACAAAACTCATCGCTATATTGGAGCCACCATTTGGAATTCATGAATTCTGGTAAAGAAATCATGATGTCCAGCCCCAAAAGCTACCACCTAAGAATTTTTAATAGAATCGAACTATAATCACAAAACTCGTCCGCCATATTGGAGCCACCATTTTGTAATTTTTTTGGCAAAAATCGTAATGCATACCTAATACGGAATAATGAACACCTGCCAAATTTCACGTTATTCACTCAACTAGAAGTAGGTTAAAATTCACTTACAAGATTTGAACTCGACACATTACATATGTGAAATAAAGAGTTCATTCTGTTACTCGATCGGCCAGGTTTTCTGCAGCCAGCTCTCAGACATGAGGAATGATTAGTTTTGGGACGAATATTCGCCCCAAACAAATCATTTTTCAATTTCGAAAGAAAAAAGAAAAAAAAAGGTGCCCGAGCTGGGGTTTGAACCCACGCTCACCCACGTTCCCTTTCGAGAACCAGCACTCGGAAGTTAATTTATTTTGAAACTATTACCAATCTGCTGTTACATTTGTATGGTTGCTTTTTCTGAAAAATGGCCATTAAAAACTTATGCACCACTTTTGCCAAGGCAGTCAATGATTTTTCTTATGTTTGCATAAGTGAGTGAGTGAGTACTAACATTTTAAAAACATTTCATTCTGTTAGTCGATTGGTCAGGTTTTCTGCAGTCCCCTCTTGAACTATGGCGATATGTTCGTTTATATTTATACTTACTCCCTTAATGTTTGGGTATCTGATATCCTAAAGTCGCTAATACCATAATTTTCACGAGTATTATACTTAATTATTTTGTATTAGGGAGCAGTGTTACTTTTTTTTTCGATCGAAGAAATACATTTAATATATCACAATGATACAGTGAGAGTTGAAAATATCTTTAGTTTTCCATTTTGTGACTGAAACCTTTAGAAAATATCATGGTTCCATTTTCGAGCGCTTCATTATCGAAATGAAGGGATATATCGATTTTCCAAGGCTTGACATTGCCTTGCTGAGAAGTAAGAGCCTGAATTAAATTGGTGGCCATGAAACCTGAATTTTGTAAAGCTTACTATTTCGATTGGGCCAAATATGAAAAGAATTTTCCCTTGGTCCCAATTTCAAATCTCAAGTTCAGTTAGTAACTTTTTATCCATGTGTTTTGACCGTTTTGAAATTTCCACATAATTCAACCAAACTACTTTATTGAACAAATCTGTTTATCAATGGAGATGTTGCACAAATATCCATCCAGCCTCTTCAAAATGGAAAAGCCGAAAATATACCCACTTTGAGACACCCTCTATGACGCCGATCAATGAATTAATTCTCCCAATCAACAGATAAAATAAAAAAATATTCAAAAGTTCTTTCTTGACAGAAGAACACACGATTATGCCTTCGAACTTTGGGTACTCATTTTGAACAATCGGTATCTGTCTATCCTAATATTTAGATTTATATTTTATATTTGAATAATTAATAAAAAAACATTTTAGAGACAAGCTTTTATTCAAATGCACCAAAAAGTAAAGAAAAATTGTTTTGAATATGTGACGTAGGTTATTCCGTGAGTTATAGATTCAAAAGCTTGTCGCGCAAAGTTTTCAGTTCGAATACAAAAGCGACAAGCTTTTGAATCTATAACTCACGGAATAACCTACGTCACACATCCAAAGCAATTATTTTTTAGTTTTGTGCATTTGAATAAAAGCTTGTCTTTAAAAAGTTTTTATATTAATTACTTTATTTTGTGCTTTTTAGTACTTAAGTACGCCTTAATTTATGCATTTTTATTAGAGCATCGTTATTATAAGGCATTTTTACCCTGTAAGTTCTGAGCTATCTAGTCCTTCAATGAGGAGACCATCTAAAGATTAACTCATCCGCCACCTTGGAGTTGCCATCTTCAATTTACGAATTTTAACTGAAAATCAATAATCTTCAACGAAATTCATAATCTCCGACCCCATAAACCCCGATATACCAATTTTGTATAGATTCGGGCCATCATTTGTGAATTTTGATAAAATAATTCATAATCTCCGACACCGAAAACCCTCACATATCAATTTTAAATAGAATCGGACCATAAACACAGAGATCATCTGCCATCTTGGAGCCGCCATTTTGGTTCTATGAATTTTGAAGAAAAATTCATAATCATCCACCCTGAAAACCGCCACATACCAATTTTGAATCGAATCGTACCATAATCACAAAACTCGTCCGCCATCTTGGAGCCGCCATTTCGTTTTTTTCTCTAACGAAAATTTCATAATGCATTGTCACCGGAATTATGAACACCTGCCAAATTTCAGCTCAATCGGATGTCGGCAAGTGCTCCAAATATGGATTACAAATTTTGAAGCAGAAAGAATGACATAACGAATGACAGAACGAATGACATACGAACGAAGCAAGTTAAATAAAAGCTTGTAAGAACATACGAAACTCATTATTTTTTTAATTTGTGCTATTCCACTAATTCCAATTATTCGGCTACATTTATCTTCAAACAATTGAGGAAAGAAATCACATAGAAGTAAGTGATCGAATTAAAAAAAAAAACTCCAAGTCATTGAAATCATTGTGAAAATCGCTGTCCTTCGATTTTTGAAAATTTATCCGGTAATAGCCCAATCCCAATCTATCGTCCTTGGACTGTTTCAGTCCATTGCAGGGAAAAATGTATTTTTTTGTATACGCTCCCCAAAACGGCAACTTTGGGAATTGAAAAAAATCCGTAAAATACTACTTTTACGGACGGACGGACGGTAAAGTGTCGTCATGGCAATTCTTTACGAACTGAATTTTATTCATTCATAAAACATAACTGAACATTAACGCGTGTTTATAAATACTATAAAAACTATGAACCGATAACATTTTGCCGCAGAAAAGCTAGGAATTTTAATTTTTTCAGAATAAATATGTCAATGGTTATTGTTGCGGTAGGTACAAACATGATGACTTTTACAATTTATTTTTTCGAACAATCGCAAACAAAATGATAGTAAATTCAAACAAGATATAATCCACTTACAAGAATATACGAATAATAGTTTAGTTTGGGTTCAAATCGAGTTTAGATTTTCACACCTCAACCTACATACATTTATTGGATGATAACAATTCATATTTCATTTATTCCAAATGTCACTTACCATTCAGGATGACCACGAAGTGGGCGACATCTAGCATTCACGATTCGAATGTCAAACTAGGGGAAAACAGGATTTTGCTGTGTACTGAAATCATTTACAATTTGGAGTATATTTCTGAATGGTTGTCAAGACTGAGGATGGCACAGCTGATAGCTTTTGACCAACGTCGACTCCGTGGGGACCTCATCATATCCTTCCGTATAGCTAAGTACAACTATGCTAATCAGAAAGAACTTTTTGTTTTCAACAATGATTCGCGGTTACGTGGTCATAATCTCAAATTAAAAAAGGAGAAATTTGCCACTAGGCAGAGACAGCATTTTTTGGTGAATCGTATTTTCGAAACTTGGAATAACTTACCCAACGATGTTGTGAATTCTGACTCAGTGAATAGTTTTAAAAACAAAATAGATATTTGCTTATTTTCATAATTTTTCCTACGCATATATTAATTATTTTTCTTTTTCTTTTGCATGCATTGTATAATCTTGTTGATCTCTTTAGTTTTTTTTTAGGCTTACATAGGACTCTGTCCTCAGCCTTTACTTATATGTAATAATAATAATAATAATATTATAAAGTTTATTATATTCAACTATACAGTGTGACCCATTTAAAATGGAACCACCCCTGTAGAATACGCATTTTTCAGTCAATCTCAAAAATATAATATTAAGCATCAAAAACTGTATCTTGACACAAATTTTCATAACTTTAGTTTCATTTCCAAGGCACTTTATGGTTTTTTTCTTTGTCAAAAACGGCAAAAGTTTATTATGCAATTTTTTTTTCCAAATTTGACTACACCACTGGATTCGTAGTCGTTATGAATGAAAACCATCAAAATTTCATAGAAAAATATTGGTTAACAACGAAGTTACAACACCTTTAACTTTGGAAACAAAGTATTTGATTATAATTTTTATTTAGATTGCAGACATATTTGAAATCTGGCAACACTACCGATACAAAGTAGAACACAAGTGAATTTGTACAGCGAAAATCCGAAGTCACTAGCTCATTCCGTTCAACAGTTATAACTACTGAAAGTATGGTAATGTGAGCGATTTGTGGTGTACTAAATCACAGCCTACTATTGATTTGGTACAATACCTATGCCCAATGTATTAGTTCAAATTATTGATACCTTCTCTAAAAGCTTATTTTAGTTGAGTTTTGCAGATTAAAAAAAGAAAATTTTTTTGTCCCGCTTTCTGTTTTATTATTGAATAAATAATTTTGATACTTTAAAACTTGATTCGGTTCATTTCGTTTTTATCGGCTATTGAAAACTGCATAACTTGAAAATGAATTTTTAATTTTCTGTTATTTTCGAATACACTTATAACCTAAACTTAAATAAATGATTTTAAGGGAATATAATTCACAACTCCAGTGGCGTGTCAGATTTTTATTACAAAATCGGTTCTACCAGAAATCGCTCACATTACCATACTTTCAGGAGTTATAACTGTAGAACGGAATGAGCTATTGACTTCGGATTTTCACTGAACAAATTCACTGGTGTTCTACTTTGTATCGGCAGTGTTGCCAGATTTCAAATATGTCTATAATCTAAAGAAAAATTAATATCAAATACTTTGTTTCCAAAACTAAAGTTGTTGTAACTTCGTTGTTAACTAATATTTTTTCATTAAATTTCCATGGTTTTCATTTATAACGACTACAAATCCAGTGGTGTAGTCAAATTTCAAAACAAAAATTGCCTAATAAACTTTTGCCGTTTTTAACGAAGAAAAAAAACCATAGAGTGCCTTGGAAATGAAACTAAAGTTATGAAAATTTGTGTCAAGATACAGTTTTTGATGCTTAATTTTCAAAAAAAAATTGCTGCCTACAAATATATTTGCGTATTGATAGCAGGAATAAAATCATAGTTCCTATACGAAACATTAATTGGAAAGCTTACACAAAAAATATTGTATGCAACACGTACGCAAATCATTTTGCGTACTTGTTAAATAAATAAAATAGACTACTAGCATATTAATTGAGCTCTGTGACTCACCGTCTCGATACTATCGTCTCCAATTAATTCTAACAGTGCTTGCTGATACTGAGTTTGAATAGAATAATCGGACATTTTCACTATCCTCGACCCAAAAACGTCCAGATAACAATTTTCAATGAAATCACCCTGTATATAAAAAAAATCGACAGCTATCTTAAAACCGCAATATTCAATTCTTGGAAGTTGACAAAAACATAATTTGTCACCCAAAACACTGAGACAATGATTTTGAATAGTTTCGGACCACAAATCATTAAACTTGTTCGCCAACTTGAGTAATTCATGTACAGTTGTGTGCATAAAAAAGTCGTACAACAGTTATAGGCTATTGTGAGTCAGGCTTGTCAATCTTAATTAAACTTCTTATCGACTTTGACAAGTAGTGTCAACATTTTTGACAAATTTGTACGTGTACTACTTTTTCATGAAATCTGGAACATCATGGCAGGTTTACACCATACAAACCTTGTACGACTTTTTTATGCACACAACTGTACACTTGCCAATTTCATGAGCATTAAAAAAAAGGCTTATAATCAATTGTAAGAATTGATTGAAATAAGAATACATTATTGACAAATTACGTCGTTGACTTAACAATAATATTTCTGATTCGTATGAATCATTAGCATTGTCAAGCAATACAATGGAATATTACTAAATAAACTAAATTATTGCCTACACACATTTCAATTGAATCATTGGGATAAGAGTTCCACTGTGGAAACAAATCAATAGATTAAACCACTGATATTATCAAAAATGACTGTTAATTTATCATGTTTGATTAAATGGCTTAACAAAATAAAGGTAACGGATTTACATGCTTCTTTCGACCCTTTTTTTTCAAAGCTATTAAAATTAAATTTGGGTTGAATACCTATAGATCAGAGCATATTGATATTAGAATCTTCGAGTAGTTTCGAAAATGTTCAAATTAAGATGGACCAAAAACATTTTTGGCAGTGGGCTATAAACATCAATATCAATTATTGTCATAATACCTTGAAGTCTCTATGGATATTACCGAATGTTAACTCAATTCCTTCAATTTTCACGTATAAAATGTTCATATTGATGACTAAAGTGGCCGTCATTTTAAATATAAAAGGAATCTCAGAACATCCATCCATTAATGTGACGTCAATGATCGGTACCAAAGTCACTCTCTATCGCGATATTACTGTTTAAATCATTATTATTACAATTACAAGATTTTTTTTAACTTCACTAGGATGTTTGGGATAAATCTTGCAACTGAATTTTGACCCACTTCTAGTTGTTCGATTAACGTGTTATTTGGCAGGTGTTCATAATTCCGGTGACAATGCATTATAAAAATTTTGTTAGAGAAAAAAACAAAATGGCGGCTCCAAGATGGCGGACGAAATATATGTTTATGGTCCGATTCGATTCAAAATTTGAATGTTGGGATTTTCGGGGTCGAAGATCAAGAATTTTTTGTCAAAATTCATAAATTTAAGTTGGCGGACGAGTTTTGTAATTATGGTCCGATTCTATTCAAAATGTGGCGGTTTTCGGGGTCGGAAATTTATGAATTTATTGTCAAAACTTATAAATTGAAGATGGCGGCTTCAAGATGGTGGACGAGTTTTGTGATTATGGATCGTTTTTTATTCAAAATTGGTATATCGGGGTTTTTGGGATCGGAAATTGTGAATTTAGTCGAAGATTATTGATTTTTTGTCAAAATTCATAAATTGAAAATGGCAACTCCAGGATTGCGGACGAGTTTATCTTTAGATGGTCTCATTGAAGAACTAGATAGCTCAATACTTACAGGAAAAAGGCCTCATAATAACGATGGTTTAACAAAAATGCATAGATCAATGTACTTTTACTCTCTAGTTGTTGACATTTGCATCCTCTTGGTCCTGGTATTTACAATTAAATGTTTCTGTTTATGCAAGCATAAGTAGGTATCTTCAAAATTATTTAAAATACTCACTAAGCGACTTACACAGATAACAAATTCATTTCAATTGGAAATGTACCCCTTTATTAAACAAATAAATTAAGACAGAATACCGGGGTCGAAATCTCCACCTCAAATTTCTAGAAGAATATTCCAATCAGAACAGTTCAAACTACTTCATGAAACAAAGCTGTAAAATATTCAATTTGGAGTAAGACCGAGTATAACAGTATCACGCTACACCCCCTATTTTCCTTAGTTGTGAAAAAAAATATTAAAATTTGGAACATCCTATATGCTTAGTGAACGTCGTGAAGTGTAGCACCCTGTATATTATTCCATTTATGAATTTTGCGTGATTTTCTGAATTGAATGACTACATAAGTGACATTCCAAACATCAATATCAATTCGATTTCATTATTAGATTGTCATCTGAGTGACTGTTCCGATTTACTCTAATTGATCCGTATGATGCTATTTTGAATGATGGCCCTTTCAAGTGGCCTCCAAGGTCATCTAATTTGACTCCCCTTGGATTTTTTGTTTGGAGTCATTCGAAGAATATTGTCTATGCAACTGTCGTTACAACCTGTAGCTACGAGTGAGATGCGCAAATAAATAGCACAACGGCCTAGCGACTATGGCGAATGTTCTCAGAGATACAGAGCTATGCAAGTTCAGAAGTGCATTGAGGTAATGGACAGCATTTTGAACAACTATTGTAATTGTTTTTGTTCCATTTTTGTATTCCAAGCCTTATAATTTATACCTAGATAATGATCATATTTGTGTTTTTTTATCACGTGTAATTTCGACTGTATTAATTGCACATTTCCATTAGGTATAATATGAATAAATTCAGTAGCATAAATACTAATTAATGGTTTCACGGTACCGATATAGTTCCATTAGATTTTTTTTTATTTTTTCCCAAAAACCATTTCATTGAACTTTATTTGCAAATACATCATATAATTTTATATTTTCGACGAGATTTCAATTATTTCAGCCTCATATGGGCCAATTAGAGTAAATCGAAACAGTCATGGCACACGAAGATGGAAAATTAAAAATTAATATTCACTTGTAAAATCTTTGGATTCATTAAATCATGAAAAATTCAGAAATATAATCATATACAGGGATTGAAAATCTGAACTCAATGGAAAAAAATCACTTTTGTCATAAAATTATGTTATATATTATATAGAGCGTTCCAAATTTCAATCGATTATCTTCACAACTAAAGCAAAAAAGTGGGGTGTACAATGATACTGTTACAACCGTTATATTTTGAGATGCTAGACGATGTGGTAACTTCATTATTCTCGTTCCGGACGTCCATCGTCTTAATGGATTTGAGGGTTTTGATCGCTTGTATCTGCAATCGTTTTCATACATACATATAAAATGCACCTCTACCATGGTGGACGATCACAGAATGGGCAATGATTGACACGATCATTGCGCAGCTGCCAGACGATCGTGCATCCTACATTTGTTAATTGTCATCTGTCATTTGTCTGTCATATGAATGTTTCGTTATTAGACAATTTCGGGTCCGACATTGTAGTTAGGTATTTAAAATTGCCTATGCAAATCATATGTAAGTAGGTATACTCATTTACGACAAATTGCACGCGTCTTCGCCGTTCCATAAACAAATATGAACTGTTAGGAACAAGGGACTAAGTAGTCTCTTCACAAAAAAAAATCAGTATAAATTGAAACAAGTGGTAGACCACAACCGAAAAACAACTACTTTCCTGGCAAATACCACGCATAACGTTGAATGATATCCACGCTTCGGCCAGAGGTCTTCGGATCTCTGACTGGTGACTTCTCCGTACTGATGAGGGCCAAAAGCCTGAAACCGGTATGCGGATTGTTAGGCGGTCCTGGCATAAATTAAACATAATCAAGTTTATCAGAAAGAAACATTTGCAATCAATTTTCATTGTCAATGGAAATTTGCATATATTTTCAGATGGATATCATTCAACGTTCTGCGTGGTATTTTCCAGCAAAATCGTTATTTTTTGCTTGTGGTCTACCAGTTGTTTCAATTTATATTGAATTTGTTTGTGAAGAGACTCCCTAAGTCCCTTGCTCCTAATATATTACACTTCACATAGCTCCCTTGTTTGAAATATGAACTGAGTGATCGGCGATCGTGTGGGGCACGCGCAGGATCATGGCCAAACTTCCTTTGATGTTTGTAGAAAAACCGACACAATGGCGATTACGCTCGATCGTCACTGATCATAGGCAATTACAGACGATTATGCGCCCCACACGTTTGTGATCGCCTGTATTCGCCCATCATGGTCGATGGTGTAGAGGACCCGTAAAATAGTAAGCCTGTCAATGCACTGGTGCGTATAATTCTGCCATGTGAAGTGATGCCTGTGATTTCGCGCGGTGTGGTAGTGCATGAAGTTTCGAGTCTATGCAGCCCGCCAGAAAGAGCAATGAGCGGTTTCCATACGTTCCTGATCTCAACGCTTGGCTGACTGAAGGATTCATTGGCTTCGATGTAGGCGGCCTCCTTGAACTTTCGTTCAAACACATGCTCCTCTTTGTGTAGAATGCTGTCATTGTCCTACATAATCCTATGCTGCTTAGTCCAGGCGTGGTCAGCAATTCCTGATTTTGACGTCTCCCCGCATTGAGCCCATTCCTTGTGTACAGCCAATCTTGTGAATACCAGCCTCTGTGTCTCTCCGCATGCACACGGGACTTCATGAATATAGTTCTTGCTAATTTCGGTTCTGTTATCAGGTTTGGTTTTGGTGGTGTGTAGTTGAGATACTGTCCCGTATGTGTCTTCTTTCTATGGTGCGGATGCCATTTCCTGTTCTCTTAAATTCACATCGAGAAAAATGGAGTGGTTCTAAGAATTAGCTATACGGAAAGCAGAATACAAACTTAAACTGTGGTTGAGGTACGGGATGACACCTTTATTATATGGAAGCACGGAAATAAACACCTCCAGAATTTATTTTCAAGAATAGAAAGTTTCAGGGATTTGATCAAGTTCACGATGGGAATGGAAACCAACAGTACCTTACCTTTCCTCGATGGGAATGTTGACAAACAGGCAATTATATTCGCACCTCTGTCTATAGAAAGAAAACAGTATCCGACCGTATCATCCGAGTTCGACGAACAGAGGGATAGTAAGAACATTGCTGGAAAGAGCGATGTGAATATGCAATAAGATAGAGTCACCTGATGCCGAAAAGAACCACAACAGAGGAGACCTACACCGAAACGGATCCCCCGATGAACTTCTGGTAGAAGTATTGAAACAACTGGAAAAAAGACATCCGAAGAGCACAACAAAGCAAAGTGTGTCTCCGAGAAGATTTGAAGGATCGGAAATAAGTACAACATCAAGAGCTGCTTCTAATTCGGCAGTAATTTACGAAGTTTTCTCGCCAAGGCCAGACCTAATAACAGAACCGAAATCAACAATAACTGTATTAATGAAGTCCCGTGTGAATGCAGAGATTCCTACATTGTAGAGACAAAGAAGCCGTTATTCATAAGATTTACTGAACACAAGAAATGGACTGAACGTGGGAAGACGTCTAAATCGAAAATTGCTGACCACGCCTGACGTGAGCACCATCGAATTCTATGGGACAATGCCAGGGTTCTACATGGAAGGAGCATTGATTCAAACGAATGTTCAAGGACGCCGCCTACATCAAAGCCAACGACGCCTTTATTCAGCTATGCGTTGAGTTCAGAAACGTTTGGAAATTGTTTTCTCTGGCGAAACTTCACGCACCACCACAGCGCGTGAACTCACACGCCTCAAAGCACATGGAGGAATTACATGCACCAGTGCATTGACAGACCTATAAAATTGTAAGTAGCACCTATGTCAGTATTCACCTGAAGAAGATACAAGCGATCAAAACGTCGTGAATAACCTTCAAATCCATTGGATGTCCGAACGAGAGTTACAACTCATCAATGACGTCTCAGCAATAGATGATTATTCTGACACACACATTCCTAATATTTGGAATGGTAGTCACTGTAATCATCAATGTCAACCTTTTCTGAGTAGGAATTATTGAAACACGAGTTCACATTCCTTAAAATTCAAGGAGACTGTATGTCATTATTATATTAGAATTTGAATATCTGGTACATGCACCAAGCCCAAAGTTGGTTGGGTTTCTTTGCAAATTGCGTGCCATGGTTTGGATTGGCCGGTGTGCCACTGCTCACAAAAGTGTCGGACATTTAGTCGAAGGAGTAAGACACTCGTTTTCAAGTAACAGTGATAGAAGGCCATGAAAAGTCTCGGACAGGCGCTAAAAGCAACAGAAATGTGCAGTACATTTCGGCAAGCTATCTTTCCAGCTTCAGGAACTCACAAAACAATTTTATTGAACTTACAATAATAATCATTCTTGGATTACGCTTAATAATGTTATTGCCGTTGTTATTTTTGACTTTGTGAGTACCTAAAGATGACAAAGTAGCCTTCCAAAATTCTTTGCAAGTCTCTGTTATAGAAATTGGTGCTTTTGGAACCAACTTACTTTTCCCTGCTTAATAAGTTTGTTCTAAACGGTACACATTTACAGTACCATCTCAATATTTGAGATTTTTTCCAGTTGAAAATATATTTTTATTACAAGCTTTCATTTAACTTCGTTGGTATGTCATTCGTTCGTTCTGTCATTCGTTCTGTCCTTCTTTCCGGTTCAAAATTTATAATCCAAATTTGGCAGGTGTACATGATTCCGCTGGCGATGCATTATGAAATTTTTGTTAGAGAAAAAAGAGAATGACGCCTTTAAAATGGCGGACGAGATTTATAATTATGGTCCGATTTTATTAAAAATTGGTATGTTGGGGTTTTCGGGGTCGCAGATTATGTTTTTTTTCAAAATTCATAAATTCAAGATGGCGGCTCCAAGATGGTGAACGAGTTTTGTGATTATGGCCCGATTCGATTCAAAATTGGTATGTGGGGGTTTTCGGCGTCGGAGATAATGAATTTTTTGTCAAAAAATTCAAGATGGCGGCTCCTAGATGGCGGAAAAGTTTTGTGATTATGGTCCGATTCGATTCAAAATTGGTATGTGGGGGTTTTCGGGGTCGGAGATTATGAATTTTCCATCATACTTCACGAATTCAAGATGGCGGACGAGTTTCGTAATTATGGCCCGATTCGATCCAAAATTGGTATGGTTTTTGGGGTCGGAAATTATGATTTTAGTCGGAGATTATTGATTTTTAGTCAAAATTCATAAATTGGAGATGGCAACTGCAAGATGGCGGCGGAGTTAATCTTTAGATGGTCTCCTCATTGAAGGACTAGATAGCTCAGAACTTACAGGAAAAAAGGCCTCATAATAACGATGCTTTAACAAAAATGCATAGATTAAGCCGTATTTGAGTTCTAAAAAGTACAAAATAAAATAATAAAAAAAAACTTTTTAAAGACAAGCTTTTATTCAAATGAACTAAAACTTAAAAAATAATTGTTTTGGATGTGTGACGAAGGTTATTCCGTGAGTTATAGATTCAAAAGCTTGTCGCTTTTGTATTCGAACTGAAAACTTTGCGCGACAAGCTTTTGTATCTATAACTCACACATCCAAGGCAATTATTTCTTATTTTTCAGTGCATTTGAATAAAAGCTTGTCTTTAATTAGTGTTTTTATTAATTATTTTTGTATATATTTTTGCATCTGAATGATGCGATAATATTTTTTTTTTATTTGTTCTTTACAAAATTAGACTTCTGATACATTCACAAGAGTTTTCAATTAACCTTTTTACATATGTTTGTATTTCGCAAATACTGTGACATCCTTCGGAAACATGTAGTATTTGTAATTTTTTTTGTTTTTCGTAGAGTGCCCCTTATCGGCGTTCGTACTTAATGATGCCTCAGGAAAAAACTTTTTATTTACTGTTATCATCATTCCTGGAGGTGATATGCATTTTACCCAATTCGACTGAAGATTTGAGGAAAATAAAGACTAAAAATTGAAATGACATTACAAATCATTAATTTATTTCTTCCTGATAGATATACCTTCTCCTGGCCATAGCTTCATGAATTTTGAGACGAACGCAATAAAGATATCGTTTCCATAATGAATAAATAAATATTCAATGGGTGATGAATGGTAGTTGCTGTTGGTAGTAGTGAAAAAATAAAATGTACATCATGGTTGAGGAGACTATTATAGCCCATGCGCGTTAACTTGGCGCTTGGGCTATAATAGTAGTATCCATCTCGCATGTATGATATAATATTTTGAGTTGACTTCCAAACTATTTGTAGAAAAAATAATGAAAATGTTTCTTTGTGGTAAGGGATTACTTCTTTATTTGGGATACCACGAAATTTTACCTACAGAACAGCACCATGTATGTTTTGTAATTATTAGAAAATTGAATTCCATTTAATAGAACTCAAAAATTTTTAGTTCATGCCGAATTGAAATCCTGTGGCACCATACATATATATATATATATATATATATATATATATATATATATATATATATATTTATTTTACATACATTTATACATTTATACATTGGGGGTAAGCAGCAATGAAAAAGCAAACTCTTTAAGGTTTATTCAAGCTTTCGGAAATGTTTATTTCCATCATCAGTGATAAACTTTGTTGTGGTTGGTTTCAATGATGTTAAACATAGTGATACAAAAGAAAAAAACGTAGATCAAGGCATAAAACGAAGAATATAAACAGTATCAAATTATAGATAGCGACACCTATAATCTGTGTGGTGGAGCTTAGACCTGTCATCGTGGAATTTTGAAGATACGAGATTTCGTACAACATCAATAGGTCACCGACAGATGCCAGCATAGACCAACCCACGATACCAATAGTCGTACTTCTAGTGCGTTTTAGGGACGCAATACAAATAACGAGAATATGAGAAATCTGTTACGAATCCAAAGGAGATCACCATCCGTCTACAGCCTGTTTCATGGTTTCCCAATCATCAGGACGGCTTGTGGTCTCTTTCAAATTCGTATCAGATATCTCGTAGGTTATTACCAATCGGTACGTACGGAAATATGAACAGTATCAAATTATAGATAGCGACACCTATAATCTGTGTGGTGGAGCTTAGACCTGTCATCGTGGAATTTTGAAGATACGAGATTTCGTACAACATCAATAGGTCACCGACAGATGCCAGCATAGACCAACCCACGATACCAATAGTCGTACTCCTAGTGCGTTTTAGGGACGCAATACAAATTACGAGAATATGAGAAATCTGTTACGAATCCAAAGGAGATCACCATCCGTCTACAGCCTGTTTCATGGTTTCCCAATCATCAGGACGGCTTGTGGTCTCTTTCAAATTCGTATCAGATATCTCGTAGGTTATTACCAATCGGTACGTACGGAAATATGAACAGTATCAAATTATAGATAGCGACACATATATATATATATATATATATATATATATATATAAATATATATATATATAAATATATATATAAATATATAAATATATATATATATATATACAGGGTATTCCAAACTCGATAGCCTATTAGACGTTTCTGGAGAACGACCAGAGATAATTATTTGAAATTTTGTATCCTACGATGAGAGACTGCGATCTAGCTTTCAAAAAAATTTCCACGGTTGCAGTGTTGTCACATCTACTTTCCAAAAGAACACCCTTTATTTCATTCCATTTTTGGATTTTACCTATACCTATCTCTAACCGCTTATTTAATATTGATGATTTTTAATTTTTTGCTACCAAAAGTCATTTTATTTAAATGGAACACCCTATATATTATGCCATATTCGGAGTACCGATTACTTTTCCTATACTTATCTCTCACCGATTCTTAAATATTGATTATTTTGTATTTTTTCGGACTACTGAAATGAGACCAAATCAAAATGAAATCTTTTTTGATACAGTACATACATAGGACTCAAATTTTATAAATAGTTGATTCATATGGAGAAGTTTTTTTAAAATCAAATGAATCGACCATATTTTATAGAAGGGGCCTGAAAAACATATTGTTAGCAATTAGAAAAACGTTCATAAATCTTTTTTTATACCCACCAATCTGATGATTTTTTGTCAAGTATGTCCCATATCTATTTCTAACTGTTCGTTGGATATTGTTTTTTTAAACAGTTTTGCCAAAACTAATATTGCTGAACCTAGAAATACACTGAGCTGAAATTTCAATTAAGATTTGAACGAAGTGTGCTAGGTTTGGTTTTCCTTCTCCATGATAGTTTTATATTCCAGGGTGTCTGAAAAACCTGTGTCAAAATCATGATTTACCATTTCAAGTAACAAATGAAGGTCGTATTAGTCGCTCGATTTATATGTTCAAAGTGCTAACCATTTACACGCAATTGTTCTTGGATCGAAGTCATTACATGGTTGGTTGTTGCTCTTTGAATCTCTTCTGGTCGAATTTCCTCGAAAGCACGTATTATTCTCTGCTCCAATTCGTCCATTGAGTTCACAGGTGTTTCATATACAATCTGTTTGATTTTCTCCAGAGGTAAAGCTCTAGAGGAGTTAAAACTGGGGATCGCGATGGCCAAAGCTGTAGACCCAAGCGTCTTATCCACCGACCTTCGAAGGTTGTAGACAGTTCTCTGCTTTATTCTTGAGTACAGTACTGTCCAACTGATACCAACAACTGCGTAATACATGAAGCGGCAAATTGTTCAAAAAGTCACTAACCGTTGTTCCAGAATTCAAGTGTCTATCATAAATCCAATATGATAATTTATTATTCATAAGTAAACAAAACACATTTGAACTGAATTTTTCTTGATATCCCTATTCTTTCATAAAATTGAGATTTTCTGCAGCCCAAAACTGATTGTTTTTCCGATTGAATATTGCCTCTCTCGAAAATTCGTCCATATAATTTGGTTCTTCATAAGTCCATGTTGAAATCTATTCACAGAAATTTACACGTTTTGAAGGATCACCTCTATGTAGGGCATGAACTTTGATACAGTTATAATCATGCATTTTATTTTATTTTGTATTCTCCATGTCGAAGTGCGGGTTATACCTGAATCTACAGCAGCACTTTTTATTGATGCATGAGGGTAGACGTGGAAATACCCCAAGACGTTAATTTCATTTACTTTGTTTCCAATTATCGGCTTCATTTCATTTCTTGACGCTTTAACATTGGCAAAAACAGCAAATTTCCGTTCAATTCTTCTGTTTTTTTTATTCATTTCCGGAAATTTGGATAAAGTTCATTTTTTCTTCATGTTCTTGAAACAATTCTTTGGCACTCACCGTGAATATAAAAAACAAATTCAAAATATTGCATTTGAATATGCATTATTATCCATTTTTTTTTAATACTATATTCTAACAGAAACACCATGAAAATCACTGCCTGCTTGTCAAACTAAAAGTTTGTTTTGCCCTTTCCTGGTCACGGCACGCTACTATCGTTTTCAATTCCCAGTATAACGAATCGAAATAGCTGATATTTCCCAATTGAAATGATCGGAGTAAAAAATAAAATCTGGAATGCTTCGCTTCAAAATGTTCATACTTTTGAAGATACAGCTGGAACTCTCAGATGATGGAATTCAGTTTTAGCATAGATGAATCAAAAAATATCTCAGGAACATATGGAAATGAGTCAGATTAGGGAGTAGAATCTGAAAATGAAATGATAAATAATTACTACCAAATTGCCAACAAAATGTTTTTCAGACCCCTTCTATAAAATAAGATCGATTAATTTGATTTTAAGAATACTCTTCCATATGAATCAACTATTTATCAGATTTGAGTCCTGTGTATGTACTGTAGCAAAATATATTTCATTTTGATTTGGTCTCATTTCGGTAGTCAGAAAAATACAAAATAATAAAGGCTTGGCTTCGCAAATGTGTGATGAATCTTTGACTTGGAATGAAGGTTCTTTTTCTAAAAATGAATCTTTCTCTGACAGCCTAAATTCCCGTTTATCGTTCCAAAAGTTGAACTCCCATATTGTAAGAAGAATTCCAAAATCAGCAAGAGTGAGCACTGCTGAAGCATTGTGCAGAGCAATTGACAACTGTGTTGAGTATAACTCCTTAGAAGCCTGGGAAAATCTGTTTTTTTTCGCATATAAGTCTTTCTATCTTCCAACATCCAATAAAAATCGTAAAGAATCTCTAACGTCGATCATAAAAAGTAATATAAGAAACAATAATATTCCACAATATATATCTAAAGATATTCAGTCATTACCACCAACCACGAACCTTGCTAAGTGTGTGATCAATAAAGTCTCTGATGGGGATCTCATATCTGCTGTTCGAATCTTGTCGTCATCTGACACTATCGCAAGTTTTGTTAGACATCTTAGTTTTGACAGTCATACTCTATCTGAATTACGTTTGAAACATCCCACTGATTCAGAAGTTGAATATACAGGGAGTGAAAACTTTATTCCATTACAAGTCAATGAAATTGAAGTTTCAAAAGCAGTGAAATCTTTCCGTACTGGATCTTCTGGTGGACTTGATTCGTTGAGGCCATCGCACCTTCAAGATTTGCTTTCCAAAAGTTCTGGATCCATGGGCGAAAAACTTTTGAGTTCTTTGACTTCTTTCTGCAACTTCTTACTCACTGGAAAAGTCATACAGGATGTGATTCCCATACTTTACGGAGCCTCATTGGTTGCTCTTAAGAAAAAAGATGGTGGCATTAGACCTATTGCCGTCGGCTTGTGGCAAAACTAGCTTGTTTGAAGATAAAAGAAACTTTAGGTGAATTATTTCGTCCTATTCAATTCGATTTTGGAACCCCAGGAGGATGTGAAGCCGTTGCTCACGCTGCTCGTCGATTTTTAAATCAACATCCAGATCCTGCCTCCACAGTATTCCTGAAAATAGATTTTCAGAATGCTTTCAATATGATTCATAGAAATATCCTTTTAGAAAGAGTAGAAGAAAAGATTCCGAATCTATATCCTTTCATAAGCCAATGTTATAAGAAACATACCTTTTCAAATTTTGGAAATAACACTATTTTGTCAGAAAGAGGTGTCCAGCAAGGAGACCCTTTGGGCCCAGCACTCTTCTGTTTATGCATTGATAATTTAACGAAATCAATCAAGGCTGATTTCAACTGTTGGTATCTTGATGACGGCTCCATAGGTGGTGAATCTGATGTAATTTTAAAACAGTTCAAGAAAATAATTTCAACATCAGAAAAAATTGGTCTTAAATTGAATTTTGAAAAATGCGAACTATATTTCTTGGACGACCTGAAAGATGACATACCAGAAAAATTTAACAGTTTTGCTCCTGGTATGAAAATTATGAATAAAACCAACTGGACCCTCCTTGGTGCACCCATGTCAGAAGAATCTTTGGCACAATCCCTGAACCAAAAGACTAAATCTTTGAATTTGATGGCATCCCGCATGGATTCCATTCCAAAGCATATTGGGTATTTTCTTCTGAAGAACTGTCTAGCTATACCAAAATTGATATATACATTGAGATGTTGCCCGACTTGGCGCTGTCAAAATGAACTTGATCTCTTCGACTCAACACTCCGTATGATTTTGGAGCAGATTACTGATAATAATTTCAGCCTTTCCACGTGGCTTCAAGCAACACTTCCCGTAAATAAGGGTGGTCTGGGTATACGACAAGCATCTTCACTTGCTTTACCAGCTTTTCTTTCTTCGTTGAACAGCATTCAACATCTAGTTGATCAAATTGTACCTGATTATTTTTCCAGTGTGTTCGATGTTTACTATATAGAGTGTGAATCTGTATGGTGTTCTGAAACTGGAACCTCTGCACCTGATAATAAAATTTACCAAAAATCCTGGGATCTTCCTCTCATCGAATTGTCATCTAAACAACTCCTTGACTCGGCTGTTAATTCTCCTTTTGAAAAGGCTCGACTGAAGGCAGTTAGTACGAAAGAATCTGGAGCTTGGCTCAACGCTCTTCCAGTTGCATTCCTTGGAACTTTATTAGATGATGAATCTTTCAGGATTTCTGTGGGTTTACGTTTGGGCTGTTCTATTTGTGTGAGTCATAAATGCAGATGTGGATTTATCGTCAACGAAAAAGGGACGCATGGATTGAGTTGTAGATTCAGTTCCGGGCGTTCGTCTCGTCATTCAACAGTAAATGACTTAATCAAGCGAGCTTTATCAACTGCTGATATTCCTGCTATCTTAGAACCTTTGGGAATCATTCGTGATGATGGTAAGCGTCCAGATGGGATGTCTCTCATCCCATGGAGTCATGGAAAACCTTTAGTGTGGGACTTCACCTGCGTAGATACCGTTGCAGCATCACATATTGATTCAACATCCAGAAATGCTGGTGGGGCTGCAGATTCTGCTGAAAAGTCCAAATTGAAAAAATATTCTACTTTAAAAGATCAATACATTTTTTATCCGGTAGCAATTGAAACCTTCGGTTCATTTGGTAGTTATGCCACCGAATTAATTAATCATATTGGACAAAAATTGATCAATAAAACAGATGATCGAAGAGCAAGGACTTTTTTGATACAACATATCAGTATCGCCATCCAAAGAGGAAACGCAACGTCAATTCTGGGTTCTATTCCTGCTACTCAACGTTTGGATGATATATTTATTCGTCCACAAAGAATAAATATGTCAAGTAGTATCCATAAGTATATTATTCGGAGCCAAATACCTGAAAAGTATAATTTGGATTCAACCACATCCAAAAAAATAACGCGATCTACCATATCTTTATCCAACTCGATTTCAAGCAGCCTCCAATCGAGTTCCTTATTGCGGCGCTCCAATGATAGAGAAAATCATTGCATAAGAGACTGTTCCTTTGAAGATAGCAATAGCGGTGAGCGCATCTCCCTCAGTTATGATTCCATCAAACCACTTGTGTTTGGAAGCTCCAAAACTCTTGGTCTTAATGGTTTGAAAAACATTGGCAATACCTGCTTTATGAATAGCGCAATACTATGTTTATCGAATACCAGATGGTTGCTCGAGTATCTGAGAAAAGACGAACATTTGAAGGATATCAACACAAGCATATCAAGTATGAAGGGTGCTTTGATAAAAGCATTCGAAGAAGTGGTAAAAGAACTTTGGTCAGAAGATTCGTCTGATGTGGTGGTTAACACTGTTTCTTTGAAAAGCCTGATATAAAGATTTGCACCTCGTTTCATGGGTAACGCTCAACAGGATGCCAAGGAATTTTTCAGATATTTATTGGAAGGTCTTCATGAAGATGTAAACAGAGTAAGAGAAAGGTTCATAGAAATCGATGAAAATTTGAGTCTTGGTCAAGATATCTTAGAATGGACAACTCGAAAATTTTCGATAACTTTGTTGGTCAACTGAAATCATCGTTGAAATGTACTTTCTGTGGCCATTGTTCTGTCACTTTTGACCCATTCTGGGACCTTTCACTCCCTATTCCAGAGAGTACTGGCAAACTCAGACTGTCGCAATGTTTAGACTTGTTTACTAGGGAAGAAATTTTGGATGATGCAAGGAAAGGAGAAAATGCACGAAGTCATTATCTATACTTGAATTCCCCAAAATTTTAGTAATTCACTTGAAAAGATTTTCGCAGATGGAGAGATTCAGAGAAAAACTAAATGTTTTCATTGACTTTCCTCTCGATGGATTAGATATGAATAATTATGCAGTAGATAACGCAGCTCCGTGTCGCTACAACTTGTATGCTGTATCCAACCATAGTGGAACAACTTTTAACGGACACTACACGGCTTACTGTAGTCACCCTTATGCAGGCACTTGGCACGAGTACAATGACTCGAGAGTATCACCGCTATCACCCAAATATATCGTGAGTGGAGAAGCATACGTCCTCTTCTATGATCAAGAGGACACCAAATCACAGTTTTAAATAGAACATTTTACATATTTACATTATTTATTTTATATTCATCTTTACCTTAATAAAAAAATTTAGTAATATGTAAAAAAAAAAATTAATAAGTTTTCAAGAAATACACAGTGGTCCCCATGACGAAAAAAACGGAACTAGTTCATTTTTTCCGCTCCCTGCCTCTTTGGCTGTCAAAAATCATGAAAAAAATATGAAAACAATTTTTGACACAAAAACAGTTTCGAGTTTTTTTTTTCGCGGAATTGCTCTGAAAGCTGACGAGAATAATGGTAAAAATAAAAAAAAATTGTCACAAAGGTGGTTTTTAAAAGGGGTGGTTAGACAAAAAAAACAGATTCGAAACTTTTTTCGCGGAATTACTTTTAAGGCTGACGAGAACCATGGGAGTTTTTTTGTTAATCTTGTCACAAAGGGGTGGTTTTTAGAAACGGTGGTTCGAAGAAAAAATCAGATTCGCACCTTTTTTCGCGGAATTGCTTCTAAGACTGACGAGAATCATGGGAAAAATATTTTAAAAATCTTGTCATGAAGGGGTGGTTTTTAGAAGGGGTAGTTCGAAAAAAAATTTGATTCGAGCCTTTTTTTCTCTCGCGGAATTGCTTCTTAGGCTGACGAGAATCATGGGAAAAAAACGTGTCACAAATGGATGGTATTTAGAAGGGATGGTTAAACAATAAAATCAAATTTAAGCCTTCTTTCTGCTGAATTGTTCTCAAAGCTCACGAGAACTATAAGAAAATTTGTCGCAAAAGGGTTGGTTTCAAAGGGGGTAACTTTGGTATTGGATCAAATGATGTCTTTTGAATGTTTAACTTTAATTAGCAAAATCAATACCAAAAATCTTCTTGAAATATTGCTTATTATATATACACTCACATTCTAGCAAAAAAGACGATTTTTTCACGAAATAATGAGGTGTCAATTCATTGTGGGTCAAAATGTATTTGTTGTGTTTTTTTATACACTTTTGCAGAGGCTCACAATTCATTGAATATTTAATAAAAATGCAAGTATGAGCAAGCCAATTCTTGATATGTTTTTAAAGAGACTCCAGGCTATCCATCAGATATTTTTTCAGAGCGGGGAGGTGTGGGGCCTTTTTTGTAAGTCTAACGAAAGTAAAATGTACTCACGTTCATTCTAACAACAACACAGAAAATAACTATTAATAACTGAGTAAATACTCGACCAATTTACCTTATCAAGCATGAAATAAAAACTACATACCTTGATTGACTTTTTACCTGAGTTTCACAAGAATTATTCACAAGATGTTCTTTCTGGAGCTAATCGAACTCGGAAGAAAAAGTACATGTATGACGCCGAGAAACGCGACAAGATATAATGGTCATCTTTGACGAGCTGAAGAGCGCAAATGTTCCGCAATAGTTACCAGCAATTCTGAGAAAAGGTTATCTGGTCTTTTGTTTACACTCTCACAAATTAATTCCGATTTTTCGTTATTTTGGACCACTGTGAAATGTTAAGAAATAGGTATAGGATATGCTTGGTGAAAGTAATTGGTATTTTTTAGTAGAATCCAAATATGGCATAATATGCAGGGTGTCCCATTTAAATAAAATGACTTATAGCCGTTTTTCCTAATCGCCTACATGAACATGTTTTTCAGACACCCTGTATAAAATATAGTCATTTCATTTGATATTACTGAAATCACCCAATATTTTCTGGATAAAAGTTGAATTTGAATTCAAGTTGGTCTCATTTTGGTAGCCAAAAAAATTACAAAATCAATATTAAATAAACGGTTAGAGATAAGTATTCGACATGTCCAGTAACAGTTATTTATATATATATATATATATATATATATATATATATATATATATATATGTATATATATAAATATATATATATATATATTGCGTATTTTCTAAGTTTGAGTCTCTCATCTCCCAGGGAGCATGTGTCCTTTTTAACCGACGAAACCAAAAAGGAGGAGGTTCTCTAGTCGACGCGTATATTTTATTTTTTTTATCATTTTTTTTTAATGTATGATCACGCATAGCTTTTTACTGAGACGTCCGATTCCGATAATTCTTTTTAAAGTGGATAGGGTGTACTTCGAAGGTGGTCCCATTTGAATTTAAAAGATGAAATCCACCCCTAAGGGTAGCAAAATGAAGGATATTGTTCACTCACCCTCTGAATTCTGGTCCGTTAACCGATTCTATCAGGCATAACTTTGTACTGGGTTCTTCGATTTGGATGATTCTTTTTTTAATAGATAGGGTATACCTCATACTTGGATTTCGAATGAAATTATTCTCCCTTAGAAAAATAGGGGATAATTGATTTTTCGATTTTTCGACATTGGCACACACATATGTAGTTGACAATGACAGATCGCTACTGTCATTATTTTTGTTCCACATCCGTCACAATCATTATATTCTGTGAGAGGAAGGGATGATATACAAAGTAATAAAATGAACTAACCAGAACAACAAAAATAATTTATATTACAACAATTAGTAAAAGTAGATAATCATATTATTCAACGGTAATAGTTGAAGTAAGGTGGGTAAGTAAGTATTTTGGAAGTAATCAAAAAACAAGTAGGTAGTAATCAGTAGATTTCAGCTACAAAAAATTTAAAAATAAAAACTTTTTAACAGTAAATTAAACCGACGAAATACGGAAATGAAAAGTGAAAAATAAAATAAATCTTCTTAGTCTCAATAACTGAGCTCCTAAACTAATGTAAGTAACTAATTTTGAGTCGGCGCCAAACGAACAATCAACGAAGATCATTAAGTTACTTCAAAAAAATTATCAGAAAGTCACCGCGCAACTCGATGCCATCGCCTTACCTAATTCATTTGCTTGTTTGTTTGGCGCCGACTCAAAATTAGTTACTTACATTAGTTCAGGAGCTTAGTTATTGAGACTAAGAAGATTTATTTTATTTTTTACTTTCCAGTTCCGTATTTCGTCGGTTTAATTTTTTGTTCAAAAGTTTTCTATGAGAAAGTTGATGATCTGAATTCTGTTGTGGGTTTTTCCGGATTTTCCTCCTACTGAAACAGCAAATGCCCCATCACTTCGACTCTCGGACTTCAATCAAGATTTTCATCTTGAAATTATTTTATATTTAACACTTTGAGTTTGTATTTTAAAATTAATATTTATACCTGTACGTATTATTCATTTGGAAAATAAAAATATTGTATTAGCATATAAATATATATATATATATATATATATATATATATATATATATATATATATATATATATATATATAACTTTTTAACAAAAAATTTAACCGACGAAAAAAAACTCTGAAAAACAAAAAATAAAATTAATCTGTTTAGTCTTAATAACTAAGCTCCAAAACTGATATAAGTAACGAATTTTGAGTCGGCGCCAAACAAACAAACAAGAAAATTGATTACGTAAAGCGTAAAATGAAGGCAGCGGGTTGCGCGGCGCGTCCTTTGGCCGGAAATTACCAAGCGTTCTCGAAGTTAATATCAGCGAGACTGCGAGACAGCTACCCGAAAGGATACACACGTGAGGGCATACGTCGTTGCGAGTGGTCGTGCAAAAAGCGCATTTTTTTTAATGTTATTGTTTATCGCTGGAGATTTCACATTGCATTTTTATGTTTTTTCTTCAAGGTAATTTAATGATCTTCGTTGATTGTTTGTTTGGCGCCGACTCAAAATTAGTTACTTACATTCGTTTTGGAGCTTGGTTATTAAGACTAAACAGGTTCATTTAATTTTTTGCTTTTCAGATTCTTTTTTCGTCGGTTACATTTTTTGTTAAAAAGTTTTTATTTCTCAATTTTTTGTGGCTAAATAATACGAATTGCTACCTACTTGATTTGTATTACTTTTGAAATAGTCACTCACTCACCTTACTTTAACAATTAACTGTTATATACTAGGACTAACTGGTACCAGCGACTTCGTCCGAGTTGAACTTTGTATTTTTTATGTCGACTATTACAACTTAACTCACCCCTTTAGGGACGGAATTTTTAAAAATACTGAAAAATGTATTTCTTTATCCCTTACAAATACCTCAAATTCCAATTTTTATGACCCTACCCAGAAAACTAACGGAACCCCCATACAAACTCTCACCCCTCCTATAAGTGTTAAATTTCTAAAAACACTGAAATACATATTCCTTCTATTTGTAACAAAGACTTCAAATACCAATTTCTATAATCCCAACTTGAAAACTAACGAAATTCCTATGCAAACTTCCATTCCCAACTGAACCCCCATTTTACCCGTTTAGGAAATTCACCAAAGACACCGAAACACATATTTTTTATTTGTAACAAAGACCCCCAAATACCAATTTTCATGATCCTAACTTTGAAACTGAAAGACTTTCAACCTTCATTTCACCCCTTTAGGGTTGAATTTTCAAAAACCCTGAAGCACATTCATCTTTATTTGTGAACAAGAGCCCAAATGCTAATTTCAATGACTCTTTTATTTTGAAATTAAATAATCATCCCCTATTTTTCTATCCTTGGGGGTGTAACCCTATCTTTCTATCCTTGGGGGTGTAATTTCTCAAATCAAAATGGGATCCACTTTGAAGCATATACCCTATACAATAAAAAAGGAATCATCTGAATCGGATGTCCCAGTACAAAGTTAGGCGTGTTAGAATCGGTTAAGAAGTGAAAATTCAGTGGGTGAACCAACAATCATCCCCCATTTTCCTACCCATAGGAGTGGATTTTTTTCCAAATCCAAATGGGACCAACTTCGAGCTAACCCTATCCATGAAAAAGAATGATCAAAATCGGACTACTCTGTGAAAAGTTATGTGTGGTCATACGCATAAAAAAATATACGCGTCGACTAGTGAACCTCCCCCTTTTTTTTCGTCGGTTGGAAAATGAAGTGAATACTGGAAAATAACTCTGCATACAAGCTCTGTTTATGGTGACCCAAAATTGCATAAGATTAAGATATCGTTCAAAACTCAACACATGTAGTGTAGAGGTCGATTTTATCATTGAATTCTAGCACGTCTTGGCAATAAAATTTCTTCGATTTTCCAGGTTAGGTTCAAGTTTTCCAGGTCAAGTTCATTTTCCCAATATTGTTTGCAAATCATGCAACGTATCAATGGGCTTTATATTATAGAAACTTCGAAATCGGCTCGATGGAATACAAATCTGATAAAAAGACATTTGGAGTAAAAATTAAAAGATTGAAAGTCTACTAATGAAAATTACAATATTTGAAAGGTGCGGTAGTCACTTAGTATGGATATTCGTCTCCTTTTGTTTTGATGCTTGCAAACTTGTTTATAGTTTCTAGTCATCAGAATTCCAATTCGATTCAATGAGCGTTATTTGAACGACAATAATTGTAGTATTAATTAGGTCACTTCATGTTATTCACATCTATATTTACTGTTTCTATGTGTGATTTTAATTTCCAATTCAACTTGTTGGGAATGTATATGCATATATATTCATATGTGCAACTGCGTAGATCTTTTAAGTTACCTATGTAAGTATAGGGTTTATAAATTCAAAATTAATATGAATACAAAGAAAAATGGATTTTTTTTTAACCAGATTTCGATATTTTTTCCAATGAAGAATATAAAACATAATAAATCCAAATGAAAACATAAAATTCACCAATAAAAATTTAATTTCCATATTTTAAATGAAATATGGAGACAGTGGCACGAAATATTTCAACTGCAGTAGCTCCTCATCAATACCAATATCTTCTGTATCAATTACGTTATTGATATTAAGCGGCTTCAGGAATGTGGCGAACTTCAAATATTCCAGCACCATTGTTGTTTTTAGGTGAAGCATTCACCCTTATAATAATCATTCGCTTAACATTTCAGCCAGGAGATCCATCCATCATTTCGTGCTCCTCAAAAGTCAACTTTTTTTTTAGTTGGCTAAACTTACAGGACGCCAACTTTCACTTTTTTATTCTACGTTTAGGTAAACACTTTTTGCCGAAGTCGAACCTCTACTGGTAGTAGTTCAAGCTCGAACAATGAAGAGATCCTTAGATGACAATCACCCAAAAAAGGGGGGCAAATGATATGTAAACAATTTTTTTGTAGAATTTTTTCAAGCTATACGTTTTTAAAAATTTGCCAAAAAATGATTCGAGGACCTCAACACAGAAGTCATTTTGTAAAATGCTGATTCCCCATATGGAAATCAAATGCTGATTCAGATTCCGATTACTGCCAAAAATTACGTTTCCTGAAATGAAATTTGCAAACATTATGTTTGAAGAATATGTTATTATACGCTTTGGGATACAAATCTGGACATCGACTCCCCTTGGCCTTTCTATGCTTTCGTACAGTTGACCATCAGAAGTGTGCATTTGGAATTACACTCAAGCTTTTTGGCCTCGTCATTGCTCACATCAGTTCCATTGGCTAACAAACTGGAAAATGCTGAAAAAACTTCTTTATCAACAACGCAAAGAGCGAGGATTTGAATTCACACACAAATAGTGCAGTATTTACGAAGCGCTTCATTGTATCCTCGCAAGAAATATTTCGTATTAGGCCACTAGAGATAGACATGATTTTCCCAAAATTTCATAATAATTACAAAAGTTTCAAAACTTCAGTAGAGTGAAGAGTACGTTCATTCAGTCTGATTTTGCAACTTTTTTTTCTGAACAGAAAATGTTGAGAATCAGGATTTAATAAATTTTCACAAAAAATTTAAAATTTGAAAAATTTCGAAGTTTTGAAAAATAGCAATTTACATTCTCTGATGCAACTATTCAAACAAAACGGAAATGTTTGTTCTATCGAAAAAAAATTGTTGTTAATCTTAATTTTTTGATGAAAATTCCAGAAGTTCTGCAAACTCAAAAAACAAACTATAATAATGTTCTTGGAAACAGTTTTAATTTGCAACCTCTTGCGTCAAACGGAAAATATTTTTTTCCAAGAAATTGATTTATTTTATTAAAATAAGTGTCGGAGATGTCCTGTCGTACAATGTTTTCATCAATTTGCAACTTCGTCTGCAGCACAGAAATGAGGGTAAATCAAAAGAAAAATATTTAAGTATTTGTACTCTACCAATTGGTGGCAGTATAATAATTTGCAAACTATTTTACAATGCGGAACATTAGTAATAAAAAACATATTAATTTTTGCAACACCTGTATTATCTGAATAATGAAGATTTTTATATACCAAGTTGACTATCGACCAAGAAGAAGCTCGTCAACGGTAGGTGAAATCATTCAATGTTGAAAGCTAACGTTTTCGATATGAATTCATAACATCTTAATTGGAATTTTAAAAAATCTTGAGTACCTTTGATGGAGGATCGAGAATCTCTCGACACGTTTTCATGATTTTTCATTGATTCATTAAAAAATGGAAGAATTATTGAGATTTGAAAAACACTTGTACAGTTGTACATTAGTACTATTAACCTACAACTGTGTAACGTCTCAGTGTTTTTCCCCTCTTTATTTTAAAAAGTTTTATAAATCAAGAAAATGATTTTTCCGTGTTGATAACATTTTGATCCTCCATTCGGATTGATGTGAACCGGGCCTTCATGCTTTATTTTTCTTGGTTAAGATGTTGTTACCAAGTTTATGAAGGCTATACTGGGTGTGAATAATTCATAAAAACTCACTGACGATTTCTATAGAGCGGCAGATAAGTATTGCCCTCCCAATATATAGATGTTATGGATTTTTAGAGAGCTGGAATCGTTCAAATTGTGTACCTCGCCAATCTAGTTAAGGATACTATGCAAATAATTGAAGCACTTATAAAAACAAACAAACTATATTCATAAAAAAAAATACTATGTTACAAAAAATAAACAAACTGTATGGTATGACATTTAATCCATACAACTGCAGATCTTCCATAGTACTAAAAACCTGTTCCAAATAATGGAATACAACCTGGGTAATAATTGCGTTACAACTGACCGTAAGTTGTATCAATTTTCTAGTCCCTGTATAGAAAATCTGAGATTTAAACAATCTACCAATTACAAAAATTATTTTAAGATGAACTAGTTTTCATATAAAATAATCTGTCTAAAACCCGTTGTGAAATATATTAATACTTTAATTAATTCAACAATCTAAAAAAATAAGGAGACTATAGTGGATGAACAGATATAATTCCAAATGAATTGTTTATCAGTTAATGGCTTTTTCTCGAACTCCATTTTCGTATGCATTTTCGACTTCGTAGAATGAATTATTCTTTCATAGTTGAGGTGGCCACTTCTTCACACATAAATTCGTTATGTCTATATATGTATATTCTCGGGTCATGGAATTTTTCATGCGAAACCACAATTCGAGTAAGAAAGTCGAGTGGGAGGTAAATTATAATTTTATTAAATTCAAGAAATACACACCTGTAAGAATTAAATTTGAGATGTAATATCGATCTCACGAATTTTTATTTTTCAGCAACGTTTCTGTTTGATGATGAAAATTATGTACTCGCGAGATATACTCACAAAAGTAATCGATAACGTTTTGATATCCTTACTTCCATAAAGCATCGATTATTCATTTTGAAATCTCTTCAATTGCTATAAAGTCATGTTGTGATAAGTGAAAATTTTAAATGAAGAATGATTGCATGTTGTTTCTAATGCGATAAAAAATTAATGTCTTCCAATAGTTTTTTAGCAGAATTTACCAACATTTTGTACTCTTTCGATTGTTGTATTCGAAAATGTTGGAATAAATTTATTTCGCTGATTAGTCGAACACAGTGATTGCTTCTAAGATAAATAATTAGTTTCAAAATTTGTAGTAGTTAACTACGTTGAGCTCATCCAGTATTGAAACGACTACTTTGGCCTTCCCCCACCTAACAACAATTTTTATCGAAGATATCCGAACCATTGTCTAACTATAACTATTAATAGAAATTCCATAGGGATACCAAATTATTTGGTATAGGCGATTCACGAGACGTAGAGAACTTACACTCCTATAACTTTCCTAACACTCCTATTTATTTTTCCGCTACTGAATAGTACTCACCACTGGGCATTTTGGCAAGGTAACGAGTAAACTATTGCAAAGTTGGATACATAAATGCACTACCTATTTATTAATTAAACAAACCTAACCTTTCAAACGCTGCATGCCAAGACACTGGTGAAGATTCGCCGTAGCACAGCAAATCGTGTCCACTCGTGTTTTCCCCCTCTCTACCTACCAAACGGTCGTTTCAATACTGGATGAGCTCTAACTGTATCATTCTTCGGATGCAATTTCAATCGACCAGTACAAAATATAACAGATATACGCGATGGATAATCAAGTATTCAACTGGACCACTGTAGGCATATGTCGGTCTAATATATATCTTAAACCTATTTGCACAATGTTCACAATTTATGGTCAAATAAAAAAAAAATTGAAATATAATTTGCAGAACCTTTGCAATTATTTCAGCAGTTGTAAAATTGCAAAAAAATAATATTATTGAATAAATTAGTTCCGTTTTTCGTATAAGGTTGCAAAGTTACATATCCACAGACTAATATTCTCTTTATTTGCAACCACAATAAAAAAATATTGTAATTATTTCAATGCTTGTGTGTATTCAAAATGGCGGCGTCTGTAAAAAAGTTAAAGATAAATAAATGATGCGTTTTTCAGAAATGGTTGCAAATGTTCGAGAATATGTCAAACTTTTCCAATTTGCAGAAATTTTGTAATTTTTTAAACACATTCCAATGAAATACTTAAACAAATGACAAAAAACAAGGTTTCGTAACTTTTACAAGGTTGTAAACTTAATGCATGTTGTAAAACATCATTACTATCGGTATACCTAGTGTGCAGAACTTTTGCAATTTTCAGTGCAAAAATAAAGCATTGAAACGTTTTTGCAATTAAAACAATGTTGCGTTCATCGCAGACTTCTGCAAAATTTTATAGTTTGTTTTCATTAATGCACCAACATACCATTGAAGTTTGAAAACTTTTGAAATTATTGGGAATTGATTGTCTATATCTACTGGCCTATATATCCTTATTCGATTTTAACACATCTCATGTCAGTCGTGGTGTACCAACGTTTTTATGTCCCATACTTCAAGAAACCATCAGAATTTGATTACGCCATGGAACTTATTTTCCGCGGACATTAGATCATTGAAAGTGTGAAGCGTTACCTGATGGAAATTAATTGTGATTATTGGAAAGATAAGGGATGATAAAAGAATCCATCTAGTGATTGTGATAATTGAATAGCAACAGTTACCGATGAAACATTACCCTATTGATTTGTCATGAGTTATACCGCGATGTTCTGAATATTCGATATAATTGCACGGCAACAAAATTGTTCGAGCAAAAACAGACACATTGACATCGAAAAATTTGTTATAACTATAAGTAATTTATTGTAACAATGAACAATTCAGTGTCGACACTACAGATGTACTTGGAATATTTCTGAAGGTATTCATTAGGTTCTGAGGGTTGAAAAGAGAAACATTGTATCCTCGCAAGAAATATTTGGTATATCCTCATTCGATTTTAACACATCTCATGTCAGTCGTGGTGTACCAACGTTTTCAGGTCCCATACTTCAGTAAACCATTAGAATTTGATTACGCCATGGAACTTATTTTTCCCGGACATTAGATCATTGAAAGTGTGAAGCATTACCTAATGGAAATTAATTGTAATTATTGGTAAGGATAGGGGAGGATAAAAGAATCCATCTGGTGATTGTGATAATTGAATAGCAACAGTTACCGATGAAACATTACCCTATTGATTTGTCATGAATTATACCGCGTGTTCTGAATATTCGATATCATTGCACGGCAACAAAATTGTGCAAGCAAAAAGAGATACATTGACATTGAAAAATGTGTTATAACTATAAGAAATTTATTGTAACAATGGACAATTCAGTGTCGACACTACAGATGTACTTGGAATATTTCTGGAGGTATTCATTATGTTCTGAGGGTTGAAAAGGGAAACATTGTATCCTCTCAAGAAATATTTCGTATATTTTCATTCGATTCTAACACGTCTCGTGTCAGTCGTGGTGTACCAACGTTTTCATGTCCCATACTTCAATAAACCATTAGAATTTGATTACGCCATGGAACGTAGGTCTGGCAACACATGGCCACACCGCCCATTCCGTAGCACGGCCGTGCCTCGTCCACAAACTAAAACCACACATCTCCGACACACGGCCGCATGACGGTCGCGTTGCGAGTCCGAGTCGGTTGGTTCCTCAGTTTGCTTCGCGTGGGTCGACGGACGATGGAGGAAATGAAAGAAATAGACCAAAACAAAAAAAAAGATACACAGTGTTTGGAAAACAAGACCTGTTGAAGGACAAGGCTTGAATGTCCTACACGTCTACGTCTATAGAAGCAAATACGTAATCAAAACCGATACCAGAGTAAAATTGGGATAGCTAAAAAATAATATCAGAGCAGTTCTCCATACAATTGTGACATGGGAAGTTAAAACAAATGACAGGAGATGCCTGAAATGGGCCGCAAACCACCGGACACGGGAATGCACCAAAAGCAGAGATACCCCGGCATGCTTTTGTAACTATGGGGGGGGGACCATCCTGCAAATGCAGTAATATGCGCAGCATATATCAAGAAAGTGAATGAACTTGACGATAAAGCGATGGAAACACAAGCGGCAAAAACACCCAGGTATATCCCGGCTTCCCTACCCAAAGTTAATCAATGGACTGAAAGAAGCCGCATAAGAAACCAATATGAACGAAACACGCTCACGAACAAAACTCACACAGAGGCCCACCAAGAAACCAAGAACCTACCTTCAGAAGAAAGAACTTAGTTGACTTAACAATGGTCGAACGGGCGCTTGACGATTCATTTAACATTCTTAATAAAACACCGGAATCTTAATGGGTCAAAGTAACATCATTGTTCTTCCTTGAATGCAATGCCAGGTACAATTAATGAGATAAGGGCATGTATGCTTAATGTGAATGGAGTTGAATGTTTAAATAGAGCTGCGGGAGGGGTCGCTATAATAATAAGGAAAAATATACGAAAGTCACTCAAAGAAATTCTAACATCGAGCATAGACATAAAACTTATAGATAGGACATGTTTGTTTAGTATTTACAGCACGCCAAATGAACAATTTTCATACAGTGACTTGGACAAACTGTATACTACCGGCAATAATGTATTGCTAGCCGGTGACTTTAATGCGAGACATCGGGAATGGAATGGCGGCCCAACTCAGTCGAGCGTGAATAAACGATCACATAAACGAGAAGTGGAATCACAAACTGTCCAATCTCGATGTTCGGGATCAATCTCTGTGGAACATGTATAAAAAAGTAACGAAAAAGTGTGAACCAGTTCCAGACATAGAGATCGACCCACAACATTCGGTGGCAGACCCGAAAGAAAAAGCGGAGTAATTTGGAGAATACTTTAGCAGGGTGCATAAAACTGAAAAAGATAGCTAACAACACACGAGACTATCAAACATAACACGAAATATAAGAGAGTTACCATCCGAAAATATTGACAATAACACATTTCAAAAAATTATAACAAGTTATGATTGAATAGTTCAGATGGTCAAAAGACCTGACGGGGTGGATACCATTTTAGTCAAGAACCTCCCAAAAAAGTCACTGGTCCAGTTATTATATGTAACAAACGCGATCATTAAGTGGCAGCACTATCCAGACTGCCTAAAAACTGCAGAAATAGTCCCCATACCTAAAGCGGGAAAGCCCAAAAATATACTCGAAAGTTATAGACCTTTTTTTCTCCTTAGCGCTGTTGCTAAGGTGATAGATAAAATTCTTCTGAAACGTGTTTCGAATTTTGTGGAAAGGCTGAAAATCATCCCACCGAAACAATTCGGGTTCAGGAAAGGTCATTCAATGACCTCCCAACTACCCCGAGTTGTCCAGATATATCTGGATCGGTTGGTTGTGCCCTATATAGAGAGTAACGAAATTAAGTTAAATCCCCAAAAGACTGAGGTTATTAACTTGTCGACGAAATTCAGGAATGTGAAGATCTTCGAGAAGTTGAGGGTAAATAATAACCAGGTGCACGAGAAGAACTCTGTGAGATACCTGTGACAATGCACAAACAAATCTCATTAGCATTGCAGAGACGCTCGGCTGCAATAAAACGAACGTATCCGCTAATTGCCAGAAATTCAAAGTCGTCACTAGGAAACAAGGTTCTGTTATATAAACGAATTATAAGACCAAGTATAACATACGCTTGTCCAATATTCTGCAGTCTGCCCAGGTATCAATTCACGAGACTGGAAAGTGCAGAATAAGGTACTTCGTATAATAACGAACAGTGATAGATACACCCGGCTGGTTGATCTTCGCGAGCTTGCAGACATCGAAACAATAAAGAAATATATAGCAAAAATCTCGAACACATTCTATAGATTCTATATCTCTAAAAGTTCACTAACCGAAAACATTAGGCGCATAAGAGCGCAAGATAATCAGCCAAGAAGGCATGGGCTAATATACCAAAAGCTGAATTTGTTCCAAGAAAAGAGATGATGTTAAAAACAAGCCAAAAATCTCATAGCACACAGGTAGGTAAAGTATACAGATAGGGAAAACAGACATTCAAATATCGCGTGCACTCAGTCAATTACAAACACCTGATAGATATTTTGAAAGGACACTGACTCAAAAGAAAAATCTGAAAGTTAAAATTGGATTTTTTATTACAGTCTTAATTAAGAACTCGAATAGAGGAATGAGATGAAGTTCGTCATGGAGTATCATAAATTTCCTTTATACAGGCTGTAATATAACCTTTCGAACAACCGCTAACAGTTACGCTATAACCGTAAGTCTGCCACTTCCTAAATCATCACTAATAAAAAATTCTATTATTTACAATGGCTGCAAGATGTACAATCATCTACCTACCTCAATCAAATTGGCTGTGATCAAAAACACAGCCAATTTGAACATTTTTAAAAAGTCCGTTAAAAACTTGCTGTTAAATAAACCTTATTATAATTTACAGGAATTTTATTCGGACACATTCTAACACTTTACAATATCCTATTTATTTATTATCGGCTAGTCTATATTATTTCTGTTTGTTTGTTTGTAGGTTTGGGTAATTATATTGTATTTGCTGTCTATTTTATTTATACATGTATTTTACATTTTAACTAGTAGGAAACTGACATATATTTTCTTATTACTTTATATTAATCATTGACCAGTATGTACTAGACATACCTTAAATGTAGGCAAACTTTGTCAACAAGAATTTGGTTTCTTATGATAATGATAATAAAGTATATTCTCTCTCTCTCTCTATATCTCTCTCTCTCTCTATCTCTCTCTCTCTCTCTTCTCTCTCTCTCTCTCTCTCTCTAATACATTCGGTAATATAACACTTTTTCATAATTTTTAGAAAGCATGCTTATCAATCAACCTAACCTAACAGGTAGATGCCGCTTATACAGATTTCTCTAAAGCTTTTGACAAGGTACATCGCAGTACCTTGCCGATCAAGTTCCATAATTTGGGTGTGCACAGCAGCCTACTGAGAAGGATATGCTATTCATAATAGGTGTCAGATTATGAAACCTAAAGGGCCCCATCGACGGTCGAACATGTTGGTCGAATCCCGATCAACATATGTTGGTCGAGCATGTTGGGATCGAGCGGCTCGTCCAACATATCATATCGTGGATGTGCTCGCCCCCAACATTCTCGACGGATTTGTTGGGCAGGACGCTTGGTTCGATAACTTTACCTCCAACTCCAACCGCGCGCCCAACATGTTGGACCGTGGATTGATAACCGTCGAATGGATCGCCTGACACGGCCTCAATTATCAGTCTACATTGTTCCTAGTAGAGTAGTATATAGTAGCCGTTGTTAACAAACAGTTCTGGACAGAATTCATAGAACTTTATAGAGATCAACGCTCGTTGTGGGATGTTAATTGTGAAAGCTAAAATGGAATATCTTAGAGCGTCCTTTCGAAGAGGAAGTAAAAAAATTAGTCGAAAAACAGAACCGGCAGTTATGTATACAAATCCACTTTACGGGGGGGGGATCAAGAGGGAATACTTGTCCATTCGCCAGTTTTCATATGTCAATGGATATACTCGTAGATCTTGCTAATCATGTCTTGATAAGTTTTTTAATTCTGTTAGTTCGTAATAGAAATGTCATTTATTTTCATCTAAACACAAAAAACACCACATACAGCCTACGGCCGATTCGAAATCCATTGCAATACTAACGTTGGACCAACATGCTCTGCCAAATGTTGTGTTCGATGTTTGGTTGGGCGTCAGGTATAGGTTGGCCAACATGTTCAACCGCCGATGGGGCCCTTTATACCCTTTTTATATCTAAAACTAAACAAAAGTCACTTCTTAAATTATTTTCTCTATATTGAATTAACAAAACCACAACACATGTTTCGCTATAGAATAGCTTCTACAGGTGGACATACTTGTAGTAGTATCTCCACCTGAAGAAGCTATTGTATAGCAAAACATGTGTGATGTTTTTCTTTACCCAATGCAGTGAACATCATTTCAGAAATGATTTTTGTTTACATAAAAATGGATTTTCAAGTATTGGCTGCGTTATTTTAAAGTTCGACTAATAAATATATTGGTGTTATCATAGATAACAAAATCAAAATCATATAAACGATACATTAAAAAAAGCTATGAAGAGCCTTAGAAATTGTAAGGCCTCAACTATTCCAAGAATAATATACTTTTATATATTTCCATTTCTCGAAGTCAACTTGGGTATGGAACGATTTTTAACACATTTATATAAATAAAATAGAGCACGTTTGAAGAAAGTTCATACGCTACTTGAATTCTAGGTTCAGTTTTTCTTCATATCATTTCAGCTAAAGAATTCACAAAATGAACTGGAAAGCAGATGAAAGACGCCCCCACTTAATTATTCTTTGCAAATTGTTGAATCATCAAACTGATTGCGGAACACTATTTCAAAAATAATTTTCCAAAGCAAATACTTATTCCATGAGCATGAGCAATTACGATTACGAAATTATTATCAGGAACTATTTAAACCCGGAAAAACCTATAATACAATTCCTCTACTGTTGACATAATCAACTTCCAGGAATGAGATATTTCTGAAAATTAACCAAAATAATCAGGAATCATGGAATTTTTTATTTGTATGCTAGCTCAACACACACATATTTATATATATATATATATATATATATATATATATATATATATATATATATATATATATATATATATATATATTAAACAAGAGAGCCAAACCTGTGAAGTGTAATATTAGAAACGGAGGGCTTGAAGTATCTTCACAAAATTCAATATAAATTAAAATAAGTGATAGACTACAAGCGAAAAACAACTTCTTTCCTGGCAAATACCACGCAGAACATTGAATGATATCCACCTGAAAATCTATGCAAACTTCCATTATCAATGAAAATTGATTGCAAATGTTTCTTTCTGATAAACCTAATTATGTTTGAATTGTGTCAGGTCCGCCTAACAATCCGTATTATTCGATATCATTCAATGTTCTACGTGGTATTTGCCAGGAAAATAGTTGTTTTTAGCTTGTAGTCTACCACTTATTTCAATTTATATTGAATTTTGTGAAGAGACTTTAATTCCTGTTTCTAATATTACACTTCACATGTTTGGCTCTCTTGTTTAATGTATACGCCTTGTCGGGCATGCAGCCACTTCTATCGAGATAGGTGAATAGTTTTTGGAGTGTTCGTTTCTGTCACTAGGTATCGCCATTTAAAAGTTACTTTCTCATGCGTACCTACAGGTGTTTTCATTTGTGTTGGGTCTCGCTTCAGCCAGAGGTCTTCGGATATCTGACTGGTGACTACTCCGTACTGATGAGGGCCAAAAGTCTGAAATCGGTATACGGATTATTAGGCGGACCTGACACAATTTAAACATAACCAAGTTTATCAGAAAGAAACATTTGCAATCGATTTTCATTGATAATGGAAGTTTGCATAGGTTTTCAGGTGGATATCATTCAATGTTCTTCGTGGCATTTGCCAGGAGAGTAGTTGTTTTTCGCTTGTAGTCTATCACTTATTTCAATTTATATTGAATTTTGTGAATAGACTCTAAGCCCTCCGTATCTAATATATATATATATATAAAAACACATAATATATATATATATATATATATATATATATATATATATATATATATATATATATTAGGGTGTTTTTATACGACTTTTTTTTTTGCTCCCACCGAAAATTTTGTAAGAAATATCAAAGAAAAAATCCCTGAAATTTTGAGCTACTTTCCCAGAGCGTGGAAAGATTTCCTATTTAAAATACACGTAAACTTTATTGACGTTACTTCATAAATGACTGGATTTACGGAAAAAATTTAAACGATAATCTTGTAGGAAATTTAATTTCCTACAAAAAAAGTCCTATAAACCGAATCGCACGATTGATGTTTCTCGAGATATAAAGCGTTAAACTTTGTCGTAATATAAAAAGTTCGATTCGATAATTCTCAATTTTTTTTTCCACAAATCCAGTCATTTACGAAGTAACGTCAAGAAAATAGGAATTTTTTATAAAAATCAGATTTAGTGACCCGTACAATCTTACAGATGCAGATTACAGCTACGTCGCAATTGGTACTTTTGTAGAGCATGTAATCATGAGTAAATCGCGCTTTGGTACGACATGATAGCATGAAATGCGCTTAGTAATAGATATTTGAAAAAAAAAACAAAGTTTACGTGTATTTCAAATGGGAAATCTCTCCACGCTCTGGGAAAGTACTTAATGTTAATATTAAGGGATCAAATTTTCAGGGATTTTTTTTAACATTTCGGTTGGGAGCAAAAAACAAAAAAATAGTCGTAGAAAAACACTAACTAATCGAACACTTCTGCAATTGAAACATGTTTGTTCTATGAGTTGAATCCGAGCACGTTTCATTATTTTGCTGAATCAGGTTATTTTCAATATCCTATATATATATATATATATATATATATATATATATATATATATTCAGCATAAAAAACCCCAGAGAACAGTTTGTCCACGATATTCTTAGTATTTTTCTGGACACTTAGACCCAAAACCTCGTAAACTTTTTCTCGTTAGAACCATTTTTTTTATCCTTGTGGAGGAGTATATTTGAAAATGGTTATAAGTTTATATTCAATACCTTTGTACTGAAAAATAAAACTTCCTTGTGGTTCCAAAACCAAGATTTAACTCATTTTTCGTATTCATAAAATTAATAGCATCTCTAGCAAGGAATTCATTAATGTTACCTTTTATTTTTGTTTCAGGTTTTGGGAAGTTCCATTTTGCTCTTCTGGCAGTATGCGGCCTTATATATTTGAATACAGCAGTCGGAATAACGATAATATCGTTTGTTTTACCTTCTGCGACATGCGATTTTCAGATGTCCTCATCCGACAAGGGGTGGCTTACTGCTGCCCCTATGCTTGGTAAGTAACGATTTCATCAAAATCAATCGATTTAGATTACAACAGAAAATTATGATGTGTATATATCGCAAAACCAAAGAAATAGGTGCAGCTCGTCAAGAATAGGAACAACTGAAAATTTCTTTACCTGCGGCATTTGGAGGAAAATGCAAGGAAATACTGAGGATGATTGCACATACAAGCGATCGAAACGTCGTCAAAAACCTTCAAATCCATCAAGATGATCGACGTCCGAAACGAGGTCACTAAGGTCGGCTTAGTGTGTGGTTGATATTGAGTCCTACTAACTGGCACCATCTCTTTGTATGATTAAGTCCTCTTTGTACCATATCGCAGAGAGATTCCAGAAGTTGTTCATGTTAGTCAGTGGTTGAAAAAATAGCAGATAAATGTCTGAAATGCGTTATGTTTATTTGAAAACCCATAAAAAAGTCGAAGAAAAAATTATCAAGAAATTTGTTCCTTAAACAAAACATACTTATGTCACTGCCGAAAAAAAATCTATATAAACAATGTTAAATACACCATGTTGAGTTGCCCCTAATAAAAAAAAAGTGATAGGCTGAGAAAATACATTCTCAGAATTTGACAAAAGTGTTCGAGTTTATTCCAATTGAAGATCAAAAGTTGAGAAGAGAATGGAAATATTCGATGAAAAAGTCATCATACATAATAATAACTAATTAAAAACCTTTTTAAAGACAAGCTTTTATTTATGCAGTGTACTGAAATGTGTAAAAAAAGTTTGAGTCATCGCTGACAATGTTGTTGAATTATTTGTTTTCAAAAATCTTGTCGTGCGGAGTGTTCATAAAAGAAGGTACCAATTAATTTGATTGGGCAGTGTTTGGTTGGTAAGTAAGAACTTGTCGAAGTATTACTTTCATTACAATTCGCGCGACAAGCTCTTTGAAAGCAAATAATTCAACAAAAAATAATTAAATCATTTCCAGCGATGACTTGAACTTATTTTATTCGTTTTAGTACACGGCTTAAATAAAAGCTTGTCTTTAAAAAGGTTTTTTATTAGTTATTTTATTTTTTGCTTTTTAGTTAGTTCGCCTTAATCTGTTCATTTCTAATAGAGCATCGTTATTACAAGGTCTCTTTCCTGTAAGTTTTGAGCTGAAAGAAATCATGATCTTCGACCCCAAAAACTCCCGACCACTAATTTTGAATAGAATCTGACCATAATCACAAAACTCGTCGGCCATCCTGAAGTCGCCATCTCAAATTTGTAGATTTTTACAAAAAATTCATAATCTCCGAACATGAAAACCCCCACATACCAATTTTGAATTAAATAATAAGAAATAATCAGAAAACTAGTTCTCTATCCTGGGGACGCCATCTTGAATTCATAAATTCATAATCTCCGACCCCGAAAACCCCCACATACCAATTTTGAATCAAATCGGACCATAATTACAAATCTCGTACGCCATCTTGGAGTCGCCGTTTTGTTTTTTTCTCTAACAAAAATTTCATAATGCATTGTCACCAGAATTATGAGCACCTGCCAAATTTCAAATTAACCGGACGACTAGAGGTCGGTCAAAATTCACTTGCAAGATTTGACCCAAACTAACAAACGAACGAACTAACTAACAAGTGAAAGTAAATAAAAGCTTTTAAAAACGATTAGAAAAGTGAATAATGTATTTACAGGAAAGAAAATGAGGTGATTCATTGGGTCCATGACATTATCCTTGGCGATACATCAGAAATGTCCTTTATATCGAGTTCTTATTCACCTATTCAATTATATACCATTTAGGCTTATCATTAGTGAAATTATGTTCCAAATGGCCAGTCTCTGTGCTAGATATGCCGACGTAGTGCGGTTTAGACTTTGTTATGCAAGTTGAAATGGCCAATCTATCAAATTGACTACGATGTACCCAAAAGTATATCTGCGGTGATAGTTTTGTTTACTTGTATGATCTTCATTTTGGCTACTCTTTGTTAGGTCGTAAAATGAAGTGTTTTCATAAGAGAATTTTATAGGAAAACCACAACGATGTTTCTAGGCTTTCATACAATTGTGGTGAAATGCTAGATTTTGGATTTTAACTTGTGTCTGAGATAGGGATGGAAAAATATGTTTTTTATACAAATTTCAAGTAATCTTCTCATTCTGAAAAAATGAAAACGTGTACTTAATTTTCCCCTACAAAATCATAAAATAAAAATTATATTTGGGATATGGCAGACACGCAGACATTCAGATGGACAGTTCCATTTTTTCGTTTGAGGTATGTTGAGAATAATTTGGGTTTTCTGCTTGGTGGAGCTCAGAAGTTTGATTGGATAAAACCTGATTTGTTAAAAATCTCTCATATTGAAATAATAATGTCAAATTTACTTAAAAAAAAAAAAAATTATGAAACCAATATTATGAAATCCCAAAAATACATTCAACTAGAATTTATCGCAGACAATTTCAGGCATTCTAGAGGGTGCATGTCTGATGGCGATTTTTTTTTATTACGTTATTCCATTTGTATTATTCAGTTTCAATAAAATGATATTTCTGGACAAAATATGTTTCGCTTGATTTTTTTTCTAATCTCACGAATAAAAGTTAGCAATCAAATTCAAAGAAAAAATTCGTTTGTGAGATTGGTTAAACTTAGATATTCTACATGACAATTTTTAATTCAGATTTCCCCATGTTTTATTATAAACCACAGTGGTATAGCTTTGTCGTAACGGAGGATTTTGTGTAACGGAGAATTTTGTACCAAGAGCTCCCGAGTTATTTGTACAATAGCATGGGGTAGAACAGCGTAGAAAGGTCTGAAATCGACCAAAAGAACATTTCTGAATTTGAATCAGTAGCAATAATTCTGTTGAAAATTATTGAGGAAAAATATCTAAAACTTGTGAAAGAAAATGTTTTTTTTATTGAAAATGTTTATTCGGAAACTTTCAAACGACGCTAGTGGGGCTAGCGTCAGGGTTCATGAACTTTCAAAATGGTGTAATATATTATCAAAGGTTCACCTTCCCAAATATTTTAAGAGGTATTGTTTTGGTTTTTCTTGAAAGTTGAATATTTTTTCAAACAATTTTAGAGAAGCCTGTTTTTTATTCCGCATAGAGGAGACGAATACAAAAGTGGAACCACAATTGTAGGGAAACTTTTCCAAAATTGTGGAGAAAAAACATTATTCAACTTAAAAATAGCTTGAACAATTCTTGAGTTCAGAAATATGTCCCTCCCATAGTATATTCCAGTATTTTGAACATTTTTTAGTTTATTTACGAGTCTCGATGCTGGTAGGGAAATCTTGGTTTGTCGCTGCAAAAACTAGTCGATGAATCTGAAGCTGTTCACGCTTACTTATGTGAGGTTTTCTGAAAATAACAAATCTGTATTTTCAAGCAAAAAAATCAATTTCTCCTATAAGTTTCGCATACTATTTAATTAATGGATTTTTTTTAAGTTTTCAGCAATTTTCAGTAGGTAAGTATTCGATAAGCGAAAAAAAATGTCAAATAAAAAAATTTCTAAAATTTCATAGAATCGAAGTATTTTGAGGAATAATGTGAAGTTAGTCTTTTTTAAAGATTCTGAACATTTTCACCCCCTTCAGCCGTATTTCTACCTTTGGATAGCGTACGCACCCCTTGCATTTCATTGTGCAAATAACTCCGAAGTGATCACAGCAAAAATCGCTATTCCACATGCACATATGGATAATTTTAATTTTCATTCTCAGCCGGCTCGAGTAATGGAAATTAATATCAATCACAATCGTTACTCAGTGAAAACGACCGACTGCCCGCGGTTACAAAAATTCAAGTGGTAATCATCTTTAATTGATTATACTATACTTGACTGCAATACTGAATGACTTCAAATTGAAATTGATGGCCGTTAATTATTATAAACGTTCCGCGGAAGGCTTCGAATTCAACGATAATATTTGGATGTCTAGTTGAAAATTTCCCGGAGTTTTTATATCTTTGTTTATAGCCATATTCTTCGATGAATGTCGAAATGTCCATTTTTTAGCGACTAAATGTAATATATTTGCTGTATCTATTAATGATTTACTGCAAGAACCCACTGGCCATCAGAACATTTCATATCTTAGGATGACACAATGCTGTGCCTATACCAAATTTTGATATTCTATTTTTATCACTCATTATAGGCCTAACAATAGGGATTTTCTGCTCTAATGATTCTGTGACTGAAATACTACCAGGAACTCTGCCATCATACGGAAGACGGTTCGTAGTTATATCCTGTTGAGTTTCCTACTCGCAAGTGTCATTGCTTAATTTGTTATAAACATTTAAAAGCATTTTTTTTTATTTTTCATTGTTTTTGACTTGTTACTTGAAAACTAATGAAACAATCTCGATACTCTCGATAGACGAATTGTAGAAAATTAAAATGCAAAAAAAATATCTCTAACGCGTCTCGATCGGATTATTAGTAACCGAAAAGAACCGGGAAAACCGAAAAAAATCATCGTTTTTATTTAATTTATAACAGGCTTCCCACGACATAGTAGTGATTGATACGTACTTTTTGTGTGAAAAACTCAGGCGCTGTCTCATTAGTTTTGGCCTAATTGCAATTTCAATTTTGCAACCCACTCTATTGCAGCAGACTTGGATGCGTCATAAGAGGCCGATTCCAATTTTTCAAAAAGATTCCGAGAGTAAAAGTATAGTACTACACAACGTATATTCTCATTTTGCGTTGGAATGCTCCAACATAGGTGAAAAATACTTGCAAACATGACCGAAAATGGGCGAGTGCATGAAAGCGGCCGAGTAGTGGGGGTAGAGCAGCAGCCGCGGGGAAGCGTATGTATAGTAATACAAGTGCGCTGCGCCCGTTATGAATCTGCTGCTCTACCCCAACCCCTGAGCCACTTTCATGCATTCGCCCGTTTTCGGTCATGTCTGCAAGTATTTCTCACCTATTTCGCAGCATTTTAACGCAAAACGAGAATTTTGTAGTACTACTTCAACTCTCAAAATCTTTTAGAAAAATAGAAATCGGACCATCTGTGACGCATCCAGGTCTGCTGCAATAAAGTGCAATAAAAAAATCAAATTGCAATTATGCCAAAACAGTGCCTGAAATTTTCACAAATAACGTTCATATCAATCACTACTATGTCGTGGAGAGCCTGCTTTAAAACTTGAAGAATGGCGGTGTTATGAATTAAAAAAAAAGCGCAGATTTTTTCCGGTTTTTTCAGTTTTTTCCATTACTAATAATCTGATCGAGTCAATTTGTCCATTGGGAACATTCAGATTGATTCATTAAACAAACCAAAAAAAATATGTTTTGCATTTACCTGTTTATAACAAATTAAGCAACCACAGGAAACATAACAGGATATAACTACGGACCGTCTTTCGTATGATGGTACAGTCGGTTTCCTGGAATAAATCTCTATTAAATGGTCTATTATATTACAGGGGTGTATTAATCCGCCAATTATTTTCCTCATATCTTTGAAACAATCACGTGGCTTGAGATTTCATAGAGATGACCAATCGAATAAATTTTATACTGAAAAATGTCTTCTCCCCGATTAATAAAATTCAATTCGCCTAAGGAAATGCAAAGGTGATCCTATTTGTAGGATTTTGAGCCACTACAAACAGTGATTTGATATTGGAATTCAACAATACCTTCTTCATGTTGAATAAAGAGCGAGTCTTCAAGTTTTCTCATAAAATGTTCATGTTCGCTTATGGTTTATAGAGCAGCAGTTTCGTTCGGTTTCCGTTCACTAACCCATTTTCGGAGTATAACCAAATGGGACCCCCATAATTTTGTTCGTCGAATGATTCTACAGAAAAAATATTTATACTATGTCATTTAGTATGCATGAAAAATAGTTACAGAGCATAAAGTGGAAATTCTTGGGATTCTCAAGGCTCCCATTCAAAGTCACAAACTCCCAAACTTCGTATAATCTATAGTTATTGATAGAAAAATGGTTTCCCAAAACATTGAAAATGACAGATAACTCCCGAATTCCATAGATTGTAGAGTGTAGGGCGGTCGATATGGCTTTTCACCCTCTCCATACCTCGACCTATACGACTTTTTGTACATTACACTTCATCTATTCAAGACCCGGGATTCCGAGACTCCATGCGGGGTTTATCAGTTTCTTGGGAGCTAAGTTACTGATGTCTGAGGGCGTTAATGAAGGGGTTTCATTAACGCCCTCAGACATCAGGAACTTAGCTGAGGAGCTTAGGCCTTTTGCAAAACAGCGATTGGCAGTCGCAAAGCAGATTGTTCTGAAGTTTCAGCGGAGTTCTCGCAGTAACGGCACAATTCATTATTTGATTTATCCATTTTTTGAAGTCCTGTTACCAGTTTCAAGTCTCTCTTGTTCAACTCGAGAAGCTGTTAAGCTTTCCTTGGCGTTGGACTCAGAAGCATTATCGCTTGTCTTTCTCCTGGAACCTTATGCCAGTGGGTTTTGATTTGGTCAGCTTCCCAGCGCCGAAACTCTATGTGGGCTTTGGAGAGACCACAGAAGGTTCTGGGTTGGGGAAATTGAGTGTTTGTCCCTTCCTTGGCAAGGCTTCCTCATTCCCTCGTGATCTGGCACCCACATCAGAGTGACCTGATTGTTCGTAGCTAGTTGTCTTAGGGAGAGTTTGCAGTCCCAAGTCAGTCCAAACTCACAAGTGTGAGCTTTGAGTGCTGCTTGACTATCTGATAGGATATAGATTTTTGTCCCCCTGGAGCCTCTTGGGCGCAAATTTCTATAGAATTACATATAAATTAATAAAAACACGCGTTAATTTCTTGCTTGAACGTCTCATAAATCATATTTGATTTCATACCAAAAAGTGTAGGAATGCATAAGGATAATTTGTTTCCATTTAAACAGCACGAGTAATTCAATATTTTTTTGGGTGCGCGTCACCCATGCATCTATCTGCCAAATGTCATAATCAACAACAATACGGAAATAACCTTATTTCTGTTCAGTAAGCAACTCTGCTGCTAAAGGTTGCGGTAAGACTTCAATAATTTTGTCAGTTGATAGCCCAATAATTTATTTTTACAATCTGAACTGAACGACGATAACAGTTATGAAAATCTCCTTATCAATGAATATAAATTTTGAGAATATTTTTCCGACAGGAAAATGAGAATACGATAAGTTAATGACAAATTGAAAATTTTCTCAAGGCAATAGTTATTTGTTAAACGCAGGAACTTATCAAAACAAATTGATTTATTTGACCTTCGGCACTTGTATATATTTTCTTGATATACATTTCATTTTCAGATTGTGGGAGGTGAAAGCCCAAAAAAACATGTCAAGAAACAATATTCCTCCACAAAAAATAACTTTCAATCAATAGCAACAGTCAACTCAATATAAAATTTTAAGTTGTCATAGTGAATTTAAGGCTATACACTGGAAATTATAAGAGGTTGAAAAAATTTAAAATTCATTTTAAAATACGTTGAAAAAATTCGATTATTCAATTCAAGAAGGAAGGCCATGAACAAACTCATATCGTTCATTTCAGATAACAGAAGGTGGTGATAGTTATCATCGAATTGATTTTGTTTCCCATTAATAATGGAAAATTACTGCAAATGGAAAATTGTGACCCAAAAAAAGTTGTGGCCTCTTTCAGTGAAACTAAAAGTGGAGATAATTTGTTGTCAAATGGAATACGCCTTCAAATCGAAATTTGGAAGAAACTCCTGAATTTTGTATATAAGTTTGTTTGATGCCACTTCAAACTATCAATAAAAGTAAACGTGTTTTCAACGCCCCCGTAAGTGTTTAAAACGAACCTGTAGAACATTACTTGACACCTTACTTGACTCTAGACTTTTGCCGCTACTCTCAAAATTAACCAATTTAGGGAGGCATTAAGTCAGGGGATGAAATAAAAAATTAAAAAAATTGCACAAGTAACCCCTTTACCACACTTATTCACTTCACACCTATATGCGCATTTCGATAACTAAGTTATCATCATCAGTAGGTTAACTACACTGATGATGATATCTTTAAAAAATTGCCAAAACCACAGAAAGTGACGTATTTTCTAGACTGCGTACACGATAACGATAGATATCACGTGGTCGCCGCTTAACTTATTATAAAGACTTTGGATATTCAACATTCTCGTTTTTCTCAATTTCTAATATTGTATACAACATGGAATACTTGCTACATATTGTAGAAGTGGTTGGGAAAATATACCAGCGGAACGGTAATTTTGTTGTCTCACTCGTCCATTGTTTGAATAACTTATTTTCATTTTCGTACCTTTGGTCTGGTCTAGTAGCATGTTTAGTGAAATATTTCCTTCCTCCAAAATGTGGTTGGGAATCATTTCTTCTAATTCGTCATCGAAATTCGTGCCGTTTTTTTATCACGTTTTTATTAACTCGCTTTCGGTACAAATTTTGCATAGATTTTAAACTAACTTCCCGATGAGCTAGATACTTCAAACTTTGAAGATAACTCAGAACTGGATGACAATGCAATATTAAATTGTTCTCTTGTCTGTCTGTCTGTTTGTCTGTCTGCTCAGTACAAATTTTGTAATCGATTTTAAGATAACTTCCCGATGAGCTAGAGACTTGAAACTCTAAACATATCTCAGAACTGGATGACAATGCAATATCAACTTGCTTTCTTTTCTGTCTGTCTGTTCGGTACAAATTTTGCAATCGATTTTAAACTTCCCGATGAGCTAGAGACTTGAAACTTTAAACATAGCTCAGAACTGGATGACAATTGACAATCCAATATCAACTCGCATTCTCGACTGTCCATTTGTTTGTTTGTCTGTTTGGTATACATTTTGCAACATGTTTCTGATTGAAGAATTAAGTATGCAAGAGAGAGAGAGAGAGAGAGAGAGGGAGAAAGAGGAAAAAATTGTCAAAAAAATTCAATAAAGAAAAAATTTCACACAAAAAAGACAATAGTTATTTAAATAAAAAATAATAGTATACCACGTTCATAAAACGAACTAAAAAGTATAAAATGATTCCTCAGAATTACATGAATATCCTTTCTTTGTACAAAATATTTCATCCCCAGCATCTGTTGAACATCCCCAGCATCTGTTGAACATTTCCAGCTTCATGTATCGTACAGCAATAAAGCTTCCTTGGCTACAAAACTAGTCAGGTTGTTTTCAGAGATGTAAACATTACCCCGGTCATTATGGGTAACACCTATCTGCGATATACGTTTGACAATTTTATTTCCTATAGCCACTGAGTATCTTCATTGTTGAAAAATACAATATTCTAATGCTTACTGGCGCGGGAGTTCAAAACGACAAAGTGGGAAAAAAATGACACCAACGCTCATCTAATCCCTTATTCATAACAATATTTTCTGTTACCTAATCATCACATAACATTATATTCTTTCAGGAAAATATTTTGTAAACCATCATTTGAATACCTTCAACGTCATTTCATATCGAATAATAACTTATTCGCCCATTTCTATTTCGGTGAACTTGAATAACTCTTTGTGAATTATTCCATCGTATTCTACCGGAGTAACCGGCATCCTGTTTTGTATACTACCATTTCCGTTCTTATAACTGAACCCCATTACTCTGAGTAATGAATTCAAAATAAACATACTTCGGAAAAGATCATCCCTTTTTGGGATCATTTAAACAAACAAAAGTTACATTTCATTGTAAACCGTGAATTCCATCGAATCTTGAGAACGAAATATTTTCGTTCGAAATAGACACCTACACCTATTTATTTATTTGAAAAGAATGGTCACCCAACAGACAGTCGCAGCTGTCCAATTACAGGATAATACAACATCAAAATGAAAAATAATGTGCATAGAGTAAAAGTTAACATAACCCTATAAATAAGAGTAATCACTTAACATAAAGAGTTCAAGCTACTAGTAGGATTGAAGTATGCATTTGAGTTTTTTCTTGAAAGGTGTGAATTTTAGGTAGGAAATGGCAAGTTCATAGTTGTTAATGCGGGAGATTTCATTGTACGTTCTTGTGCATTTAATTAAAGGTGAGTTCCAAAGGAAATTGTTTGAACATTTTGGGAAAAAAGTTTTTCTTTCTCCTGTGACACAAGAGCAAGCGTTGAGAGATAAGTGATATAAACAGAATGGCGAACAGACCATGTCATTCACGACTTTATAGATAAAATATATCCCATTGAATATCCTTCTCGTTTCCAGGGATTGGAGTTTGTAGGCTTTCAGACTACTTTCGTAAGACTCATAGTGAAGATGCCTATTATACCGAAAGTTCAGAGTTTTTATAATTTTTTTTGAACTCCTAAGCGAGAAGAATATTTATAGTAAGTTGGACTTCAAATTATGGATGAGAATTCCAAAAGGGTCTCACATTAGTATTATATGGTGTAGTGACAGATACAGGTTTTAAAATCTACGGTTGATCTAAGAACAAACCTAGATTTTTGAGAGAATTTTTAACTATGTTATCAATGTGATTATCGAAGGATAAATGTGGATCCATCCATATGCCAAGTTTTTGAATTATTCAAGAATAGATCGAAAGGTAAAGGTTGTGTTTGCCTGGTGAAGTAGATGTAGGAACATTCAGAAACGTTCAGGGATAGTTTGTGTTCGTTGCAGTATGAGCATAGAGCATCTAGATCTCGTTATATGTTGGTTAATGATTTGACTTCTTTATATATTTTAAGATCATCCGCTTAGGCAATGTAATCTGTTCGAGCAAAACAGCCATCTATGTTGCTAAGGAATTTGCTAAATAATATAGGTCCTAGATGAGACCCCTGAGATACTCACGGATCGGTGAGTCGATCCGACATAAAAGAATCTATAAGAAGTCCTGTAATATATGGAGAAGATTACCGTGTACACCGAAATTTCTAAGTCTGCCCCAAGGGTATCGTGATATACCTTGTCGAAGGCCTTGGAAAAATCGGTGTATACTGCACAAACAGCTGATCCTTTTTCCATTTTTTTGTGAATCTCTTGGACGTAGGGTACCAAGTTACTCAGAACTGACCTTCTTTGAAAAAACCGTGTTGATTCCGATCGAGAAGATTTTTTATTTCAAAGAAGAGGATATCAGTGAGTGTAGCCTCAAAGATTTGACCGAAATGGTTTAACAGGGATATTGGGCGATACTTTTTGACGTCATTTTTCTTTCCTGATTTCAACACCGGTATAACTTTAGCGATCTTCCAACTGTTGGGAATTCCCCTATTTTGGGCATTTGTTGTTTAATATGTATAATGGTTCCGTAGGCTAGTACGGCAATTTCTTATGAAGAGGGTTGGTATTCCGTCCGGACCGGGACCTTTCTATGGGTCCAATTTTTCCAATATTTTCATGATTTGTGATTTATCTATATGAGGTTTATCAATGTGTCTATGAGTATCGCTCAATTGTACGTCGGCAGGTTCGTAAACACCGCGAAAATAATTCGAAAAGAGCTTGCATATATCTGTTGGTTTGGTTGCTACAGTATCATTGAAGTGCATTTGGGGGGAAATGATTTATTACATTTTTTATTATTGAGGTAAGACCAGAAGGACTTGGCATTGTCTTTAAGATTTTCTTTCGTTTTGTTGATATATGCCTTGTAATGCTCATCAATTCTAGATTTCACTACTCTCCGAAGCTCAGAAAATATTTCATAATCTTCCGCGTTATGAAAATACTTGTAAGATTTGAAACGATAAACGTGCATTAGATAATAGTAAGGAGAGAAAACTTGCACAACAGTTCATATAATTTGCAGTGCCATAAAATTATGACTTACATGAACTATTCATGCATCAATTATCTATTACACGCACCCTACGTTTTCCGTTTTAAATCTTACTGCTTAGTATTTTCATAGCTATTAAAATTCACCAATAACAAATTTTCTGTATTGGGCTAAGATAAATTATTTTATTCTTTCAGTTCTTTTTAAACACTTGGTATATTGAAAAAAATATTTAAATTATTATTTTAATATTCCAACATCTCAATCATTCGTAGAACATAATGAAAATTTCTCCAAAAATGTAAGGTATTAATATCATATGCGAAGTTATAAAACCGAAAGTCCACCATAATACATTTTTGAAATTGACTTCAAATTTGTAGCTAATAGACATCCGTAGCCAATTCTTTGCTATACGACTTTTGAATGTAGAAATAATCAGAGGTTGGCTCGATGTCTTGTGTCATATAGAAAAATATCATACATCTCTCACTGTTCTGTAACTTGTCCCCTATTTTCAATAGGGTTGAAAACCAATTGTTCAATTCATTAAAACTCGATTATATGATCTTATGTTAACCCCACAGATATTTCAAATGCGTGCTTCATGAATCATTTTCGTTTTAAGATATAAATGTGGAACGACTTTTCAACAAGTAATCCCGCTGTTGGTTCACTAGACGGAAACATTTTTGTTCTATATTTGAGGGCACGGTGGTGCCCCTGCCAAGTACAAGCCCACGAGTGCTGACGTAATTATTTAAAATTTGAAATCTAAGAATATCCTACTATCTACCTTTGAAACTCAGGGGTGAATTCTGTACGCTTACTCACTGGGTGTTCAGGATGTAGAACTCATGAATAAAATAACTCGATTTCACCAGGAATCACCTACATGAAAGTGGGGAAATAACGGAAGTATTATTAAGTGAAAAATGTAGAAAATTCAAGTATGGTCCTGGTCAGCAACCGTTTTGAAGGCACGTTTCAAAACAACCCGATGATGTTAAGACATGGCGAAGCCGCAAATTACGTTCAGTGTGTAGTTAGACAATTTGATTTGTAGTGTGTGGGTGTGATCAGCTGATCAAAAAGTGTTTCTCTCAGTTTCTGTTTATCCCAATGGTACATAATAACGATTATAATGAACTTATATATATATTTTTGATTTATTTATTCATTTATATGCTAAAAAATTTATTTTGAAGAATCACTTCGAATGTTTGTAAATTTAGTGCAAATGGGTGGTGATACGGGGTGACTGAGATAATAATGAGAAGGACATGTAGGTAGGCCTATACACCCGAAATGGCTGACATTCAGGCATATATCCACGAGTCGAATAGGAGTGGTTCAAAGTATGGAAGACGATAAGATCGCCCCGCAGATGGAACCTTGTGTCCTCGATTGCTCAGTTGGTTGAGCGTAAGACTAAAGATCTAAAGGACGCAGCTTCGAATCCTGCCTGCCTATAATTTGAAAATTTGTCTGAAATGCCACAATCTTCCTCCATGTATTATATATATATATATATAAATATAGGGAAATGAATTTTATTTGGGAAGCAGTCAGGTATGTTCGATTCAATGAATGTTCTTCGTTTTTTCAGTCAAGCTTTCGATAATGTTTATTATCTTTATCAAGACTTCTCACAATATGAGTGATTAATAACAGAATAATATTATTAACAACTATACTTACTAACATGAAAATATTAAAAACATTAGAAGATCATCGTATCGATTATAATAATTCAGAAATTTTAGATTTTGAAAGTATCTTATCTAAAAGACTTTTTTTAGAAATGGTTCATATTAACAAAAATAAAGACAATATCATTAATAAACGAACAGATATTGATGATCTGAGCTCTATTTATACTTATATTTTTCACAAACAAAATGAACTGAATTCAAATAATATTTTTTTTCCATATATTTTGAAATTTTAAAAATAATTGAACCTGTCTAAAAATTCTTCCTTCATGAAAGAAACTTCTAATGTCACTCTTTACGACTAATTTGTAATATTTTCATGTTAGTAAGTATAGTTGTTAATAATATTATTCTGTTATTAATCACTCATATTGATAAAGATAATAAACATTATGGAAAGCTTGACTGAAAAAACGAAGAACATTCATTGAATCGAACATACCTGACTGCTTCCCAAATAAAATTCATTTCCCTTGATATTTCACAGTCAATAAATATTCATACCTATATATATATATATATATATAATACATTGTTTTTTTTTATTAAAATTGTCAATGGTTTGATCTACTGTGATTATATTTTGACGCAGTTGAGCTTCAACACACTTTAGAACTCGGGATAGGAAATTATTTTCAATTCAGTTTTATCCTAACAACTATACCTATCACAGCCCCTTAGCAAGAATACATCGGAATTAGAATGGTATTCATGGCTCTATTGATCTATTTGATGTTACATTAAACCAATTTGACAAATAGATTGAGATCTGTACTAGCAATTCAAAATATATACAGACTTACTATCCGTACTACCAAACTATTTTCAGAAATTCTGTATACATTTCTCTAGTGTCACTTGAACCTAACTATTTATTACAATTGTATTATATGTAAAATATAAATAAATATACAGGGTGTTTCAAAATTCAGTATCAAGATTTCAGGGACGAATTTTTCAGGTCAAAATAAGACTTTTTTTCCATAAACATGTGTCCGCAAACGCTTCGTTATCGATCTACAGAGCGTTAAAGTTTCAAGATTTTTATATTTTTTACTTCATAGCTTTCAGTTTTTGCGATATTAAGATCAAATTTGAAACATAGGTTTCGTTTCAGGGTTTACATCATCCAGTATGCCGAGTGATTGTAAGAATCTACAGGGAGATATTTTTTCAGGGGTCAAGCCCTTTTTCGCCCCATAAACATATGCAATGTTGGTTTTGTTTATGAATTTGTTGTCTTCTGTAATTTTTACGCATCTGCGACCGTTATCGAGAAAAAAAGTTAAATCATTTTTCGTAATTCGCTACATTTAATTGAAATTTTTAACAAAAGGGGGAACCTATTATAACAATGAAAACATAAAACGCTACTTATTTGGTTTATGATCTGAATTACAAGTTTCCTTAAACAGTACCTAAAAAATAAGAAACCTAGCAAACCTTGACTTTTTATAAAAGGTGCTGGGAATGCCCTCCTCCTTCTGCGATACAACCTTCCACTCCTCTTCTCATAGACTGCCGTACGCGTTCTAAAATTCCGTGAGTGATTCTTAAAGTGTAGAAGGCATCCATAATTCGTTCAGTAAGAACTTCGATGGAAGGCACTGGTTCTGCACCATAAAATAGGCCCTTTACACGCTAAGAAGAATACGAGATAAAAATGCAGGATCCCTAGTACAGTTGCGCAGTATCCATCGGGAGAACTGCAAGCGCCGTGGAAAATCTCGCGGAAGCAAACCTTGGACGCGCTGGATATGATATGAGTATAGCATGTTTTCGTGTAAAACCCTCCAGACACTTGAATGGGAAACATCTATTTGTCAAGTACTCATACCAGGATTTTTGTCGATAACATTTACAATATCTTCATCTCTTACTGAGTTGCGTACTTGTCGCGGTCTGCCTTGAAATCTGCCGTTTTCTCGAAGGTGCTGATGGGAATTTATGAAAGTTCTACAGTTGTGAAGCCGGCGATTAGGAAATCTTAGCGCGTACAACCTCTGAGCTTCAAGTCCGTCACCATTAGCCAGACCATAAACAAAATGAATGTCAGCCAGGTGTTCAAATGAATATGGTTCATTTTCCATGTTAATGTTAATCGAATACACGATGAGACATCCACCAACTTTCAAATAATATCACATGCTTCAAAACAAAACTAAACGTCCAAATAAAAATAGCAGTCAAAGCCCACCAATTCTCTATTTTAATGTTTCGTTGAAAAAAATTTATTTACTCTAGCGAATTACAAAAAAAAATACTTTTTTCTCGATACCGGTCGCAGAGGCGTAACAATTACAGGAGACAAAAAAAAATTATAAACAAAACAAAAAAAACATTTCATACGTTAGAATCCACCAGCGGGGGACTACAAAAAAGGTATGGGGCGAAAAAGGGCTTGACCCCTGAAAAAATATATTCCTGTAGATTCTTACAATCACTCGGCATACTCGATGATGTAAACCCTAAAACGTAACCTTTGTTGCAAATTAGATCTTAATATCGCAAAAACTGAAAGAGCTATTTAGAAAAAAATTAAAAAATCTTGGAACTTCAATGCTCTGTAGATCGGTAACGAAGCTTTTGCGAACACATGTTTATGGAAAAAAAGTCTCATTTTGTCCTGGAAAATACGCCCCTGAAATCTTGATACTGAATTTTGAAACATCCTGTATAATATATGTGCCTGACGGTACCTAGCCTAGGGACTGCAGGAAAATAATGGTATTCAAGAGCTTCAGGGCTAGAGGTACGCGAATTTTCCCCAATAAATTTCTTAGACCTGCGCCTTGAGTCCGTCAGGGGAGCCCCATTCTCGCCTGTTCTATTTATTCTCCTTATAGACCGTACGTTGGAGGCACTGAATGACTATATTGGGTTCATGATAGGACATGAAAGTGTTTCCTGGTTGGTTGGCGTTCGCGGATGACCTGGTGTTATGCTGAAAATCTGAAATCGGTTTCGAACGCAACATTCTCAACGTCTTGGGCCGTTTCGGCCTTTTGCTGAATTCGGCCAAATATATTGTTCTTTTCATGGCTAGCATTGAAACTCTAGAGTGAGGGTGCACGTACTTTGCATCGCATACCAATAATGGCCCTCAAGGGTTAATAGAATGGACTAACATAGGCCATGGCATGCGTTACCTATTGAGTTCTGAAAGAGTAAGCGACTAAGTCTCTGGATATTTTGGTGACAACGATCTCACTGATCTTTTCATGGTGAGATCAGCGTAACCACGCGGTACTCCAATGCATGTTTTGGAAGGCGCCTGTAGTGACATGGTTCAGTTGCGGCCACCTACTATCTGGTACATCTAGCCACGGAATTGCCAGTAGTCTAGCCACTTCTGAGTACAAGATGAAGTTGGTTGAGTTCGAGACAATGCGCCCAAAAAGGCCTGTCCATCTTCTACCACCATGCTTCAGTCAATAAATAAATTTCTATCGGGGCATCGTAGAACATCCTGATGGGGTGCGATGCTGTACACCAGTACAAGATTGGGGAACCAGAGATCACCTAAATCAATGTTGGAAGGAATACAACATCTAGATCCATTCAAAATACCCACTATCACCAATACTAATACGAGTCAAAATTATTTAAAAAAAATACACCCTAACAGAGCTGTGCCAAAGCACTGTGCTTATTGCTCGTGAAAGCACTTATGTGCTCGTAAGCACTGTGCTCCCGAACAATTTTTTGAACCAATGCTCAGAGCATTTTACGAAAAGGCTTAGTGCTTAGTAATCCCGAAAAGTGTTGCATTGCTCCAGAGCATTTTTCGGGATTACTAAGCACTAAATCTTCTCTTACCTATGAATCTATTAAAACGCGGCCGGCGGCACCCCCAAGTACTAATGATCGCATATGCGTCTTTATATTATGTTAATTCGAGAGAAAACTTGAGTGCCTTTTGAAAAGTGCTTAGACCAATTACGTTTTGAAAGTGCTCAGTAATCGTGAGCATTTCATGAATAAAAGTACTTAGCCCTCGAAGCACTTTTTGTCAGTGCTGGGCACAGCTCTGCACCCTATATTGAAAGTAAAAACAGTAGCAGGTATTTTTCTCGACTTTATTCGATGCAATGCTTTCTATATGATTACATATTCGGTTTTCTTTTAGGAAACTCTTTCGGAATATATGAAGTTGTATGGGCATACCAAGTTGAAGCTGAATTTCAATATATTCAAGCTGTTCTACAGGAATGCAATGGAAATTCTTTGAAGCACATATTTTCCAATCAAATTTAATAATAGAAGAAACAAATATAAATAAAATCCATGGAATGTTCAAATAATCGACCATCTTTCAACCATTTCAGCTCGAAGAGTGTTCGAAGTAAATGTTGTGAATGTCCGAAAAATATTGTTGATTTTTCAATGTAGACTTGTCCCTTCATATAACCCCAGAGGTAGCAGTCAAGAGGTGTGAGGTCGGGCAACTTGCCATGTTCGTAACTTAATGTAGTCCTAGCACATCGCCAATTACACCCCCCCAGAATTTTATTAACCACCTCTCTCGCTTATCAATCTCTCCGATCTCATGGAATATTTCATCGACCATTCCGTTACTTCTGATGTGGATTCGTATCTGTATGAAAATATCTATATTTTAAAATGTCTGGTTTTCTGCGAATCTTCTCCAGCGTATTTTGGCAATACTATACTGCTGCTCCACAATCCCTTTCATGGAATCTTTTTTTCAGTTAAATACGATATGGGTGAGGAACTTTATTTTTCACTTTAATATGTGACGAATGTAGATTTCTTTAGTAATTGCTCTCGTACTCACTTGTAGGATTTCGACGACCTATATAACTGTTTGAATATTCTATTCATTTATGGCAACTTTATCTCAATATTTTTTATCATTTCCTCAGTGGCTCATTGCATTTTGAAATTGATAATCCGTTTCACAACCAGAAACACTTGAGTTAGCAAATTAGGCCAATCAATAGAGATTTTCTGCTCTATTGATTCTGTGACAAAAATACTACCAGGAAACCGACTGTGCCATCATACGAAAGACGGTCCCGTAGTTATTCCTGTTATGTTTCCTACTCCCAACTGTCATTGCCCAATTTGTTATGAACATTTAAAGGCATTTTTTTATGGTTTTTGACTTGAAAATTGTAAACTAATGAAGCAATCTCGATAATAATCTAAATGCAAAGAAAATGAGCTCTAGCAAAACTTGATCGGAGAAAAACGAGAAAAACCGGAAAAAACTGCTTTAAAAAAAAATTAATAACTCCGCCAATTTTTTTGTTGTAGTGCAAACTTGCCACGATATAGTAGTGATTGATATTTACTTTATGTGTGAAAAACTCAGGCGCTGTAAAAATTATTATTTATGGCATAATTGCAATCTGAATTGCAGCAGACCTGGATGCGTCATAGGTGGTCCGATTCCAATTATTCAAAAAGATTTCAAAAGACGCAAAATATATATTCTCATTTTGCGTTAAATTGCTGCAAAATGGGTGAAAAATACTTGCAAACATGACCGAAAATGGGCGAGTGCATGAAAGCGGCTGAGTAGTGGGGGTAGTGCGGCAGACGCGGGGATGCGTATGTATAGTATTACAAGCGCGCTGAGCCCGTTATGAATCTGCAGCTCTACCCCCACTCCTGATCCGCTTTCATGCACTCGCCGGTTTTCGGTCATGTTTGCAAGTATTTCTTACCTATTTCGCAGCATTTTAAGGAAAAATGAGAATAGTCATTTTGTAGTACTATACTTCAACTCTTAAAATCTTTTAGGAAAATTGGAATCGGACCACCTATGACGCATCCAGGTCTGCTGCAATAAAGAGCATTGAAAAAATCAAATTGCAATTATGTCAAAACTAATAATCCAACAGGGCCTGAGTTCTTCACACATAAAGAACATGTCAATCACTACTATGTCATGGAGAGCCTGCTTCAAAACTTGAAAAATGGTGGTCTTAGGAATTTAAAAAAAAAACGCTGATTTTTTCGGTTTTTCTCCGTTACTAATGATCCGATCGATTTCTGATGTGGCTCATTTTCTTTGCATTTTGATTCACTACAATTATTGAGATTGCTTCATTAGTTTTCAAGTTACAAGTCAAAAACGATAAAAAATTTAAATGCTTTCAAATGTTTATAACAAATTAAGCAATGACAGTTGGGAGTAGGAAAACAGGATATAACTACGGACCGTCTTTCGTATGATGGCACAGTCGGTTTCCTGGTTTTTCACGAAAAAATCTCTAGTGATTGGTCTAAATAGCGAATGTCTGACACTACTTTTTTAATATTATATAGTATGCCCTTGAAAGATATTCGGTTTACTTTTTCTCTAATTATAAGTACACTGTATTTTCAGAAATCTCATTGAGTGCAACTTTTAGAGAGATCATAATATATAGAGCGATCCATTTGAGGAACCGAGACTTTCCTGTAGGTTTCCAGCTCCTTTATATTTTTCTCCGATTAAAATAAAAAGGAAAGTACTTATTGTTCACATAAGTTCATATGCTGAATAGAAGTAGAGTTCGGATCACAAAAAAACGCTATCAACCCTAAAATGGAGATTCAAAGTGATATTCAATTTCACTTATATTGATACAAAATGACAATATCTATTGATTGTTATAATTTATTGACTTGCGAAAAGGAAATCATATCGACCACACTTCTGTGAAAAAGTTCGAGTATGTAACAGTTGGAACTGTGAAAAGAAGGAAAACCACGAAGGTCTACTTTGCCTAGGGAATTTTCAACTGAAATGCAAAGCATTAATTTCATAAGTCGGTTTAAATACATGTTGATTTGAAACATTTTTCAACAGGATGTAGTACTTTTAAAAATATGTGATTTCATCAAGAATCACTTATATAAATAAATATTGGAAAATAACAATTGCTTTTTCCGTTTTTACTCGAGACGTAAACTTTATGAAAAGAAATTCAAGGCAGTGCAGAAAATATCAACCTTACGAGCTAGCACCCAGGGTAACGGTCTCAGATTATCATGAAATCCGGAAATTTCGCATCATAAAACTAATCGCTGATATACATCGGTGTCGCGAACGTTAATTGCACAACTTCTAGGTACCTACCTGATTGTTTTCGAGAAATATCGAACAATAAATCTGAGTGGCACTTACCTTGATTATTTATGAAACTCCTCTTGATCAGGTGTGCCTTACTAGGGCAAGGATAAGGTAATGGGAAATATTCCATATTGAAACCAAGGTCCATTCAATAATAAAATGCTATTTTTTTCTTCGACTACCAGGAAATCTGCTCATGTATTAGCGTAATCCATCATGTAATATATTCTATTGTTTCAATTCTACTCTGTTTTTATTTGATCTGTATCGAAATGGGTTCATTTTTGCTATTTTATATGAATTTTAAAGAAGTAGCTTTGATTTCGATTAAAAATATAGAAGCAGGTTTCTTGATATGTGAGGAACATGATATCACACCGAATGTAATAGGATATCGGGTCACTCTGTGATTATTTTCAAATTCAATAGTCGGATTGAGTTAAATGGGATATGATTGAATAAATTCAATGAGATAAATCATAGTAATTCTACTGTCTTTTTTAATGAGAAGTGAACCCAAGCAGCATCATAGTGACGGAAACTAATACTGCAACTTCGACTGGGTGGTTATTACGTATTCACCACTAAATCTACCACGAAACAGTAAGAATAATTTTTTTTTTATATTTGTATGGTTGTAGTAACGTAATTCCCATCTATGGTAGCCACTCCACAGTTCTATGAATTGTTAGTGTCAATTGAGGTTTTCAGACTTGATAGTGGAAAATAACCGTTGCTGTAACCATTCTGTACCACTTAAATATCACTTAGAAGTCACAATCACTTTCGATAGAGTATGATATTTTCGGTGACGTTTCAGTAACTTCCTTCAAACCTCCAATGTGGCAGGCACTTGATTGTGATATGTGGTGATGGTCCCTACAAAATTACCTTTGTAATTCACCATCAAGTGATTGGTCCGCGCGATGACGAAAACTAACCTAACTTTTCTCAAATTATTTTATTGTGGCTTACAAAAAATTTGTTTTAGCTGTTACGTGAAACGCGAATCATATTTATTCAAAAGGAAATGGGTTATGCGTTTTCAATAGACAATTTCTCTTGATTTTAAAATAACCGTGGATTGGTCTGCGCGATGACGAAAACTAACCTAACTTTTCTCAAATTATTTTATTGTGGTTTACAAAAAGTTCGTTTTACCTGTTACGTGAAACCTGAATAATATTTATTCAAAATGAAATGGGTTATGTGTTTTCAATAACAATTTTCTCGATTTTGTATAAAAAGGTTCATTTAAATAGATCGGATCTCTGACTTGTGCGCCTGCTTACTATTCATACCTTAATTGTTAATTCAGTTTGCATAAATATCATCATTTTCATTTCTTGTTAATTGATAATTGTTAATTGGAGCTGCATAAATCCACCATACTTCCAACATGTCCTTTTTTAACAATTAATGGACATGTACCAGCAATTTCGAGGTTATAACTTTGAAATGGCAGATTATAATAGCCGCGACGTGTTCACCACTTTCAAGGGTAGAAGACATATTGTAATTTTTAGGTATAACCCTGAAGTGGTGAGTCATGGGCCTGTGACATGGGCGCCACTTTCTAGTGGTGAAAAAGTTAATAAGTTAGTTCCACTGGCCAATTTATGATGAGATGAACTTCAGAGTAGTATATTTTCAGTTTCTGCCACTTTAAAGTTATATTCTCCAAAAGCCACCATATTGACAGGAATAGCTGGTCGCCATTATTAGAGAAATGAACGAAACATTCAATAAAGATTTACCTGTCGTCAGTAATGCATCAAACATAGTAATTTATTACGTATTAAGTATTGGTTTCAAGTAACCAATATTGATAAAAAAATTAGGGATTTCAGCACATAATTTAAGAGGCGAGTTATCTACAAAATTATAATGTTTTCTTTAAATAAAGAGTATTCAGATGGCGCGTGCTCACAATCGAGCTACAAAACCCATATTTCACAGTAAACTTTCAGTCGTTTTAATTTTATCCCGGTTAGAAGTAACCAAATTCAATTTACTTACTTACGTGTTTGTATGTTATATATTTTTTGTACTTATAGTCGATCGAGTGTTAGAAATGAATCAAGCTAAATGGTAGAATGAGGAACATTTACTATAAAAATATGTTGCAGGACAGAGATCGAGCTAGATATAAATTACACATGCGCAGTCGGTTGTTTAACTTGTCTAGTGTCCACCCACATGTATATTATTTGGCAGTGGTTGTGGTCAAACATCTCAAAGTTTTCCAGAATCATGGCCGCTACGTTCCGTCCTCTAAAAATGCTACTTGGGAGTCTATATATTTGATACTCGCATTCGATGTCCTCAGATTCCATTTAATTTTTATAGAATTATTATTTGATTCTTGACCTTTGATCGTCTTTGAAGTTTTGCTGACAGATCGCGTGTTCATGTTGAATTTTATTTCCAACCGCAGTTGAAATACGAAAAATAATACTGGGTCGGAGGATTTGAAAAATATATGAGATATACTTGTTTAACAATCAATAATGTGAGGGTTGATACCACATAATGTCAGAATATAGCAATAACATAACGAAATGTAGTGTACAAAGTACTCATGAAACGAATAGATGAGAGATTGAATCAGAACCAAGCTGGACCAAGCTGGATTCCTACCCAATATCTGTTTGTAAACAATTAATGTGTAATACACAATACACACGAATATAAACTCACCCTGCCTATTTTAATAATAGATTTTCAACACGCTTATTGGTCTACGTAAATTAAAAATGATAAGGTAAAAGGAAAATGTTCACATAGAAACCTTCCTTACCTTCTGACAAGTGTGTAGCTCTGCAGGCAGAAGTCAGTCCCAGGGCTGGAAGCGGGGACGGGCGGTCAAAGATTATTCTAGAGCGCCGCCCGGCGCTCAGATAACTGCAAACATTTTATTAATTTAACTAAGCCTGGCAGCTCATTTGGATGAACGCTCGCTTACAAAGTGCAAGGACCCGGGTTCAATCCCGAGCGGGGTCACGCAAAAATGTATTCATTTTTATTTTCTATTACACTCAAATCAACCACAAAACTTCTACAAGTCACCAAAATATATTACCTCAGAACATTTACCCCCCCTCAAGACACAAAACAGTATGACAGAGTATGACTTGCTCCCAGCGGCCGAAGGCTGCTGAAATTTCTGTTAAATCTGTTTTTTTTTGTCGAATTTTTTCCAGCAAATATCTCAAATTTGTCGAACGAAAGTATTTATTATACGTAAATTTCAATTGTTCTACTATGATCAAATTACAGATCTTCCTCATAAGCAAATGGCAGGAAGGGATATATAACATTATTTGACTTGAAACAATTTATTTTTACATAGGGCAAAACATCGCGAGGTGACCTCCTACTGGCACACACGGGGGCATACAGGGGTTTTCTCATTTTATCCTTGAAATACAGAATTTAATTTTCAAGTATCAGAAGTATTTACGTGCCACATATAGGGAATCACATAGAAAAAAACAATCTGTCAATAGAACTCAATTCGAGTTGCAATTCGGCAGCAATTTGAGAGGGCGAGATACATCGCAAATATCTGGACGAATGCACATTTAGCAGTTCCAACGAATCTCGAACCTACTGATTGTGAATGGGTAGATCAATCAACAAGCCATGTACGAATTTAAATGGTTTGATGGCCCACAATTACCCTCAACAGTTAAATATGTTATACTAATATAAATAAGGAAGAATCTGAACATTGTCATTGAAATTTGAACAATTTCCTTACAACTTTACCGACCTTAACTTCTGGCAATAATTTTACGCAATTTTTACAGTTAAAACTACAGTGCTTCTCAGTGCCCCTCCCCCCTCTTATTTTTGGAACGATTATACATAAACAACTGAATATTAAAGGTTGTAAACTTCCCTACTAGTGATGATAGATGACGAAATCGTCAAAGATGACGTCACAAGGTCATTGTGACCAATAATTTCAAATGGAACCCTACGGCAAGCGACACCTCTTTCAAAAGGTATCGAAAAAATCTATTCAATGATACTAATTTTGTTTGTGTTTATGGCAGTTTTGGCAACTCGCTTTTAAAAACCGCAAAGCTGTGATGAATTAAATCAGTTAATACTAAAATTCCAAATTCAAGTTCCGCCTCTGGATAGTTGTCAAATGAGCTGACGTTTTTGTTAGTCTCCCTAATTCGACGTTTTTGTAATTGTCCAAGTTTTTGTACATTTAATAATTTGTGTATTGTTGATCGAACGTTTAACTGTTTTAGCAGCTTTTGGTACTTGTAATATTTTTGTACATTTTAATAATTTGTTAAACTGTTGTGAGCCGAACGTTTAAGTACTTCAAGAAGCGAAATGGTACGTGCTTTAGGTGATAAAGTAGCAGCGATCCTAATTCTTGGTGAAACTGGACAACATATTCATGCAGCAGAACGCATTTTTAATGAGAGGTTTCCCGGTCGCCCCGTTTCGAGGACTTATTTGAGGGAGCTTCTTCGTAAGTTTGAAACAACGGGTAGTATTAATGATGCGAAACGATCTGGCAGACCACAAATTTCTGATGAGAAAAAAATTGATATACTGGCAAGAGTAATAGTTAATCCTACTCCTTCAACAACTCACGTTGCATCTACCTGTCAGTCAGTCAGTCAGTCGAAGTTCAGTACACAGGGTGTTGAAAAAAAAAAAAATTTCATCCATACAAATTAAAAATGGTTCATCAACTCTCAGACGACGACTCAGACCGAAGACTAGAATTTTGTGAAAATATGGAGACTAAAATTAACCAACAGCCAGACTATGTCAAAACAATTTGTTTTAGTGACGAAAGTACTTTCTATCTAAATGGAAATATAAATACACAGAATATAAGGTATTAGAGTGACGTAAATCCTCACCTGTTTCGTGAAACACATACCCAATTTCCCCAGAAGGTGAATGTTTGGGCAGGTATCCTGGGGAACCACATCGTTGGGCCTCTTTTTTTCAAATACTAATTTAACTGGTGAGGTTTATCTGGAGCTGTTGCAAAACGCAATAGAACCGTTAATCCTTGAAATTTTGGAAGATAATCCAGATGAATTCGGCAATTTGGAAATAACGTTCCAACAGGATGGTGCTTCTCCACACTATTACGGTGCAGTAAGACGGTATTTGGATGAGAAGTATCGTGGTAGATGGATTGGACGGCGAGGTTCAACGGAATGGCCAGCTCGATCACCGGACCTCACACCTTCGGATTTTTTTCTGTGGGGGTACCTTGAATCGAAGGTTTACGCCACTGAACCTGACAATATTGACGTTTTAAAACAACGTATTGTCGCAGAATGTGAGGCTGTTGCCGCAGACACATTTACAAAAGTACGAGAAGAGTTTAAAAATAGGATATTTCACTGTCAGGAAGTAAATGGAGGTCACTTCGAGCAATTTCTTCAAGTAGATACTGATTCTTAAATCTGTAATTAATATCATACTGAATGGAATTTAAATTTTAATGTTTACTAATGAGCCATTAAAACTGCCATAAACACAAACAAAATAAGTATCATTGAATAGGTTTTTTCGATATCTTTTGAAAGAGTTGTCGCTTGCCGTAGGGTTCCATTTAAAATTATTGGTCACAATGGCCTTTAGACGTCATCTTTGACGATTTCGTCATATATCATCACTAGTAGGGAAGTCTACAACCTTCAATATTCAGTTTCCAAATTTCACTTGTTTATGTATAATCGTTTCAAAAATAAGAGGGGGGTCTTTTGAGAAGCACTGTATAACTACACAAAATTTCAGAGCTGCACTCAAAGATGTTATTTTGATTAAAACTTAACGCGTTTGAACAAATTCTTCGAAATATATTCATTATCTATTTAGTATGGTACATCTTGTACATTTATTATTCACAATGCATTCAATTCTGTATTTCAAGGATAAAATGGTAAAACTCCCGTACGCCCCCGTAAAGAGGCAGTAGGAGGTCGCCTCGCGATGTTTTCCATACTCTATATGAAAATAAATTATTTCAAGTCAAATAAAGCTATATATCCCTTCCTGCGATTCGGCCACAAGAAAGATCTGTAATTTGATCATAATAGAACAATTGAAATTGACGCATAATACTTTCGTTCGACAAATTTGAGCTATTTCCTGGGAAAATTACGTCAAAAAAATAGGTTAAAAGAAATTTTCCGCAGCCATCGGCCGCTGCGGAGCAAGTCATGCTCTGTGAAAACGCAGTTTTGTGTCTTGAGGGGTCGTGAGGGTGTTCGGAGGTAATATGTTTTGGTTACTTGTAGAAGTTTTTTGGTTGATTTGAGTGTAATAGAAAATAAAAATAAAATAAATTTTTGGGAGACCAGCACGAGATCGAACCCGGGTCCTTGTACTCTGAAAGCGAGCGTTCTGGAAGAATCTTTGACCGTCAACCCCCGCTTCCAGTCCCGGGACTGACTTCTGCCTGCAGAGCTATACACTTGTCAGCTAGTAAGGAAGGTTCCTATGTAAAAATGTCCCCTCATTTTTTATTTACATAGCCAGCTCTTCGTCTATATGATTTGGTAATCAGAGCAAACTATTATGTATTCCTACGAAACTGATACAACTGGTCAAAATGACGCTCAGAAATTCACACTGTAAAACAGTTCTAGAAGACAGAGTGTCCGCATCTTTCAATGAAAATAAAGGATCACAAGGAGATTCTCTATCACCAATTATCCTTAACTTAATGCTAGAGATAGTACTAAGAATTAGTATATACGAGGAGCTCTCTAACAGCATGAACACCAGGTCATCATATGCAGATGAGCACTTGTTACAAGATCCGAACTGGTGAAGAAAGAAATATCAACATACTTAGAAGTGCTACTGACTAAAAATGCAAATGAAGACGATATTAAATACTACAAAGGTTAATGAAAAGGGTAGCAGGGAAAGCAGTTACTGAGATCTACAAACATTACAAGAAAAACTAAATTAAGTATATACAAAATGATTATTCAACTGCTTTATACGCATGTGAAATTTGCACACTCTTCCAATATTTAGAAATATAATAGAAACCTGGGAAAGAAGGATATTGAGAAATTGCTGAGAAGATTTGATAATTAAGATGGCTAGGATTTGTTTACAGGATGCAGGAAGAAAAAATCGCAAAAGCACTGATAGAAAGGGAAGGAATTAGGAGGAGAGGATGATCAATGAAGGAGTGGATAAGTTAAGTAGAGCGAGATCTTTAAAACCTGGAATCATTAAGAGAAAGAACCTTGTAAAAAACATCCGAGAATGGATAAAAGCGTGAGCCTGTAGAGCTGTATATTATTATAACTTGTCACTGCTAATGTCCAACAATGGACATCGATGGATTAATAACAATATTTTGGTGAAGAGTGGAACTCAAAAACCTGTAATATAATGCTGAATTGAAATATTTTCCAGATGATTGTGTGACGTTGCTACTGAATTCATGACACCATTTAGGGGGTCATTCAGTCATTGATTTCATAGACATCAATGAATGTGCATATCTATTATATAATTAAATCGACGTTGTGAAAATATATATTTTTTAAGATTTTTCAACTAAAATAATGTGAAAGTTGTTAATCTCCACCGTATATAATGCATTCAATATGAATAGCAATGAGTATGTAATATAGGTAATGAATGTGACAAAAATTGTGGTTTACAGGTATAACTCGCCTTTGCCCTAGTGTTTCAATGAGTAATCTCAGTTTTCGAGGTTAACCGGTAATTTTGATCGCTATCACGGCGTTGGATCGTTTGACCTCACCCAAAACACTGATTAATTTTTATAATCGATATTATTGGCCGGGTACAGGAAATAATTCTTTATCAAGAAATGAATTTGTGAAGTGTTCTCCCTGCAATGGATTCGAAATAAAATAATTAATAAAAAAACCTTTTTAATGACAAGCTAATATTCAAATGCGCGAAAAAGTCAAAAATAATTGTTTTGGATGGGCGACGTAGGTTATTTCGTGAGTTATAGATTCAAAAGCTTGTCGCGCGAAGTTTTCAGTTCGAATACAAAAGCGACAAGCATTTTGAATCTATAACTCACGGAATGACCTACGTCACACATCCAAAACAATTATTTTCAACTTTTTAACGCATTTGAATAAATGCTTGCCTTTAAAAAGTTTTTTTTTTATTATTTATTTTATTTTGTGCTTTGTAGTAAGTATGCTTATGCATTTTTGTTAATGCATCGTCATTATGAGGTCTTTTTCCTGTAAGTTCGATCTAGTTCTTCAATGAGGAGAATAACTCATCCACCATCCTCAATATCAATATTCTTCGACTAAATTCATAATATCCGACCCCGAAAACCCCAACATACCAATTTTGAATAGAAACGGTCCATTATCAAAAAACTTGTCCACCGGGTCCATAGATGTTTGAGCTCGTTAAAAACCATATCTCTGAAACAACAGAGGATTCGCAAAATTTTCGGGTGGGGGGAGTGTGCTCACCGGCGTCGGTGTTTAGCCCTGGTCACAAAAATAGGCCGACGTTAAATAAAGCAATAAAAAAAATTCACTTGAGGAAGTGAATGGGGCTTGCAATCAATTTCACAGCCGATGTCGCTGTAAGTTGCTCGACACCTGCGACTCAACGGTTGCAGTACAACAAAATCGTGAATCATTAGTAATACTGAACTTCCATACTGGAACCATCAAGAGTGTTCTGGCTCAGGAGTTGTTACAAAATACTCAAATTGGAACTATAAAAGCCTCCTGGAAGCACTATTTATAGAAGAAAGAAATATGTTTCATGTTTATATCCATCAATGTCCTCGTATTATAAGATAAAATCGTATCCAATTCTCGTTTTAACAGTTCTCTATGTAGAATAAATATGATTAATAACAATAAAATCGCAGAATTCAGTCATTGACAAAATCACCCGGTTTTGGTTATTCGTATTGGGAAATAAAAAAAAAAAACTTCTGTTTGGGAATCAAATTTGAGGCCAAACGCAACGAACTGAATCATATCATCAGTATCAAAACACTATTAAATGGAAACATTGAATCTTGTTATTCGTAAAACTATAATTACAGGATATCTCGGAGGCATTTTCCTGCATAATCAACTGCAACACAAAAATTTCACGGCTTTTATTTTTGGCTCTAAATTTAGATTTTAATGACAAACAATAAGGCAAAACAGGTTGACGTTTTGGCAAAGGATTTTACGGCATTTTCTTAATTTAAATAACATGTGGGTGAGCGGATTTCCACTCATATTTTTAAACTGTATATGTAACGTTACTTTCGTTTTTATCTTCAGAACTGATGTTTGTTGTTGAACGATTACAGATGCTTTCGGGAATACTTTCATCGGATAAAAAAAAATCCTTTTTTATATTTTGCAAATATTTGTTAGGTGTTGTTGGAGTTTCAGTTTTATGATATATCGATTTATGATGTTAATAGTAATATTCTGAAATCAAAAGACTGTATTTTTATACTTTTAATGAATAAACTGTTTCTTTTTCTTGTAATTTTTCCAAGATCAGTGGAAAGAACGGAAGAGTTGGAAACTCAATTTTAACTACATACATACAAAGGAAGATGCATATCATTTCTTTTTTCATGTTGAAATGAATATTTTTCCCATATTAGGTTAATTAGGTGGATTGTTTCGTTTCCAAGGCAGTCGCAAATTATCGGTGAGACAAGAAATTGGAATTGAATTTAATCCATATTATATCGAAAGAATTGTACTAAATAATTTCCTCAACGCAAAAAACAAACTATATCAGAACTGAAACCTAAGGTAAACTTAGGTACGATTTGTTTTGATAATAATAGCTTCGCAATAAAACTTCTTGAACTAATATGCCATGTGTTTCAGAATTGACATATCGTCTGAAGTTTAATGTAGTCCATAATTTTTAATAAAAAATGCAAGCTTGTTCATTTGGTGATTTTAATGGAAATACTGAAAAAATAATATATATAATTGGATTCGAGAATTCCGTTAAATGCAGAAAGTCTATAGAACTATACCCTGAAGTATTTTGCTTAGAGCAGAAATATATATATATATATATATATATATATATATATATATATATATATTACAAGATATATATATATATATATATACAGTGTGACCCATTTAAAATGGAACCACCCCTGGAGAATACGCATTTTTCAATCATTCTCAAAACATTTTTTTTAATATCAAGCATAAAAAACAGTATCTTGACACAAATTTTCATAACTTTAGTTTCATTTCCAAGGCACTCTATGGTTTTTTTTCTTCGTCACAAACGGCAAAAGTTTATTAGGCAATTTTTGTTTCGAAATTCGACTACGCCACTGGATTCGTAGTCGTTATAAATGGAAACCATGGAAATTTCATAGAAAAATATTGGTCAACAACGATGTTACAACAACTTTAATTTTGGAAACGAAGTATTTGATTATAATTTTTATTTAGATTATAGACATATTTAAAATCTGGCAACACTGCTGATACAAAGTAGAACACCAGTGAATTTGTACAGCGAAAATCCGAAGTCAATAGCTCATTCCGTTCTACAGTTATAACTCCTAAAAGTATGGTAATGTGAGCGATTTGTGGTGGAAGCGATTTTGTAATAAAAATCTGACTACGCCACTGGATTTGTAAATTATATTCCCTTAAAATAATTTATTTTGGTTGAGGTTATAAGTGTATTCGAAAATACCAGAAAATTAAAAATTCATTTTCAAGTTATGCAGTCTTTCATAGCCGATAAAAACGAAATGAACCGAATCAAGTTTTAAAGTATCAAAATTATTTATTGAATAATAAAACAGAAAGCAGGACAAAAAATGTTCGTTTTAAATTCTGCAAAACTCAATTGAAACAAGCTTTTAGAGGAGGTATCAATAATTTGAGGAAAGCTGAACTAATACATCAATAGGTATTGTACTAAATCAATAGTAGGCTGTGATTTAGTACACCACAAATCTCTCACATTACCATAATTTCAGGAATTATAACTGTAGAACGGAATGAGCTATTGACTTCGAGTTTTCGCTGTACAAATTCACTAGTGTTCTACTTTGTATCGGCAATGTTTACAGATTTTAAATATGTATGTCTATAATCTAAATAAAAATTATAATCAAATACTTTGTTTCCAAAATTAAAGTTGTTGTAACTTCGTTGTTAACCAATATTTTTCTATGAAATTCTGATGGTTTATTTATAACGACTACGAATCCAGTGGTGCAGTCAAATTTGAAAACAAAAATTGCCGTTTTTAACAAAGAAAAAAAACCATAGAGTGCCTTGGAAATAAAACTAAAGTTATGAAAATTTGTATCAAGATACAGTTTTTGATGCTTACTATTTAAAATTTTTTTTTTTTGAGAATGATTAAAAAATGCGTATTCTCCAGGGGTGGTTCCATTTTAAATGGGCACACTGTATATATATATATATATATATATATATATATATATATATATATATATATATATATATTTTATTTTCTAAAAGTAAATTTCATTTAACTCATCCACCTATTCAGCAACATAACTTGCTTAAACTAGCATTATATGAAATGAGCAAGCAGAAGACTACTCCATTAAACTTTTCATAGAAAGGAGCTCTGTTCGACTAAGAAAAAACTGTTTGAAATTTTTCGGTTTTGCATTTCAAACGTATTCACAGAACAAATTTTTTTAACAAAAAATAAAACCTACGAAAAAAGAAACTGGAAAGCAAAAAATAAAATGAATCTTATTAGTCTTAATAACTAAGCTCCTAAACTAATGTAAGTAACTAATTTTGAGTCGGCGCCTAACAAACAAGGAAATTAGTTATGTAAAGCGTAAAATGGTGGCAGCGGGGTGCGCGGCGGCGGCGCGTCCCTTCTCCGGAAATTGCCAAGCGTTCTCGAAGTCAATATCAGCGAGACAGCTAGCCGAACGGGCACACACGTGAGGGCACATGTCGTTGCGAGTAGTCGTGCGGAGAGCCCATTTTTGGAATGGTATTGTTTATCGCTGGAGATTTCACGTTGCATTTTTATTTTGTTTTGATCATTTCTTTAAAGTAATTTAGGAGCTTAGTTATAAGAACTAAAAAGGTTCATTTTATTTTCTGCTTGTCAGTTTCTTTTTTAGTCGGTTTCATTTTTTGTTAAAAAGTTTTTTTTTGTGGCTTAAATATACTATACCATAAGACGGAAATAATAGTCAGTGACTCATCTAAGCTCGATCGTTCAGTGTTGCAACCTCCGCGCCGCCGTCGATAAATATCAGTAAAATTGCTAACCTCGACCACGAACTTTCGGTAAAATAAAGGCTGCTTCAAATGCTCCGTAAGATCTATTGCACGGGCCGAAATAAATTTGGCACCGGTGCGCTGTGTCCGCATTAAAACAAGCGGAATATCGGGATTATGGATTGGGGATACAATAGATTTTTATTGTAAGATATTATATTATTTTGCCGCTCTTATTGTGTTGTTTCTGAACTAGTGACTGACGTCACTGACTATTATTTCCGACTCTTGGTATAATTGCTACCTACTTTATTAGGATTAGTTTTAAAATACTTATTTATTCACCTTACTTCAACTATTAACTGTTATACACTACTTCGTCCGAGTTCCGCGTAGACCTTTTTTTTTTGTGACGACCATTACAAATTCACTCACCTTCTTAAAATACTGAAAGAAACGTATTTCTTTATATGTAGCAAAGACCTCAAATACCAATTTTTATGACCATAACTTCAAAACTGAACCCACAAACTTTCACCCCTTTCTTTATAAAAAACTGAAACATGTATTTCTTTATCCCTACAAATACCTCAAATACAATTTTTATGACCCTAACTTGAAAACTAACGGAACTTCCATTACAAACTTTCACTCCTTAAGGTGTTGAATTTCTAAATACATTGAAATACATATTTCTTCTTTCCGTAACAAAGACTTCAAATACCAATGTTTATGACCCCAACTTGAAAACTAAGGGAATATCTATACAAATTTCAACCCACCTTTAGATACTAAAAATTAACCCCATTTACCCCTTTAGGGTTGAATTTTCGAAAACCCTGAAACATATTTATCTTCATTTGTGAAGAGGAACCCAAATACTAATTTCCATGACTCTAATTCAAAAAACCAACTGTACTTTCCCTCTCACCCACCTTTTCACCCCTTTAGGCATGGAATATCAAAAAATATGCTGACAAAATTTTAGCTCTTAGGTCCAGGACGTTGATCGTATATCAGTCAATCAGTGAGTAAGTTAGTCAGGACATGTAATTATATATGAACATATTACCCCAACACGAGGTAGCTGCTGTGAACCGTTGAGGAGATCCCTCGACTGTCTTCCGTCTCCATCATCAAATTAACTCTAGGCCTCCATTATGTTGTAGTGTCATCAGAACTACATATGTGTGCCAAGTTTTAACAAAATCGATTCACCGGTGTAAATCATTCCCTAATTTTGTACGCTTGGGACTGTATTTTTTTCAAATTCAAATAGAACCAACTCCTTTTTTTTCGTCGATTAAAAATAAAATCAACCACTTTTTTACACACTTCATATTACCTTCACTTGTATATATCTATCTATATAAATAATCTTGCAACTCGATTTCAACCCATTCACACATATACAGTTAATAGCTTGTGTGATAATAATAATAGTGATAATAATAATACTAATAATGATATAACTTTATTCGAATACGAAAATAGTAGTTTATGTAACAAGTTCATATATCTATCTACATAAATAATCTTGCAATTCGATTTTCACCCATTCACACATATACAGTTAATAGCTTGTGTGATAATAATAATAATGATAATAATAATACTAATAATGATATAACTTTATTCGAATACGAAAATAGTAGTTTATGTAACAAGTTCGCAAAGTGAGGCTTTAGCAGACGAATCGGAATGTTGTCCGGAATATGAAGATGATATCCACTAAAGCCATTTGCGTACGTGTTGCATACAATTTTTTTTTGTACTATCTTTCCAAATAAACAGAACAGAAATGGCACACACATTTCCTCGCCGTGCATACATTTTCAATTACCATCTATACAGAAGTGTAAGGAAGTTGTGCAAAAATCATAGCAAGCAATGACACTTTTGGGGATTACCCAGCACTGCTACAGAAGGGAACGGAACTACTGCACAGAAGGCTCTGTGAAATACTAAGAGGCAACCTTGCTCTTGGATACATACCAAATCCATAGAGAAACATTAGTGTAATTTTCATACAAAAACCTCGGAAAACTGGACAGAAAACGGCGAAAAAGTCCCTAAGACCGATAAGTCTCATGTCCTTTGAACTGAAGCCCCTGGAGAAGCTGGTGGATAAGCATATAAGGGACGGTGCACTGGTAGAAAGGCCATTGCATCGGGAAGAGCACACCACAAACTGGTAGAGAAAATGAAAAACACGCTGGAAAATAAAGAGGTACTAATAGCGGCCTTTCTAGATATAGAGGGAGCTTTCAATAACACCTCTATAGATTCAATCACCAGGTCTCTTAGACAGAGAGGAATCGAAGAACGTTGCGTGGCCTGGATATGCAATGCTAAGAAACAGGATGATACATAAAACCCTAATGGAGAAGACTGTAGTGGCCCAGGCGGTCAGAGGATGCTCACAGGGTGGAGTTCTTTCCAGAGTCCTGTGGAATCTAGTCATGGACGGACTACTGGGGTCCCTGAAAGAAAAAGGCCATAAAACCCTTGGGTACGCTGTCGACATAGTTGTCTCAGAACAGGGAAAATTAAACACCACGGTTAGGGATCGCATGCAAGAGGCCCTAAACTTGGTAACTTTGAAGGATTGAACATCAACCCTCATAAAGCCACCATAGTGACATTTACTTGGAGACGCAAACTAGAGGGGCTAGGACCTATAAAACTTGGAGGAGAAACCATACAGAGCAAGGGAGAAGTCAAATATCTCGGGGTGATACTGGACTCGAAACCGGACTGGAACCAACATCTGACAAAAGTGACCAGAAAAGCAGAGACCACATTAATTGTGGCAAGACGCTCTTTTGGGTAGAAATGGGAGCTGGAACCACACATGGTAAACTGACTGTAAAACATGGTGGTAAAACCGGCCATAACGTATGCCTCCCTGGTGTATGCCTCCCTGGTGTGGTGGACAAAGACACAGCAAAGGAGTGCCAAAGCTAAACTGGGCAAGGTGCAAAGACTTGTCTGTGTAGGCATTACAGGGGCAATGAAACCAAAGCTTACTGCAGTCATGGAGACACTGCTGGGATTGCCTCCCCTCCATTTGGTGATACAGGGTAAGTGGGTAACCCGGAGGAAAGGGGATATAGGGACCCGAAAACTCAAAGTGCGACTCCCACACTACCTGTAAGGTGTCCATAAAGGATTTTCTACACCCCCCTTCCCCAAAAAAACCCTCAGAAGTTAATGTAAACTTTTACGAGTTGAGATCTCGGGGGCCTTACGTTCTATAGTGCGATCCGGAACCATTCTACTGGCTGTGGGAGTCGTACCCGCGTCGGGTTGAAACAGTGGGTACAAGATTAACGCTCATACTCTGAGCCACTGGCCCCCATATGATTGGAATTTAAGATGACTACACGAAATGGCGGACAAATTCTGCCGTCGTATATCACAAATTTCAGTTTAACATTTCAAGATTCTTGACGGTGTCGCTAATATCATGAACGAAATTTGTCATTATAGCCCGACTAGAATCAAAATCTAAATGTTTGTTACATGTAAGAGAAGTTTGGCGCCAACCAAATTGTTGATATGTTATTTTTTTATCTTTTTATTGGATAGTAAAGATATATTATACGTGTAGGTTTCTGGTGTTGCGAATTACCAATTTGTGGTGCTTTTTTTCCCGACCGCCAAACATATTCCCTCCAAACCAATATATTGTGGAGATCGTGCCAAGAACTGAATGGCATATAGAGAAGAAACATGTTACTTTTGTACCCAACCACGTTCTTGTTGTTGCATTCAAATAACTGTATTTGATTGAATAACAGTTTTAGGTAATTGTTCACTTTCTCGCCCAACGCTGCACTTTGGATGTTTACATTGGGTGGATCAAGTTTCAATGCTGATCCAAAGCAAGTAGTTGTTATAAATTTAACTCACCAAGGGCGCTGTATTGCTTTTGAAAATTAAATGCTTGAATATGATTCCTTTTCAGGCAGTTATTATAGTTTCACCAGGGTGCATTGCTGTTTTTGATATATTTGGAAAATTAATATGATATTTTTCTTTTATTTATTCGGTCTGTCTAATAACTTTTTTTTGGTACATTCCAGAATAAACTCACCACATCAAAATTTACGATATGATTCATTCATGTTATGTAATTTTCAAATAATATAGTATTTGATTCCAGCCAATGAATTAATACATTTTAGAATATATTCCGCCAAATTTTGTCAAGGTGATCCAATAGAACTAACAATTGACCTCATTGTGTTGTCTTTGAATCAATCAATGTGAAATATTTTTTGTGGGATGGCACTTCTGACTTCTTCTTCAATTTCTGACGTGGGATCTCTTTCATTGTCCAGATGAAATATTTACAATTTCTAGGAGATCATTACGGTACTCATCTGCATTTATTACCAAAGTGCTGTTCCTTTCAATAATTTCAATTGAATTGCCACGTTTTTCGTTATGATTTGTTTTGTAGACCAAAAATATAAAGTTATTTTATATAGGTCATCCAATATTAGTTTATTTCGAATTCAATTCCGAATTCATTGCATAATTCTAAAGCTAGTTTTATGCTTTCATCAGTCTCTCCGATAACACCAATTCCAGAACTTGGCCATTTTTATTTTTTCGAAATTGTAATTCTTGTTCATGTATCTGCTGTAGGAGTATTCATTGAAATTCGTTAATTTCTTCGTCTTAGATTATTGCACGTACATGTTTTGAGCTCAACTTGTATTGTCTGAGTACCTTAGTCTCTTTCTCACATTTGTTTCCATTTCTCTGACTTCTATGGCAGTATGGCAATTTTAATAGGAATCACTTCGGAATAATCCTATTTCACCTACACCTATTACCTACAATTATTATTCTGTATATTTCAGTGACATGCCTCATCCGTTCCGACAATAAAATATAGTGAGTTGATGTTATAAAGCCGTTTTCTGTTCCAGGAATGGTCATTGGCTCATATTTTTGGGGATGCCTGGCTGATACCAGAGGACGTAAAGTTGTTTTGATTGGAGCTCTTCTTATGGATGGTATTTGTGGACTACTGTCAAGTATTTCGCAGGTGTACTGGCTGTTTATGCTCATGAGATTCTTGAATGGATTCGCGTAAGTAAATGACGATTAATTCGTATGAGCAGAAGTCAAGGCTTCGTAAATATTTTTTTTCAACACCTGCTTTGAAAATTATATTTGAGTGATGTTGTTGTGTCGAAAGCACACAATACATTCAGGCTACACGTTTTACTTTACTGCACTAGTACGCAAAGTATGCTATATCTGTGGAGTATACTAAATAAGATGTCACGACCAGTGACTTCATTTAGTTTTGCTCTCCATAACTATATTTTTATATTAGTCTAAAATTCAACTCAAAGCGACATCTACACACTCGTCCTATGTTAATGCATCATGAATACTAATGCTCATGTCACAACAATACAATTGTCAAATAATTCACCCTTTAGTCCATTATTGCATAAAGTCAAAATGGCAGAATTTTCAAGAATCCGTGTCTGAAACCGTTTTTTTAACAAGATTTGTTTACTGTTTTTGCTTGCGAATATACGTTTTCTGACTAAAGATTTCCAGAACACAATGTATTACTACTACTGGCATCAATCAAAGATATAGCGCGGTACTAAACTGGAACTGATGATTACCATACATACACACATGATTGATATACTGGACCACATAAAATGGATCCTTCTCAGCCGAAGGATATGAATAGTAATTGAAACAAACGGTATTCGGTAGTTCGATCCCATAAATGGTATAAATATTTCTTTGTTTTCTGAAATCGACAGATGAACGTTCTTGAATTGAATATTCATGATTTCTGATGAAAGAAAAATAATCGATCAGTCAGTGATGACGCTCGGTGATACCTTTTCCAGGTCTTTGAGCTTTAGCTGCCCGTAATTCATACGGTAGAATTTGGTTCATTCCAGTCCCTTGCATCTGCATAAGATGTATTCTACTGTTTCTTCCTCGTCTTGGCAAAAACAACACTCTGCGCTCTCTACAAATCCGATTCTTTGAAGATTATTTCGCAGTCCACAGTGACCTGTCAGTAGTCCTGTTATAATCCTCAGTTTTTTCATATTCAGTTCTAACAGGGCTGCTGTTCTTCTTGTCGAAGGGTTTGCTATAAATGCCTTCGAATGTTTCATACCACTACTCGCGTTTTTTTCCGCTCGGTCCAGTCTGAAAACACTAATTTGGTTATGCTCTTCGATATTCCGGTCCTATGAACTCCTTCACAGTACCCTCTTTCGCCAGAAGGTCGGCTTCCTCATTTCCTTCAAAGCCTTTATGTCCAGGATCCCATAGCAGAGTGACATTTTTGTGTACGCGTTCGTATGGTTTTTTGTCCATTCCTTTGGTCTCCTTTCATCGTAACCACGTACAATTCATATCCGAAGAATCCGTGGTACAAATTGGAAAATTATTCAACTGAAATTACCGTTTTGTTTCATTTCACATTCATATTCATAATATGTTCCCATAATCTTGATTCCTATATTTGTCGATTCCCTTTAAAATATTGATGTTTGTTTTGATCCAATTCCAATTATTCGTCGAATAAACAAAGTTTGTAGTACGCCAACCTGTACTTTACCTTTTAATATTGTTTCATTAATCATGTTAATCAATCAATAAGTAGGTACTTAATTTTATTCATGTCAGATCAGCCAGTGATTAATTGAAAATATTGTAAGAGATTGAAATCGAAAGTAATAAATATACTTTTTGAATAATTCCAAAGTTCCATCTACATCCACTGACTCCTTCTACTGAAGAATATTCCAATAGTTATACTCATAAATAATCTCAAATGGGACTAACTCTTAAGCATTCTGCGACTTATCAACTTGAATACTGGATGAACTATACCTGACATGTTAATCAGTTCTCAAAGAGAAATATTCTGATCTGAAGAATACTAGTGATTTAGATTTCCCAGGTTCTCGAGGAAATTGATAACGAAGTCACTGATTAAAACAAAGAGGTCACTCGAATACCTAGCAATAGTGTCCTTATTATTGAGGTATACACAAATTCAATTGAAAAATTCCACACATTTCATAATATAGATGAGAAGATAAAGTTTTTAATTTTCGATAGTGCTGAAAACTATAGCTTGATATTTAGTTGGAAATTTGAATGGAGAATGTTAGCTCATTGCAGCTGAGTATGATCGCATAGTTAAGTTGGTGGTGTTAGTTGGGTGATGTTTGAATTCCCATTTGTATAAGCATATTGCCTTCGGTTCCGTCATCCACCGGAGCTCTCATAGTTGCTCCAAACCTGAGTGCTGCCCTGATTCCCAAAAACTGTAGTTGTGGGACCGTTATATTTTGGGAGTGTATTGTTCACCTTGATAATGGTCAGAGAGTCGTGATTGAATTGTTTCGATGAAATTTTATGTGAATTTATTTTGTAATCATTCACTGATTTTGGTTTGAATTGTGAATTGTCTTTCTCTTTGACACGATATGGAAATTTGAAATGCAGAAATAACAATAATAATCACAAATTAAACGGAGCTGATGGATTGAGCTGTTGAGCGTATTGCAAACAGGTCCGAAATCATTTTCCTTGTTGGTTGGCATGACAAGCTATATTCCTGATAAAAAAAAATGCATTGGAGGAAACAAGTTATAGTTTTTTTTCTATATAAGCAATAATAGTTTAGCTTACGCAGGAATGATCGGATCACAATACTTTCTTTCCACACTTCTATGAATTGTAAGGAAAATCCATTTTCTAACAGAAATATATTTACCTCACACTTAGAAGAAAAAGTTAGTGTCATAACAATGATAATTAGTTTATTAGTTGTTTTTCAAGAAGTTAATAATGAAAATTCTAATCGTGAACCATTCAAGTATGATGAAATTTTTACAGATGTCTTTATCCTTCTGATGTTTTTCACGGTTTTCTAGCCAGTGGTCAACAAATCTGACTACATGAAAACTCTTTTTTCAGCATAACTGGTGCAATGGGAATATGTTTTCCATATTTAGGAGAATTTCAGCCGAATAAGTACAGGGAAACGATTTTATGTTGGATGGAACTATTTTGGACATTTGGTGTTATTATTTTACCAGGTAAATATTTCATTTACCCAAACTTATTTCAAATATTTCCAAATTGGGATTTTTTTGGAGCTCAATATTGAGTGAAAGGGTTTGACAGTGATGTGTGTGATGTTTTCGACTGCCGCAAAATCTCTATCATTTCTATCCCTTTTTTTTTGAAATTTCACTCATTTTGTTTTGTATTTTTTGGCCCATTTTCAACCGAAAAAATCATCAATTATAAATGTATTTGTTATATTAGCATTTCAAGGTACATAATTATTCTAGGCATCGCCTGGATTATAATTCCTATGGAATTTGAGTACGTTACGGAAAACTTCAAATTTGCAAGTTGGAACTTGTTCGTTGCTACTTGTTCAGTACCGAGCATATTAATAGGACTGTGGTTATTTTTCTTTCCTGAAAGTCCTAAGTTCCTACTGGAATGCGGAGAAGCTGAAGCTGCTCTGGAGGTTCTCAGAGATATGTATGCTAGTAATACAGGGGATGATGGAGGAAATTATCCAGTGAGTATAACTCTATGTTTATATATAATAATATAGTATATACATAGTATATCCATATAATGGATTTTCCAAGAAATATATATGAAATTTCTCTTTGCAAAGTGAAAATTTGACTGTGGAACTGTTTATATCTTCCAAAGTTCAGTTTTGAAAAATATTCATAATTTCCAAGAAGAACAAAATATGGAATATATCATACATAATCTTGGAAATATTAAATAATAATTGGGGAATATTGGTATTTTGAGGAATTTATAGACATGGAACATTGTATTGTATCCATATTCAGTATTCTCTACTTTTGATCATTTGAATCCCATAAAATATCTGAAAGAATAACAAAATGTTTGTCTATGGGTATTACAGACACTGTACCATGGATTCAATGGTTAAAGATTCAATTGTTCTCAATTTTTTACATTTGAGTTGCAATAATTCAAAAAATATCGATCTGTGTAACTAGATCGCATGAGATATTTTTAAGTTGCAATGTTTTATTCCTTCTAAGAAGATCACAGTGGATCTTAAACTATAAAGCACAAAGTAATTCATAAGTTTGTTAGTAAGATTTTGTCTGTGCGGACAATTATATAAGTACATCATTAGTATACAAAATTACATTACAATATACAAAAAAAAAGAAAAATTAACAGAATAAATATTAGAAAAATTGTATAAGGGGCAAGGGGCATGGAGAGCAAACAATATTTTGGATAGCTTGTTGTCCCGTAACAAATACATTTCAATCAAGTGATAGTAGGTAGTGTTTCAACTTATGTTTGAACAAGTATGCTGACATTTGGGCGTTCCTTATAGTAATGGGGATGTTATTATACACTTTTAAGCCTTCATAATAAGATATTTCGCACCATATTTGGAAGACACCACTGGTAAATAAATATTATGTTTTTGTCTAGTATCATACTGATGTATGTCAGACACGGCTATCAAGTGGGTGGCGGAATGTTTTTCGTGAGTCTTGATATAGTGTATGTATAACGCAATTTTATATTTATTAATATTATTTAGTGAGAGGTACCCACTGAACAGTGGGATATCTGATTGGTAGAAGATGGACATTCTCAATAGCATTGTTCTGTAGGGTTTTCAGAGGATTCATAATAGATTCCCGGACTGTTCCCCAGACCGAGATAAGGTATTGAAAGTGACTATAAGTATGTGAATGGTATAATTACTTGATAATTCTCAGTGAAATCAATCGAGCAATTTTATACAATATAAAGCGGGGATTTTTTTTTTATAAATGTTATGTGGTCTCAGCAATGTGAAGACCCAGGTATTTTGTTCCCTTTTTATATGAGAGCTGATTGTTGACTAATTGAATTGTACCGGCTTCATTCATTGGTATTTCGGAAGTGAACATATATGACGACTTGTATACATTGAGGGTTAGTTTGTGATAATTCAGCCAATCTTGGATGAGTTGTAAATCAACTTCTATGTTTCTTTTGATAGAGACCACATCTGCACCGACATATCGGACTTTATCTCCAACGTTTGTTGTCCGTTCGCTTCGATGAGTTTATCATACAATTCGGCCAGCAAAAGATTATATTTGGCCACTAGCAGCAATTAGCGTGCAACTCCAACAATTAAGTAAAATCTTCCAGATTTGGGTATTTTAGTTCCCGAATATTGTCGTTGTTATGACCATAGGCGTGTATGTTATTTGGATTTATTTGCCATTATCAGTTCATCGCACCAGAGCACTAATCAAACATACACGCCGCTGTCTGAAGCGGAGTGGGCGTTAACCATATGAATTCGGTATTGTGCGCATCCAACCTTCTCGTCTGATTAAAAAGCGAATATTGTACCGATCGACCTATATAATATTTTTTGTTGGGAATTTACGGTTAACCGGAAAAAAAATGGGAGGAAGAAAAAATTTCCCGATACGTTCGCATATGCTCTTGCTTTAGTAAAGTCGACCGCACGTGTTGGTGTCTAAACTACTAAATTTGTATAGAATTAAAAAAAAACGAGATAACTTTGTATTAGAGATTCCAGATGTGGAATGTCTGACAGCTTTGGAGGATGCCGTACTCGAATACCAGGTGACATAGGATATCGGGCCACCCCAGTAACTTCTGCATTTGTGAACGGATTTTATTGAAATTCGGTACAGTTATATAAACAACCATTTCGGATTTGATCACATTACAATCCAATATGACGGACTTTCGGTTTTTCCGCAAATGCCAGCAACTTTGTTTTTTCAAATAGAACACCCTGTATATGTTTACATATTCAAGTTCAACAGGTCAAAACAAGTCCAAACCGTATGTCAAATGTAATTTTTTTGAAACAATTGGAATTAAAATGGTTTTTTCCATTTTACCTCGTGGATAAATGAGATTTGGTCAAGGCTATTCACAATGAGTCGTACATAACAGAAAAACATATTTTTTTCTGAAAAGTTATTTTTTGTGTCATTTATTGATGAATTAATTCAGTCACATCACATTTTGATCAAAATTTTTTTTTTCAAATGAAACCCTTATGGGCCACCTACCTGTCTCTCTAGAACATTCATTAAGGAAAAAAATTACATATCATTTTTGTATTTCGGTGGAGTAACAAATTGTATACATTCAAAAATCTACAACTAGTTCATGAGTTTCCTTACAGTTCGAATAATTTTTCAACTCAGTAAGCTGTGGAAAACAACATTTCTGAATCTTGTTAACTAATTGTGTTTCGCTGTCATCATTCATCTCAACTCTCAAAAATTAGTTGACTCCCGGGAATTAGTTCAGTAGAAATGTAAAATCAAAATTATAGGTTCTAAGAAGTGAACAGGTTGATATGTTATTAATTTACGGAGAATGTTTTGAAAACATTGTCGCCGCTTGTCAGTTATACGCTGAACGATACCCACACAGAAAGAACCTTTTACAAAAAAATGTGGAGAGAAGATTCCCAAAAGAACCCAACAATGGAGAAGATGATCGTAAGTGAGGAGGCAGAAATGAATGTTTTGCTTGTTGATTTTGATCCAACCGCTTCGACGCGGGAATTGGAATACCAATGCAACGTCACTAGAGAAAACGCTAGAAGTATTTAAAAAAAACACCATTATCGTGCTTATAAGTATAACTCACACAATTAGTTGACAAGATTCAGAAATGTTGTTTTCCACAGCTTACTGAGTTGAAAAATTATTCGAACTGCCAGAAAACTCATGAACTAGTTGTAGATTTTTTAATTTATACAATTTGTTACTGCACCGAAATACAAAAATGATATGTAATTTTTTTCCTTAATGGATGTTCTAGAGAGACAGGTAGGTGGCCCATAGGGTTTTCATTTGAAAAGAAGTAATTTTTGTTCAAAATGTGATGTGACTGAATTGATTAACCAGTAAGTGACAGAAACAATAATTGTTCAGAAAAAAAGAAGTTTTTCTGTTATTTGCGACTCATTATGAATAGCTTCGACCAAATCTCATTTATCCACGAGGTAAAATAAAAAACAATTTTAATTTCAATTGTTAAAAAAAATGACATTTGACATAAGGTTCGGACTTGTTTTGACCTGTTGAACTTGAATTAAAAATATACAGGGTGTTCCATTTGAAAAAACAAAGTTACTGGCATTTCCAGAAAAACCGGAAGTCCACCATATTGGATTGTAATGTGATCAAATCCGAATTCCAGAAAAATCCGTTCACGAATGCAGAAGTTACAAGGGTGGCCCGATATCCTGTGTCACCCGGTATAGCACAATATTCAATAACAACAAACTCTAATATTTTTCTTCTATACTCGCTAACAATACAAATTTATAAAATGAGTATGTTTGGTAACAGAATTACGTGTCTTCACTGATTCGAAAAAAGATTAAACAAGAATTAATATCACTCATTCTGAGTAATGAATAGATTATGTATATATTCAAACAGAGGGTATATTTCATCAAAAACATCTTTTATCAAAGTGGTGTTTTCGAGAGTGACGAAATTAAATTGAATTGATGATATGAAATATTGCATTGAAACTCAAGAATGTTAACATAAACTATGAATTTTAAATCATTTCAATAATCATTAGCAGAGATGAATATTAACCTAATAGCATTTGAAATAGCCTCTTTTATTTTTCTTGACGATTACTTAGTCTTGGAATTTATCGTGTGTATGATCGAAACTCAGCTTGAATAAAATATGTTCTTCATAGGTGACGAGTTTGAGGGAAAAGATACGCACAATGAGCGTAGTTTCTCAACAATCTACCAGAAGTATTCGTAGTTTAAGGATTCGGAAGCCCAAAGAATTGAAACTGTTATTACGGGAGATTTGGGAGCAAACAAAGGCTTTGTGCAGTCCTCCTCATCTCAGGTACACCATTATAACGTGTATGATACAATTTGGATTGACGACAAGGTGAGTGGACTAAATATAAATTCGATCGTTCAGTAATCTTAGTATTTACTCTGTTTGAGGATTCGAAATTTTATATTTGTATTTTTATTATTGGGAAAGTATTTCTTTCATAATTTCTCTATTTTTATATCTAGAACCGTAAAACATGTAGAATAAACATGCAAAATCAACAAGGTAATTAAAAAATAATATCAATGAAAAACCATGTTATCCATACTTTACGGACAAAATGGAATAGTCTTAATGGACAAAATAGTATACACCATTAGTAAACGCATAATGCACAAATGAACTTTTTTGCTCTTTTGGACGAATCCGCACATTGAGTAAGAGCCCAAAGAGAACAATTCGTGCAACGTAGCCAGCATTCTACGGGTTTTGAGCGCGAAAACTTATCGTTGCAATAAATGCACGCACACTCATCATTTTGATCTTGCGTCTGGGTCTCAAAAGGTTCTTCGTCACTCTCAGAATAGGTTCTTCGTAACCTGTCTATTTCTCTTATAAGGTGGATTTTTAGAAGCAGCCTTATTCTTCATTCCCTGCGTGTTTGGAGTCGACGTCAAAATTATTGTGTTTAACTTTTAAGTTTTTGGTTTTTGTTTGCCATGGCCTCTGATGAATCTCCCTTGTGGAACAGGCGATAAAACGTCCAAGGGAACAGCTAGCAAACCAGAAGATGGACCAGGTATCTCTTCAAGTGGCATGAGTTGAGGCTCAACTTCAAGATCTCTTATCTCTGGAACAGACTCAAGGTTTGTTGCCGTAGCGCTTGAATTTACTGTTGCAGGGAATTCAAAAGAGTTGTTATCTGCTGAAGTCCTGGTGTTTCTTGTACTATTGGTATGTTACGCATTTTGAATAGTTGCTGTCTTCCCATATGCCTCATTAAATAGGCTACTGATTTGGATAAACTTTGAGTGGTCCGTAAATACACACATCGAGTGGTTGCAATCTGTGGGTGCAATGCGGGGGCAAACATTTCATTTCAATATCATTTTCTTCAGCAATGTTCAAAGCATCAATTACTTTGTGACTAGCGTGGCTACCACGATCAGAATACCTTTGTCTTCGAGGGTAGCTTTAGTGTTGGTCTGGAAATGCTTTTACCATTTCAGGAATACTTCTGAAGTCATCCATCCCGACTCTTGAGCTATACCCAGAGTGCCAGCGAGTGCCAGCTTCATCAATGAATTCGTTCTTCATGTTTTTTTCTGGGAAATATCAAAGCTGATGGAACGTATGAACCACCAGCTCGCATACAACAGACCACAGTGACATTAAATCCACGTTCGGCGCTGGTGATACAACCAACTTGTTTTCTTCCTGTCGTCGCCAGTATTTTTTGTGGTTTGTGGTCCTTAGACAGGCCAGATTCATCCGCATTGTATATTCTATGGGGCTTAATATTGCGAGTCTCCACTAAATCTTCATAAATTCTGAAGTGTACTCTGCGGAATGCTAAATTTTTTAGCTGCCAAAAGACAACCCATTTCCTTGTTTTTGACCGCTGCTATGGCTTTTTTCATAGATTCTTCGCTCCAAGATTGTCGGTCTATCATCCTTTTGTAGTCGCGCGGCATGTTGTCATCTATAAAATTTAATGAAAGAAGTATATAGTAGGAGTAGTAATAGTGGTAGAAGTAAGTATTGTAATTTACCCTGCTATAAAAATATGGGCAAAATGGCATACCTATCTATTCCATTTTGTCCGTACGGGGTTTTAAGTATCTAAAAGTCCAAAAAGATATAACACCAAGGTTTTTCGTCCAAACAAAGCATAAAAGTCAAGGCAAAATATTAAGGAATAGGAATAATACGTTACAATAAGGTTTCAAAGCAAATGACTTACAAAACTTAAAGAACTCGTAGCGGCGAAAAAAAACTCGTAACGGCCAAAAATCTGTTCACAGAGAAAAAATGGCTGCGCTCACAACGACAGTATTTTGACAATTGAGGCGCGCGCTAAGAGTGCCAACATGACGATTAAACCCGCCAGATTTGAAATACAGCCGTCATGTCGTTTTACCCGTATATGCCATTTTGTACGTACTCGTGATTATCTCACCATAATTTATGGTCATTAATAATTTATTCATGCAATAGTAATTGTGTTGTTGCCATGATTTTTCTCAATTTAAATAACGTCTTTTGAACAGGTATCGGATGATTGCTTTCCATATTTTGGGTATTCTCTTCCCTTGGAAGTAAAAAAAGTTGGTTATTTTGACAAATAATTATGAGATCATTCACAAAACTTCAGTTGTGATGCTAAATAATGATTAAAAAAACTTGGATTTGAGAAGGAGAACAAAGTGATTCCCGAAATGTCACCAAAGGAAGTTTATTTTGTATTAATAATTAATTTTGTTGTGAAATAATTTAGGCAAATCGTTTTCAAACGGTACGCTACTGACAAATTGTATTTTTTTTAGTTCATTTTTTAATCCAGAATACTAAAATTATAGGAACGTATCAGGGCAAATTCATTAATTTGCTCTTATTGGAACCTTTTCCCTTCCAGGGGTAGAGAAAACACATCTATACCTTTTCTTCGTGACGTTTCTCATTTCCATCTGAATCACCGTAGAGCGTAGCCAATAAAAGTTCAAGATATTCAGCCAATATACTTATTTTCGATAGTATCTTATTAAGTTGGTGCTCCAATAATATTTTATTCAGAGGTTGGTTTAGATTTGGATCAATGTAGTCGGAGAAAAACTATTATTTTCTTGCGTTTCGAACATTACTGAACTTATCTTCAGGGCTCTCTAATAATGAATTTTCATAGTTTTAAAATAGATGGAATTTACTTGAAATGATGTTTAAATACATTTTAGAATAAAATTATAAAAAATTTGTTTTTAAAAATATAAAATATAAACAGACATGAGAGACAGGGAACAAAATTCACGGAACACCTTGTACTTTCCATCATCAAATTAATGAATATAGAGATAATCAGTGAAACAATGCAGTGTTTTGTCAATAATGAAGAAAACAGGGTCGCTGAAAAAAAATTGTTCATTTCGGAATCTGACTTATCATTTACTCCAGTATTAACACTGTCTTGTTTGAAAATTTGAATCATTTAACTGACTTTGATAAGAAGGGTTGGCCATCGAGGGTAAAATCAAAATTATACCCGGTAACCCCAGTGTGTTCGTCTATAGAAAAATTATTGTTGATATTCAGTTTTTTGTGTCTTCTCGTGTACCTATATGCTTCTTTTAAATAATGTCTTCTTTGGCCCACATAGCTTTCGTATAGTATAATATAGAATTGATTTTATGAACGACGTTGGATTGTATATCTGAGAGAGTTTTTGTATTCATTTACAAAAAAAAAATTGTGTTCATTCAGTACCAAATCTAGTTTTCCAGATAGATTTTCCTCATGTGATATTTTGGTGTGATTTTTTTTTCACTAGAATGTGAAAATAGTAAATATTTTTTCAAATTAGTATTATCAGATAATAATTTTTCAGAAGATTTTCTATTATTATTTCTAGTTGTTTGGGGAAGATTTAGGGTTGGAGATTAAAAGTACCTACTCTTGTTTGTAGATTCTTAATAATGTTTATTCAATATTGAAAATTAACATGTAAATAGTAGTTTGGAAATATCTCTGATAAAGTTGGTTTGTGAAACCAGCCTCCTCTTATGACTTCGTTTGAAGTTTGATGTTTGATGTTATTTATTTCTCATAATGCTAAAGAGATATTGTTTTCTTTTTCCAGTTTTAAGTGAAAGCTTCTGAACAAATTCAAAATTTCAACTTTTTTGACTTTACAAATGGCTGTCAAAATGTTAACATATTTCTTGAAAAAGGGGATTGAGAAATATAATTTGTTCAAGCTTCGTTAGTGTAGTTCAGACATCGCACAAGATTACCACAAACGGATGTCAAACAGTCTGTCTTCATGTTATATTGCTGTCGAGTACTATGTTGAGTTCACATAATATATGTGACCCAATAATAATTACTTTCGTATTTTCTTTTATGTCAGGCTTCCCACAGATTTATATATGATTGCTTAAATTTTCCTTCAGTTGTTTTAATTTTCAATTTCAAATCTCTTTTGAACTCACTCTCTGACCTGAACATATATTTTCTTTTCTTTTCATTGATAATTTTAAGTGCTGTAGCTTCTAATATTGAAATATTTCTTGTAGTTCTCCTTTTCTTCTTGTTATACGACGATATTAATATAGAGGAGCAAAAATGATCCCCATCGAATTTTGAGTAACTTTGGTTTTGTATGTGTTGTGTCTGTCTGTCTGTCCATATGTGTCATTTCAAATCAATATATCTCCGCAACCATTCGAGATATCGACTCGAAATTTCGTCATCTTATAGTACTTTAAACAGTATGTCATTAAAATTTGAAGGAAATCGGAAAACAGAAAACAGATCGCAAAAATGACTCAATCGATTTTATTTTCAGCAAAAAAATACATTACCGGCAAGAGACGGTTCCTATTGAAATTGAGCCCGATCAGAAAATTCCAAGAGGGTTTTCCACGGTGATTTTCCGAAAAGGACATTTCGATTCGATATAAGATATCTCCTGAAACAAATCGACTAAATCCGAATCTGAATGATTCAATATGTGCCTCTAAATGACGCAAAAAAATATCATTTTGGATTTTTTTTTCAGTTTATCCAATATATCTCGAAAAAAGTTTCATGAATTGTTCATCCAAATTTATTAGTACAGGAGATATGACCAAAATCAGAGAAAATTTAAAAATTTCCCAAATTCTTAGATAATCAAATTATTTCATGCAATTGAGAAATCAAATTCGACATATACAATTTTTTTTCTTCTCATTCATTAATACCATATAATAAAAACTAACAAAACTGTAGAAAATTCAAAATTTCTTGAAAACTATGAAAAAAATATATATATTTTATTGTAGTTAAATAACTCCTGTTGATTGAATCCACAAAAAACCGCTTCGATATTACCTCTGATATCAATAGTAAAGGACATTTAAAAAACAGTTTTGTAGATAATCCAGATTCCTAGAGAAACATAGAAAAAAAACAAGAGTTTGTTACAGTGAAATCATTCGTTATGATCGTTTTCACTAATAACTCTACAAGAATTATTCTTTGTGTTCATTAATTTAGGTTACATATAACCAGAGATAACTGTCGAAGTTATAAATTTTCTCAAATGCGTGAGCCTGCGCATCGTTCTTCCTCGACGTTCTTTTTCCCATATGCGTAAGCCTATACATCGTTTACCCTCGACGTTCCTGATTTCTCACACCCGTAAGCCTATGCATCGTTTTCTCTCGACGTTGTTGATTTCCCACATACGTGAGCCCACGCATTTTTTATAATTGACGTTCTTGATTTCTCAAACACGTAAGCCTTCTCATCTTTTTCTTTCAACATTTTTTCTCAATTGTTTCTACAAAAATATTCGTTGAAGATTCTTTCCGAATTCAGTAGTAGAGAGATATGTCCAAAAAACTAACAAAATTGAAAAGAATCCCAAATTTTTAGATAATTATGGAATGAATCGAAATAGAAAGGAAGTAGAAAAAAAACAATCCAATTCAACAGTTTATGCAAAACACTTCAACAAATTTTGTGTGTGAATTTATTGGTGAGGAAATCGAACAATTAGGCGGCGATAAAATGATTTCCTTTGAATAAATCTACGAATAAACTAAGTACAGTTCTGATATATTATGATAAATCAGGAAATATTACTAAAAAATAATGAAATTGAATAATATTAGATACCACAATTCTTCGACATACACTTCGTACCTCGTCATTCTTGATTTGCCAAACACTACGTATATTCTACTCAATTGTTTCCATGAAATACCATCATGGATTTTTTCCCGGATTATATAGAAGTATGACTGAGAATGCGGAATATAATTTAAAAAAAACATACTAAGGAAAAAAATCGCGGCGCCTACGTCGCCACATTTTTTTGAAGGTTCACTTACAACATTTCTCTCCCATAGAACATATTTTGATCAAAACGCAGCTTCATAACCATATACTTTTTCTAATCTTAATCAATTAATTTCAATTCGGTCTCTTTTCATGAATTATATGACCGAGACTGCGGAGTAAAATAAACAATAACAAAAACAATTGAAGAATGAATGGATAAAATCGCGATGGCAACGCCGCCGAATATTTGTTGGCAGCTTCGCTGGCAACATATATCTTCCATAGGACACCATCATCGATAAAACAAAATATCTACTAAAGTTTTATTTATGATCGAATATTACATATAATGTTGAAACCAAAGTAATATAAAATTCTAATAATGAAACCAATGTTAGTTTCAATACAGTTTTTTACCTAAATTATATAGAAGAAGTATGACTGAAAATAAGGAATATAACAAAAAATTGTTAACAACGTATCCCTTCCGTTAGACGCCATCATCATCATCATCGAAATGCGGTTTCATAACTACCTACAACCTTTTTTTTTCGGTTTTTACAAAATTCTTCATTTGAGGTTTTTTTTTTCGATAATAATACAGGAGATATAATAGCAAAACAAAGAAATATAAAACATAAAAATGTTTACTAACGAACATTTTTTTGAGTTATATCGTAAATGTATGACTAAGAATGTGGATTATAAAAAAATATCAAAATACGCGACGACGAAACCGCAGCATTTTAATATCTCTATTATATCGTCGAATACACATTTTTGGTGACCAATGATAGTTTAAATGATTTTTTTCTGAATTATCTACAAGTATAACAAAAATAATGGGACAAAAAATGGCGGCGCCATATTTCTCCTTTGAGAAAAATCTGTGAGCGGATTTGAATAGGATATCATTATTCTGATACTCCTTTTATCGCACCTTCAGAGGAACAGCTAAAAAAGAATATCGGATCAAAAATCTCGGTTACGGCCTCACCTATTCTTAGACAGTTTCAGATCTTCTTCAAAGTCAACTCGATCATCTTGATTATTTTTTTATTAACCCTTAGTTCTTTTAATGTTCTGCTCTTTTAATTCTGTCAAATTCTCTCTTGAAATCAATGAAAATGAGAAATGTCTCTTTTTAATAGTCGTAACTTTCAGCTTGTATTTCTCTTTATGTAAATATTTGATCCAATACTGATATTTTATTTCAGAAGCCTCATATAAAATATATGGTCAGTACGAGGCTAAGTTTCATAAACAACAACTTTTTGTGGATGTGGTGTATAATTGCTTCTTTCCAAGTTTCTGGTATGTTTTCTAGGTTCCACAGTTCTAATAATTTTTAAATGCTTATTATTGATTTTTCTTCAAAATATGCTCTCAGTCTTTCATCTTCTCCCCTATTAGTTCTTCTCCATTTTCATAAAACTGGTTTCTTGGTTGATAGCAGTTTCTTTCTTTTTTAACATATTTGCAAAGTTTTCCAATTTCCTTTCTTATGATTATATCTTCTCACACGATCAATTTGGTCCCATCTGGGGATATCCATGATATTTTATTTTCTTTGGAAGTGAGTGCCATTTTCTTTTGCAAAGTCAGAGTATTTGTCTGTTTTTTTTGGTTTTGGTATGCTTTTTGGTGCAAGTATACTCAACAAGGATATTTTTTGTTATTTTCCTTTTAATCTTATACTGCACATTCGATCTGTAATCGTTTTGAATTGCTTGTTTAAATAACTTGCTTGTAAGGAAACCTGTACCAAGTCTGCGATTCTCTCCTCCACTAGTGAATACTCCTAATATAAAGTCACCTATTTCCTTTTTGTTTTGTTTCTTATAGGGCTCCGATATAGTATCCATATTTTACTACTTCGTGTATGAAATTTAAAGGGGCACCTTCTTTTTAGGTACCTCTGGCGTTTTGTTTGTTTTCTTTTCGTTAGTTTTTTGGATTCGGTGGTTCTAATTTTTCTGTACCCTTATTTCATTTCCATGCTTCTCCATGTACCTACGTTTATTTTGTCTCTTTTGTTTTTCGCTACTTCTCTATTTTTTTATATTATTTTCGTTCTTTTCTTGTCATATTATTTATATAAATTTTTTGTCTTTGTTATGTGTCAGTTTAAATTTGTGTTTCATTATTTTTCTTTTTTTTTCTCTGCCTTCCTCCTAGTTTATGTGGTGTTTGTATCTGCACCTTAACTTATGTGTTGTGTTTAAAACATATTTTCTATACCTGTTTTTGTAATCGGTGTCTATTTTTATTACCGACATGATTATAGCCATTCTACTGTACAGTTTTTTTTTTTGGAAAAACAACATTTTTGGTGCTATGTACAGAAATGATTTTCATGAGGAAGTTTTATGAGCGAACGATATACAATAATCAAGGGCCTATGTGGTTGCTGTATTTATGTACCTACTGATTTGCTCACACTTTTACACCATTGTCATCAAACGTTAGGTATTTTCAGATATTCTAAGAGTGGTTTTGTAGTTTCTGTTCTATTGATTCTGCAGATAACTCTGATAAAGAATTATTTTAAATGATATATATATATATATATATATATATATAAATATATATGATTGTTTCATTCTATTAGTTTTATTGATACAGATAATATTTATACAGCTAAAACACTATTCTGAATCAGATTCATTGATATTTTCTCCAGTATTTCTTTCTTCCAGTCATTGAATATCCCACTCATATTTTGAGTTTTCTGCAGGTTCAACTGTAATTTTTTTCCAATAAATTCAGTTCATTTAAGAAACCGCTGTTCCAGTCAATCAGAATCACCTAATCTAAAAATTGATACCCCTGCTCTTCGTCGAAGGATTACTGAAACAACATTATTCAAAACTTCGAACTGATTGTTTTGCTCAATGGTTGTCGAGAGTTGGAATCAGATAAATTGACTCATTTTCGAGAATATAAAGTGGTGCGGTTGTGCTAAATATGTTTCTCAATACGCTAGAACTCTTTCACATATCCCTTGAATTTTTACAATGGTGCTGTTTTATTTTTGATGTGCATATATTTACTTCAAATACTCACTGAATATATTTTTCAATTTTCAGTTATTACACTTTGATGATCTGGTTTCCTGAGCTCTTCTACCGTTTTGAGGAGTTTGAAAACTTACACCCGAACGAAAGTGCTTCAGTTTGTGAAGTTTCTTCTGTGGTAATACCATATAATTCAAGTTTTGTGCAAACAGACTTTTGTGGTGAGCCTATAGCCGATTCAGTCTTTCTACACACTCTCATTATTGGATTGGCATGTATTCCAACCAGTTTTTGGTTGCCTCTATGTGTGCATAGGTTGGGCGCTAAATTCTTTTTAGGTGAGTATATACATAATTGAGTTTCCAACCTAAATATTTCGGAAGTTGTATGAGATTAGGAGTTTTTTCAGGTTGATTTTATATTTGACATACATGACGATTGTATACTCATACATACTTCCTAACCTCTATACATATGAGAGACTAAAGAACATTCAATATATTTTTCACGATTGCCACGATGAAACTGTTATCCATTCCATTATTACATTTGGATTCAAGTTAATCTTGAAATGGAATAATTCAATTATAAGTTTCATGTTGAAAATATAAATATTGGTACCGTTATTATTTTCACAAGCTTCTTAATACATACAGGTAAAACTTCTTCACCCACTTTCACAAATAAATTTAACAATATAGTTCGTTTCATATCATGAAATTAATATGAATGATGCCAGACGAATCTTGTGATTTATTGCCGATATATAGATCATCTCCCACCTGCATAGAATATTTCATTAATAATGTTCAAACATATACAGACAGTAACATATTATAACAAATTCAATATAACATAAAAACAAAGGTATTGATAAAGTTAAAGAAAAAAAAATTAAAAGCATAAATTGACAGAATGTAATTTCCATCGGCAACATCGAGATGTGTAGAGAATTCAGTGAAAATAATCCAAAATAAACTGATATAATCTACAATTTTACATAGTCATGAAAAAGGTTGAAAAAAAAATCCAGGAGTGGATTTCTGGATTCTTGATCAGGATATACGGCTGTATCTAAAATTGAAAAAATATCCTATTGCTTTGCAACCCAAAATTATAAACAAAAACTTGATCAAGATTTCGATACAAAAATCTCAAAGGGGACAAAATAAACAACACTCTCATAATCCTGAAATTCTGTGAAGAACTGTTGATGGGATGTATAGAAATTCCAAACAGATAGGAATAAATTGTGGGAAATACGAGAATATTTTCAGTAAAAGGTATATTCGAATATTAAAAAAGTGTCACTCAATCATAACTTTGAAGAAAATGGACAAACTGGAAGCAGAAATTGTGGAATTGGTATTCTTTTTTGTTGTAAATTACTTAGGCAAATCATTCTTTACTATACGATTCTGACAAGTTGCAAATGTCATTATTTTCACAAATTCGAAGTTTACAAAACGGCATAACGTATCACTGATTTACCTTGGAGAGAGAACCCCAAAAGCGTATGTTTTATAAAAGATGCGACAATTCCAATACATATTTGAACTCAAACATAAAGAAAATAATATTACAGTATTGTCCAGAGCCACATGACGAATTGTATGGTGGGTTGAGGTACCACATTAGGAGATACAAGCAGATTTCTGGAACTTATATTTAATTAAAACTAAAGATATGCAACCGAAACACTGTATAATGAAGAAATTATATCTTTCAATTTCTGTAAGCTTCTAAAACAGCATAATATTCAGACAAAACATAATAAGAATCGATATCTATTAATTTCTTCTGCCAAATCGATAGGAGATCATGTTTTATATAAGTTTCATTGGAATTGAATCAAACCACGTACAAAGAAACTTTTATTCTGTAAATTTTCTAATTTATTCATATTTTCTTGTTAATATTATTCTCTATGTTGAATCAATTCTGTCATTATTTTTGGGAATTAAAAAATATCAATATTCAGGATCAACAATGCTTGCTTTTGAAATATAGAAGTTTTTGTAATTTTTGGTCTAATTTGATAAATAATTCCAAATCAATAATGCCAAAATGAAGTTTTGACATTCATGGTCCGATCTACCCAAGCCAATACAAAGTGATAAATATAAATTGAATAGTTATTAACTGTTGAATTTCAAGAAATACTGAATTATAAACTATTTGAGATGTAGTGAGAAGATTGAAATAATGTCCATAGCGGCATAGCTCGTTTGCAGGCTGCAACATAATTATTATTCATGATAGTGGGTTGCAACTACCAGTACTATAACTATTATAAAACTAAATATCATCTTTATAAGTACCGATCGAATTACTATATAGAAATTTTTTTTCACAGTGGGAAATGGAATTTTATTAAATTTGATAGCTCGTTATTTCCAGGATTGTTAGTCCAATGATTATGGTAGCTTGTTTTCAAATATCATAATTAACGAGGAAAAAATCATATTGAGTTGAAATGCAAAATTAACACTATGGAACTAAGATTTTTCGAAGATTTCAATTTTTTTATATTATGCAAGGTATTTAATAGGGATACATAATATGACAGAATGTGCTTCTTATACTTTATAAATCCGGAATATATTGAGATGGTTCACGGATCATTGAAATGTCAATTATTCCGATAATTTCATGCAAAATTCCATCTCGGCCTGTTCGATCTTATTCTGATGAATTGAAATATAAGAATTTTCAGTGTTCCCAGGTTTTGAAAATATCGAAAACGAATCAGAAGGAAATAAGCCAAAATATTATGAACTACATTAAATTCAACTACAAATATAAAAAATAATTTTTCATTCCACCCTCTATTTTTGTTATTCTATAACTATGTGTAGTAAATAGTTTCATCACAATTCGAAATTGATCGGAACATTAGACCTTACAATTAATTTAATTGAAATAAAATCGATCAAATTAGAATATATTTGATATTTAGGATAATTTTTTTTTTTTACAGTGTTCAGTTTGCTCGTGGCAGGGGCCGTAACTTTCGGGCTCTATTTCGTCAACTCGACAATATCCAATTTGGTCCTTTCTTGTATTTTCGAAGCTTTGACCAGTTTAGGAATCAGTACTGTGTACTGTGTAATGGTGGATCTCTTCCCAACTAATTTAAGGTGAGTTTTTTCCCTTGTTCACCCAGACTCAAATCAAACAAAAAATGAATGAAGTTTTTCGTTGTATGATTTGAGTATGGTATTAATATAAATAATTTTATATATGAAACCAGAAAATTAATGGAAGTGAATTGTTCACTTCACCAGGCATCATCAAAACCACCTCATACTTGATTTTCACAAGATATTTCACAGGTTTTTCAGAATACGAGTTTAAAATATCAAACTTGAGAATTTCGGATATTATTGTGAATACGAAAAAAGTATCGTTCATTTCCTGCTGCACTTTTCAAGTTCAAATGGAACATTTTCATGGCAAGAAGTCCAAAAATCAAATGTGGTATGCAAATGTCACAGTTTCAACGAAACCTATTTTTTAACAAATTTCTTGGAATTTATTTAAGTAAAAGAGACTACATCAGCGAAATAAATGAATATATATATATATATATATATATATATATATATATATTTATATATATGTATATATTATATATATATATAATATATATATAATAGATAGATAGATAGATAATTTATTGACTTCGTGACACATATATAAAATACATTTGTAGTAAGTCGGGCAAGGTGGATAAAATCAAAATTATAATTAAAATTCAAATTAAAATTCAAATTATCTGCCGTAATGAAATGGAATGATTTGAATTTATACAACATATAAGAGACTAATTTCAAACAGTAGACAGATTCATAGGACAGATTCACAATACCAAAAATAAATAAACATTTATGGAGTCATAAAACACTCATGCATAGCACTGTGACAAGCGGTTAAGTATCGAATATATTTGATTCCATGAACTCGTTTATGGAATAGAAACAACTTTCGAGGAGAGCCTTTTTGATTGTATATTTAAATTTGATTATGTTCATATTCTTGACTTCAGAAGGCAATTTATTGTATAGTTTTATGTCTAGTGAATTACGTGCAGATGTGGTTAGTCTATATCTCGGATTAACTATTTACTGCAATTTCTAGTGTTATAAGAATGATTATCAGAATTAATAGCAAAAGTTGTTGGGTTTTTATGAATCTCCAGGAAAGAATGAAAAATTTAAATAGAGGGTAGAGGCATTATTCTCAGATCCCGAAATATTGGGCGACACGAGTCTCTAAAACCTGCCCTGGCAACAATTCTTACAGCCTTTTTTATATATGTATTCAACTGTTGACAGAAGTCTCCTCTTCTAACGATGCAAGCCGATACTATTCGATTTGTGGAATGAAAAAAGAATTCAAAAAGATAATTCGTATACAAACATTTCCAAAAATTTTTGTTATACATTTGAAACGTGTTTCTTATACAAAATTTAAATTTGAACCAATATTCTGCTCAGGAGGGAATGAATATCTAATCATAGCGGCAGCATTTCCAACGGACACTATGGACTTGGAGCACCTTAGCACAGTTTATAGCTAAAGAAACAGTTCGCTCACTTGGCGTCGGCACTTTGATCTCTATGTTCCCGTTTGTACACTGCGCAACTCTGATTTTTATCCCTCGCGCATACCGCGTGTTACTGTGTTACCAATACTGACATTTTTCGTATACTTCGAAGAGCGATAATCGCGTACAGTCTTCTGCGCATCCTGAATTCTTTCCCTGGAGTGGATGTTACCTTGGAACATGCATTTGGGCCAAGTGAGCTAACTGCTTCTTTAGCTATAAACTGTGACCTTAGTAAGTGGCGGAATCTGGAGAATTAGTCTACATAGTGCAATTCATCTGCATTTGCCTCTTTGCAGGCGCGGATACAAGGGGTGCGACGCACGACCGAAGCAGTTTTTTACGAACACAGGACTTTTTTTAACCAATTTAAAAAAATTGAAATCGTCATTAGGATATTAGTATATTCACTAGAGTTGTTATTAACGCATCACCGCGGCTCCTCCCTCCCACGCACTTGAGAATACAGACAAGACAGAGAGTTTAATTCGTTTCGCGCCAACAGTCAACCAACACGCACGATTCTTTTGTGATTTTGGCGGGTATTGTCGTTGCATGCAAATACTTTGGCCGTAACAAGAGATTGGAGTTTAATATTTAAGTTAAGAATAACTATTATAATAATATTAATATATCTAGCTACCTAATTTTTTTTAATGTTTACACCCATGCGTTTTAATTTCATATTTCTAAAGACAGCACTATTCAAATTCAACTGTATTTTTCGACAGCAATTGCACTATTGGTTTCTATATTTTTTAGAACAAATTTTCTGAAAGATTAGTTATCACACAAAAAAAATGCCCTCCCCCCTGAACGAAATACTGGATCCGCGCCTGCGCGCCTGCCCCTTTAATAGAGGGTTTTTAAAGTTCAACAGTTTGAAAGTTTTTGTTACAAACGTGAAAATTGCGGTTGCATTGTGATTCGGCCTGTATAACCTTAGAATTAAACTGAGCCCGGTTTCGGAAATTGCGCTAGTAATGATTAAAAATCAAATTTAAACGAGTCGTCTGCAAAGCGCGCAAGGCTACATCAAAGTGCTGAACACGTGATTTATCAAAACTTCATTTGAATAGTTATTGACTACTATTTTGATTCTTCTCAGATCGAATTTTTGTTAATGAAGGCGCAAACGTTTTATTATTGATGCACTGATTGTTCAATTTTCATGACATGTTTCATAACATTTCATAGCTATCTAATACAAAATGTGGCCAAATAATCCAATTTTTATAGAAACTTGCTTTTACTTAAAAATCCTGACTATTTAGGTCATTTGAAAAAAAAAACAATTGTCTTTAATAATATTTGATAATATACATGGTGTTACATTTAAAAAAATGCAATTTCCACAATTTTTGTATCTCTCGGTAAAATCACAAAATTTGAACGACCCTGTATTATAGGGAACAAATTTCCTCGGACATAACTAATACACAGGACATTGGTAAACCACACCCAAAATTTCAGCGTTCTGCAAATCCAAATATCGCAGTAATAAACATTTAATTGAAGCTATGTTTTGCACAACAAATAAGGAAATCAATTAATTTCTCGAAAACCGCTGGAGATAGGTATAGGGAAGTATCATACATAAATAATCGAAAAGCAATAGCAAAGCGAGAAATACAATAATATCAAAGTTGTTGCTACTTTTCAATATAAGCGGCAATTCCGCAGCGCTGGAAATATTTTAGATCGATAGAACAGAACTAATTACCCAAGAAAACAAAATTTTGAAATAATCCTATGTCCCGTTCTCCGTGAACCTACCATCGACCGTGATTGACCCTGTATATGGAATATAACAAATTTTCTAAACAAACAGAAAATCGCTATAAATTAATTAATTTTCAATGAATTCATATTTTGTGTTTGCCCTGTATGCTCTTTTCATTTGAGTTTCTTCAGTTTCTTTTTTCCTGTTTTTTTTTTGGGTTGTTCCATCTAGGTTATGCCTTTGACTCTGCCCGCTTCTCGTTATCCCGTTTTTCATTTATCCCATTTTTTCGTTATCCCGTTTTTCTGTTATCCCGTTTTCCCGTTATCGCGTATTCCCGTTATCCCATTTTCCAGTTATTTCGTTTTTTGATTATCCTGTTTTTCCTTATCCCGTTTTCCCATTATCCCGTTTTCCCGTTATCACATTATCCCGTTCTCCCTTTTTCCCGTTATTCCGTTAATCTGTTTTCCCGAAAAAAATTTGCAAAATCGGTCCAGCCGTTATCAAGTTATGAGTTTACCAATGCAAACAAGATTATATATATTATATATTCTTGAAAACTTTATTTTCCTAAAAATCTTATTCGGAGTATTACGAACATTCGAAAAAACAATTAGCCAAATCGGTTTATAAAATAAAAATAATGTTACCCTGGCCGGGATTCTTTCCTGTGACCTTTTGCTTGGTAGGCGACAGTGTAATCGCTGAGCTATTTCCTCGTTTGGTATAAATGACTCGTTAGTCTTTTTCTTCGCCAAATTTCTTATATACTCGAATTTTCCGGGCAACTTCTCCAATGTTTCCGTATTAACCATTCCTATTACGAACTTAAATTTTTTTATCCAAATCGCTCCACCCGTTCTCACGTGTTGCGCTTACAAAGAATCGAGATTCAATTTTATTATATAGATTATTAGGTTAGTTATTATTTTTCAAAGTGATATAGGGATTGACACTCAAATAAGTAATGTCTATATTTATGGGCTTTTGTACAATAGCTGAGTAAACTTTTGTGGACTTTTCAGAAGTGAATCTGAATTTACAACTTTTTGATATCTTTGTGGAATTCTATAGTTAAATAGAACCAATCGAACCGAAAGAAAACCCGTTTTGTTATACTACTCTTTTGATTTGAGAGATTCCAATCCTTCTCCAACTTTTAATCGTAGAGTTTTTAGTTTATACAAAAATAGAAATATTATTTGATGTTTGTTACCCAGTGGAAATATGTCCATGTTTCTGAATGAATCAAAAATTCCCAAATGTACCTTTCCGATTGGCTGCGTCATCGGTTTTTTAATTTCAAATTGTTTTCAGAAGGAAATAAACATTTCCAAAAGCTGGACAATATTTACGAAGAGTTTCCTGCAAGCCAACCTAGTCGGTCGGTTTTTAATGTATTTTCAAAAATCGTTCGTTTTTTCTGTTCATTTGAATTTTGAAAGTTTGCAGAATATCAGCTTGTGGTTATCACCTTTGAATATTGATTGATTTCCAGCCTGCGTATCTTTGTTTCCACCTTGAATGTGGAAACCGTTTTTTCTCATAGCCATTTTCCTTGATCTTTCATTACTAATAATGTTTAAAAAGCAGTCAATAATCTATAACTCTAAAAATAGTCAAAGGGTAAAATTGAAGCAATTGGTATTGGTTCATGACGTCGTTATTTACAAATAGAATACCAGTTTGAATTGTGGGAAAATTCCATAGTTTCCAATCATAACACGACAATAATCTGGAGAAAACTGTATATCCGACGAGAGTTCGTTCAAACCGGTTTAATACATTTCCAGTAATTAAAAAAATATTCTTTGTCTTAATTGTTAGTGGTACAAACCGAATCAAACCGGCCTCAGATAATTTTATATATTTTTTAGAGAATTCAAGACAATCAGCTGCGTGCCACACATTCAATTATGTTATATTAAAATTGTTTTAGAATGCTGTGTCACATTAATTGCCTTGTCTAGCTTTGTGACGCATTCCATTTGTTTTGTCTTGAAGGCTGAAATAACAATGAATTCGGGCACCGCACTGTAATTAACCACAAGTGAATCAGGGTAATAATAATGAGTGAGAAAATACCGAGAAATTGGCAATGAACTTCGATGCCTTTGTTTGTTGCCGCAAAATTTCTCTCAATGTGGGTACGGGGTGGCCCATGAAATATCAATCAAATGCGTGATTATATTATTGTTTAAGGTGATCGGTGACGGGCAATATGATTATAGAGAAATAGAGAAAGAAAAACTCGAAATGATGGTAACTTAGGCTTAGTGGGAAAGCACTACCTTTCCTGTAGCTAAGGGAAATATTCAATAGAGTCCTCGTTATGTGAAAATGGAACTAAAATTGAACCCGTCATTTCGAAAAGGGCACAGAGTTCAACAAAAATATGTTTCACATAAAAAAGTCTGTGGTGCTAAATAAACTGAACATAGGAAGAGATAAATAGAAGACATATATAATTTTTGTTAGATGTATTTATTACAAAAAACATTAATCATATTTTTTTTTTGGACTAATGTCTTTTTTGAAATGACCTCTCAGATGCAGAAAAATATCCAAATAATTTCAGAAGAACTGTTAGTTATCATCATTAATTTCTTGATAATCGTTGTTTGCTGAAGTTGTTGGCCATGCAAAAACCTCTGTATAGAAATGTTGGTACTCTGCTACCTCAGAGCTAATGCAAAATGCACTGAGGACAGTAGAGGAATGGTGTAACAGAGAGAGCCTAAGGGCAAATTCGAACAAAACAACACTAATTCCCTTCACCCGGAGAAGAAACATGGGAGATCTCATACCTCCCAGACTATTCGGTGAAACATTACAAGTAGTAGAGCAGGTGAAATATCTAGGGCTGATTCTTGACAAGAAACTAACCTGGAACCCGCATCTTCAACATGTAACCAATGAAAGCAAGATAACCTTCATGATGTGCAGGAGAGCTTTTGGAAAAACATGGGGGCTCAAACCGACAGCCATGAACTGGCTTTACACAGCGGTAATAAGAGAAAGAGTAACTTATGGCTCACTCTTAGGCTAAAACCAACCTTGGGAAAATCCAGAGGCTTGCCTGATTCAGATAGTTATTTTATGAACATCCTGTTCATATCATAAACCAAATCAGTTAATCATAATATTTCTTTACAATGTGAGCAGGCCTCAAAAATAGTGACTTTGCACTGGGTATTCATACATATTATTCAAGAATAACAAAATCAAAAACAGCTATCGAATGAGAAGTCTTAATTTCAATATAACACATGCTGACACAAGTTCTGTTCCATTCATAGGATGAAACAGAATAACATTTCCCCAGAAGTTCCTCAAAATAGTGACACTGGCAATTCACCGATCGCCGAGAGTGCCAGGAACTACATCGTTGCCAAGCGTTGTTCATAATATTTCTCCAATATGTGAGCAGGCCGAAAAAATAATGACATAGCACTCAGTATACATACATATTATTCAAGAATAACTAAATCAAGAACAGCTATCAAATATGGAGTCTTAATTTCAATATACTACATGCTGACACAAGTTATGTTTCATTCATAGGATGAAACATAATAACATTTCCTCAGAAGTTCCGCAAAATAGTGACACTGGCAACTCGGGAAAATGAAAAATCAATGGACTTATGACGTCAAAAGAAGCGGCAATAACGCTGTGTTTGAATATCTTACTGAATTTGAGGGGTTTAGAGCAGCGTTTATTCGAATATTACACAATATCTTCTAGAAAAAACTATGTATGCATGATATTTTATCACTATATTTAAACTTCAATCACATATGAAGCAAATTTGTGAGTTCGTTATCTTGCCTGTTATATAAAATAGAAAATATGACTTTTTAATATATGTATATAGCACTTCATAGAATATTACGCCTATTAATGCTAGAACAATTTTTATCGAGTTATTCATACTGTGAAATGGTATCACTGTGTGCTATCTGTATATTTCATTAGTAGCACTACTGGTTGGATAACCATTGGATATATTGCACCGTCCCGCACCTCACAACACTCTATAGCTCCCGATTGAATTGTTGATGTTATCTTTTCGTTACTCGTTGTCAACGAAAATAAACTTCATATTATAAGTATTATCTAAGTTTTTCATTAAATAACCAACAGTTTATGGGCCCAGGCCACTCTCAGGACTAAAGAGACCAGCATTCATTTCTATAAAGGCAGCAGCACTGATGCAAGTGGAAAAGTTGGATAAACAAAATTATGATACTTGTAAGATGAACACTGGGGTTATGTAAATGGACATTTTTCAAATCCAGTAGATGCAGTATAAACTGCAGTATGGATAAAGAATGATCAGAATCTATCAGTGGTGTAGCCTGGGCATTCGTAACAGATGAAGTCATTAAAGAATACAGACCACCCGAAACCGCTACCATCGTCACTGGAGAACTTAATGCAATCTACAATGCTCTCCGTTTCATAAAAACAGCATCTGGAAGTAACTTTCTGATCATAACTGACACTCAATATCAAAAACATATACCCATCATCCCCTAGGGAAACTGATTAAAGAAGAATTGAAACTACTCAGCTCCAATCAATCAGTAACTTTTCTATGGGTTTCCTCTCATACTGGAATAAGAGGAAATGACCTAGTTGACAAACACGTGAGTGAAGCCTTAGAGAATCCAGCACTCATTCCCCAGACGAGAACACTAGCAGCAGACTTGAAACCCTACTTGCATTCTAAAATAGCTGACACATGGAACCATTATTAGCAAACAAAAGTCTCAAAACTAAAGGAGATTAAACCAGTCCGTCACGTCAACCAACCGTAGTCATCACTCGACTTCGTCTAGGTCACACACGCCTTACACACGAACACCTACTTACAAAAGAACCTCAACCAGAATGTTCTCTATGTGAAGTGCCCCTAACAATAAAGCACATATTAGTGGATTATCCTCGTTTCGCAGTTCAAAGACTGAATAACGGATTTCCCAGTGATTTTAGCAAAATCTTCAACGATTGCACAACAGACAATATAATTACATTCCTCCGAGAATCAAACATCCTGTTCAAAACATAACAAATTGTAATCATTGTAAATATTTTGCCGCTAATAGCCGATTGGCTGATGCGGATTTGTTCAATAAAAAAAATGATCAGAAGGCTACAGCTGATATAATTCTATCATCCATTCAATCATCAGAGTTATGTATTTTGGCAAATTGTACCACTTCCAATAAGGTATGGAAGAAATTGCAGCAAGCTTATCAATCTGAAGGACTAGCCCGGAAATCTACTTTGCTGAAACAACTTCTTTTATTCGCAAATAAAAATGATAGAAAAAAATTAAAATTATTCTATGAGTAGCAGATTCAAAATCTTGCCGCGCAAGAATACCTATTTTATATTCGCGGCAAGCTAATGAATCTGCTACTCACAGAATAACCTAGGTCAAACAGTTCCTTTCTAGTGCATTTGTATAAAAGCTTGCCTTAATTTTTTTTATCATTTTTATTCAATTTTTTTCAGTTTTTCATGAAATCCGTAATCCTATTGAATTCTTACAAAAATTGATAATCTCCAAAAAACCCACATGCCAAAATCGGGCGGGTCATAATAACAAAAAACACTTGGCCATCTTGAATTCATGAATTTTGACAAAAAACATCATGATATCCGACCCTAAAAACCCCCATCATTCTAATTTTTATTGGAATCGGGATACCACAAAACTCGTCGCCATAATAGAGCTGCCATCTTGAATTTGTGAATTTTGATCTCTGCCTCCGAAAACCCCCACATACCAATTTTGAATAGAATCGAACCATAATTACAAAACTCGTCCGCCATATTGGAGCTGTCATTTTGTTTTTTCTCTAGCAAAAATTCCATAATGCATTTGTTACCGGAATTATCGACACCTGCCAAATTTCACGTTAATCGGATAACTAGAAGTGGGTAAGATTTCATTATAAACCCATAAATGAAAGCTTGTAAAAAGTAGTGGACAGTGAATCCCTTACAGATCACCTCAATAAATATTTCAATATGTTGGACAAATTGAAAAAATATCTTGTTATACAGCATGCCAAGCAGTTAGAAAACGTTCGATGTGCCCTTGAAGCAGAAGCTCTGAAAATCGAACTCATAGATGAATTCCACCCTAGGAAGAATTCGGCTAATCGGGAAGATCAGAGTGCTTTATTTACAAAATTCAATTCCAATTGGAGTAGTCCACCAAAGAAGAATGACATGAAAATCAAATGGAAATTTGAGCATAAGAATGATTTCATTAAACTTACAAATGTAATTTTTGTTATGGTGGGTCACAATGCATCCTACTGTAGAAAAAAGTAGTATACACACAGCGGAAGAAAAAGCGTTTATGATGAAATTTTCACCGAGATATCAAGATAAACAAACACATGTCATGTCCGTTTACAAGATAGATCAAATATTATATATCATATTGCAACAATAAAGAAATATGTTCAAATTCCATCCCAATTGATAATCAGAAGGTTCTTCTAGCAGTTAATAAAACAAGCAATATCCTTGGTAATGGTACAGTAAAACTGATAGTTGAAAATAGTGTATATGGAACAAAAACCATGAATTAAGGGAATACTCTTTATGTTCCTGATTCAAAAATAAATTTTATCTCCATTCCTAAAGCCACATGAAATGGCAGAGAAACAATTTTTGCAAAAGACTCTGCAGAAATAGTGAATCTAAGAGGAGAAATCGTTTTGAGAGCCCATCTAAAAGGTGATATTTATTATATACAAATAGTCAGCGAATCTATAGCTTTAGTGGAATCGATATCCAGGGTATTTTTGTAATGCACGCTTTTTGGCCCTTTTAATGAAAAAAAATTCAAGATTATAAAGTAGTAGAAGGAATGACGTTTAAATCCTTCTCAAAATATAGCATCTTGTAAAATATGTATCATGAGGAAGCGAACAGCCAATAAGTTTTTTCATCATCACATTCAAGAGCTGAAAATATATGGTTTGAAACAGTCAGGAAAACCATAATATAAGAAACTAGATCAATATCTCCAGGTAACAACAGCTAACTCCAGATAAATGTTTCTATTTCCTGAGGAATGAAAATGTAGTCATTATCATGGCTGTGTACGAAGATGATTTGATAATCGCTACAGATTCGAATGATACTTTTAAATCTGAAGAAGGATCTGGCTGATGAATGAAAAATAAAAGACCTAGGCCTTCTCCATAACTGTTTGAGGATAAATCACTGGATCAATTGCAATATCCCAGAGAAAATATATTCTGAATTGGATCAAAATTTAATATTGTAAACTAATTTCTACCCCTCTAGAAATGCCAAATTTTCGTAAGAAATAATGAGGGGAAACAATAAATAGCAGACATTCCTTATAGACAGGCAGTTGGTTCTGACATTAACTATGTAAATAGCGTTTTGACCCAGTAAAACAATAATCCTGGACAAATACATTAGATGGTTGTCAATCGGGTTATGAAACAAACTAAAAATATCACCTTCAATTTCTGGTAAAAACTGAAAAACATTTGCTTGGATACGTTGAAGCTGACTGGGGAGGCGACATCGGCGTTAGAAAATCCTATACTGGATATGATTTGCTACTGGCTGGTGATGTAAGTTGGGAAGCAAGGAAACAATAATGTGCCAGCACGGAAGCAGAATACATGACGCTATCTGAGGCTGAAGCGGAAGCTGTATACTTGAGAATTTGTTTGCAATGAACTGTTCACACTCCAGAACAAGAAAAATCAACTCCTATCATCTGCGATAATCAAGGTGCACAAAAGTTGATTATGTTTCACTGAAGAACGAAATACCATGTGAGAGTATAATACGAAAACGGAAATATTGATGTTCAATATATTCCAAAGGTAGCCAACAAAAATCATTTGAAGAGCTTGGGCATCGGTACTCCACGTTGAGAGGCGGCATAATACCCTATTGAATTGTTGATGTTATTTTTTTGCCATTGGTTTTGTATCAAGTCAAAACAGTTTTACATTAAAAGTAAACTTCACATTCCAAGTAACATCCAAGTTTTTCATCAAATAAGCAACAATAAGAATCTTTCAGAAGATTATTATAATAATAAAATAATAATTTTCGAACTGTCTTTCTGAAAACTAGTTGATTGAATGAAGAATTGACTTGGAAATGCCTATTCCGTTTCTTTTTCCTTTCGAAAATTTTCACTGGTTCAATTATTATTTGTCATACATTCGTAACCCCTTCCGAAACATCATTCAGGGCTAAGAACTCAGTTGGGATATTTTTTTATGAAATTATATTTTTATAGATTATAGAGAAAATTTTGGATTTTTCTTTTCTTTTCAGTGAAACGTGAAATTGAAAATTCTAAGGAATTCTTTCGGAAGAGAAAATCACAAAAAGACAATTAATTCAGATACAAAAGGATTTCCAATCACATTTTATATGTCATTGAAGTTTTTGAACACATCTCGTTTACATTGAGAACTCACCACTTTCTACAATGCATAAATAAATAATTGAACTTGTCCACTCATATGTAGAGACTTCCAAATCCAAAGTTTTACAGCTGAAAAGTCAGCTAAAATCCTTCTACATAGCTTTGAAAGTCTCCGGTGGAGTAGATACGTTTTTCAAAACCCTTGAATTGTGGCAAGTCCCCAATGAAAATGTGAATGAAATTCCTTTTTTTACCTGAATAAATTGACCATCTGGGATTTCCACAAACAAAAGTTTTTCCATTAAATTTAAATTTGACTTTTTACAAAGTAAAGCCTTTTTTTAATTTTCGTTATAGAATAAACGAATCTCTATCGTATCATCTATTCACCGATATGTTCGCTTCTCAATTTTTTATACAAGTATATTATGAGATAGCCATCCCTAAAGCTGCGCACTGACTTGAATGTGCATGCGTTGAGTCGAGACGCATGCATATGCACATTCAAATCAGGACGTGTCATTCGCATGTTTAACTTCTCGCGAGTCTCCGCGAATGCACATAACCTGAGCCGTTGGCTGTCGGTTTTTGCTCCCGCTCAAAGGAAATATATCGTGCGTGTGTGCTCAGTGTGGACCGGTTTAATCTGCAATAGTTTATCGAGCGATCAGCAGTGAAGAGATTTTTCAATATCGGTTTCAAAAAAGCATTCCTGTCACTTCTCAATTGCTTCGATACTCTAAATGCATACTTTAAGCTAGTGTAAGAGACTCCAGTTGCTAAAAAGCGAAGTGTTATTGCTAGAAATTCTAAAACCGGAACAACATTCCTGAGTTTGGTGTCTTTTTTTACAATTTTTGCTCCAATGCTATTAACCTTTCCGCGACGGGGCCTATAGAAATTCCGTAGTCGCCGGCGCGGGGTAGCAGTGCCACCCCACTCTAAAATCGTACTTATGAGCAAGAATTAAATGAATTTAAATAAATTTAGGTTAACTTTGAAAGAATATTATATTCTGAAAATTAAACATAACATAGATAATGAACATTGCACGATATATGAATGGTTTATAATAATTATTATAAGTTTATTTTTCACCACATTCAGGACACAACACTTCCTTGCGTATTTGCCTATGAATTACACAAATGAATTTTTCGCAATTGGTGCAAACGATACTTGATTTTCTATCCCGTTTTCTGGGACAGAAATTACAACGCTTACTTGTATCCGCTTGTATCTCTCCAAGTTCTTGATTTGGATTGGGTCCTGGCAAGTTTTTTTCAGTTTGCCTCTAAAACATATCAATAGCTGATTTGATAGGAATGTTTTGACCTGTATTATATCCTTTTCTTTCTTGCACATTATTTTCCGCCACCTGAATGGATAATTCTCGTAAAAAAGACCTTCTGCGGCTACGATATTTTTTTCTCCATTCAGAATATTTTTTTGACCAGACACTGTATGCATTCAGAGCAGCAACGTCGATCATTTCCATAAAACTTTGTAAAGGCCATCGTCTACATGCACGTCTACGCAACTATACTCGTGAGTCATTTTGTCTCCAGTATCAACAGCCCCCTTGGTCTTGTTATAATAAAGAATAATTTCGGGCTAAATTGGTTTATCAGACATCATTTCCATTAAATTGTGTTGACAGCAAAATTACGCTTTTATTTTTTTTAGGTGCGTATGATACGATTGTTTTATTGTCACTGAAACCAAATAAACTCGAAAATTATTCTCGTGACGGATGCGCCAAAAACTCTTTAGGAATCTCGCGTTCATTTGATTTCATCGTTCCTGTGAAGGTTAGTTTATTAAATAAATGTTCAGCCAAAGGGACGGAGGTAAAAAAAGTATCGGTTGTAAGTCCGCGCCATGTACTAAAATAAGGTCCTACCAAATCTAAGACAACTCGTTTTCCCTGGTCTTTTTTTCTCTGTCCGTCTATCATTTCCGTGTATACTTGAGAGTTTAGAACATACCCTGTTTTGGAGTCTGCACATACCCATATTTTTATGCCATAACGACCTGGATTACTTTTCATGTAGACTCTGAATGGACATTTACCTCTAAAAGTTGCTAGTATTTCGTCAACCGTGATATTAGCACCAGGAGAGTATTGCCTAATACAATTTTCAGTGAACTGATCGTATAAGGTTCTTATGGCTTGTAATTTATCTTTCGTGTTCTCAATTCGTTCCGCTCTTGTAGTTGGATCATCGAATCTAATATTTCGAAATATCTCCTTATATCTATCACGGGGCATTGCTGCAGTGAAGAATGGTTGTCTAAACAGTTCCCCTTTACACCACATTTCAGTGATATGCAGTCTCCTACCATGATTTCTGCCAGCTGCTAGAAGTATGCCCATGAAAGCATGCAATTCTTCATTATTACATTCTTCCAAATTTTTCGCCGATCAGGATTTCTTTCGTTCCATTTTGCGACAACGGCATTTCCTCTGAGATTTGTGTTCAAACAAATGTCATTCATCATACCCTCAGAAAAAAACAGCTGAAAGGCTTGCTTGATTGAAATAATAGTCTCACTAAAAAAAATATACAGAAATAAAATAAAAAACACTGAGAAGATAAAACCTTTCATTTTGTAATCCCTCTAAGAATGTCGTGATATTATGTGCTCTCCTCCGTGTGACAGGAGGATGCTGAGACGTCCAAGTCATTCCTGCTTTTGAATTGTAGCTAAGAGTATTATTTGCTAGTAGCCTTTCTCGAGTTTTACTTAGAAACTCGTCCTCGGAATCTTCAACATTTTCTGAAGATGAGGCAACATTTACGTCTAAACCAGAGTAATTTTGAACATCTTCCACATCATCATCTATTGGAACATGGTTCTCAGCATCTTCAGAGTCTTCATCACTAACATCAGCCCATTCGTCATCGTCGGAATTCTCCAAAATTTCTCGTAGTTCGTCGTCAGTCAAATATTTTTGTTTAGACATGGCTAATAATAACTCACAAACTCACAAAAACGTAGGATATTACTCGCACCAGTACGTCTTTTTCGTTCTTTTTCGGTCCGATTTGTTACGTGTGATGCATGCGCGGAGTCGATAAACATGGTGAGCAAGTTGAAACATTTGAGCCGGAGGGGGGTATGTCGCATACCCCAACGCATAAATCTCTATCTAACGTTCAAAATATTTATGATACCTACAATATCTAATTATTATAATGTCGGTAATGAATCGTTTGAGGATTAACTATAAGGAAAAGCACGAACCTTTTTTTAGCAGAGTTACAAGGAATAACGTAAAGTTGAGGTATGCGGCATACCCCGCCACGTCACGGAAAGGTTAATTGAATATTCGAAATCCTCTGACGACATCCTAACAAAGTTTTGAAACTGTTCAGAATGCAACGGCCGTGTAAAAGTTTAGAGCCCCCCCCCTCCCCCTCATCTTAGGGTTCCATTTATTTCGTGGATCCAGAATCGCTTTGGTTTGTTCATTTTTTCTTTTTTCAATAAATTTTAAATCACTATATAAGCAGCACCAGCAATAATAACTTCTGCCATTACTTGATCACACGAATGACCAGAAAGAACTGAAACAATACACTTGCGGGGAAATATATTTGAACATGTACCGTCGATACATACGCATATGCATATGCATGCGCCTCGACTCAACGCATGCACATTCAAGTCAGTACCCGGCTTAGTATTGATCTTTTAAAGTTTTACTTCCAAAGGATGGAGGTGGATTATGATTCGACGGTAGTAGTCTATATTTGGGAAAACATTTCCACTAATAGCCAAATGGGGGACTGTTCCCCTATTTCTTAGTCATTTGATATTATAAAAACAAACAAAAAATCATTTGCAATAATTCCCCCACATTCAAGTGAGTCTTGCTATAAAAACAATTTTTAATATGTATTTTCATATGAATGGGAAATGTGTATCTTATAACTCACTACTGCTGTTTTTCTGGAATGGACAATATTTTCTGTTTTTTTTTCAGGGTAATGGCCGCAGCGTTATCACTTACATTTGGAAGAGGTGGTGCACTGGTAGGAAACCTGCTATTCGGTTTCCTGATTGACTTGAATTGTGTGATACCAATAGTGATTTTCTCCTGTATGCTGCTAGGTAAAGTATTACTGGAGTCAACAAAAAAATATGAACAAAAACTTCATAATTCGTATAAAATTTGTGTACAAATTTTATTCCATTATATTACACAATCAGAATGAATCATTGGCCTGATTTAAGACAATGAAAAATTTTTATATACATTTCAATCAATAATTTTAAAGGCTCTCAGTCGTGAAACTAATCATCACCCAGTGAGCCAGAATCAATTGCTTAGAAGTTGCAAGGAATTACTGCGAGAATCTACGACTTCGAAATGTAGATACAAAAAATAAGCACCTGTAATTATTGGCGAGTGCTTAAGGACACGCACATCGCCAGTAATTACCCAGGACGTCGCGAAGTGTATGTTTTAAAGGTTTCACAGACAGCCACGAAGAGATTTCGCAAAGCAGCAGCTTTTTGAAAGATTATAAATAGACAAATGGAAATTAAATGCACCTACCATGGAAGTTATATTAATCACAGAATATATACCCCCACAGAAGCGAAAGAATGCGTCGGCACTTTGATGTTCTAGGGTCAAAAATTAGAAACCTTGAATCCCACTTCTAGCCACACTGAGAAAAGTGAAAAGAAAAAACTCAGTGCAACTACCCTAAAAAAACGGGATTCGCTTGCGAATTCCATCAATTTAATGACATCTGCAACTTCTTCCAGAATAATCACAATGGGAATCATTATAAACTGCATAAGGATTCTAGAGTGAAATATTTTTTCGGATATAAGAAAATTGGAATTATTGGAGTCATTGCTTTTCTTATTAGAATAAATATAATATGTTAGGACATACGTTTGAGAGTATTATTTTTTATTGCTCATTTTTATGAATTATTGTTTTCTTCCTTTATATATATATATATATATATATATATATATATTATGTGAATCTGTGAAAGATGAGATTAATATAAATTTAGGTTAGAATGGGTTAGGTAAATATTGGGTTAGTGCACTCCAACTCCCTGAAACTAGCTGTTACACTTTTCTTACGTGCTTTTGACTCTTGAACATGAATCCGAGAGAATGTGGTTTTGGATCCCACTTTCTCAAGTACCGTTTTCTCGCACAAAAATCACTCAAAATGCTTCCTTCTTTCTATCAGCATGAACTACAAACAATAAATCACCCACATTTCCGGCACAATTTCGTACAAAGTACCCATTTCTATTAAATAAATCATGCTTCTTCAACACTACATCCTTACTCACACCTGACTCACATTTAGTTTGTTTGTTTATTTGTTGGTGATGAGAGGTCAGATTATATGTGTACCTATTGAAGAAGGGTGATTTTTTCGATAAAAAGGCTATATTTTGTACGACATTGTGCCGGAAATGGGTGATTTGTGTTTGTGATTTTTGGGCGAGAAAACGGTGCATGAAAACGTGGGATCCAAAATCAAAAAAAGCCTCTAACAGAAATAGCGCGTTTTTCAGATTCCTAGTCAGGAGGCAAAAACACATAAGAAAATCGTAACAGCTAATTTCAGGATATTGGAGTGCACTAACTCAATATTTACCTTCATTTAAACATAGTGCTTGTTACCTTCCAAAAACATCCAGGCAGTAATTATCAAAACACAAATGAAACAAGAAATCATAAACATGTATTTATTTATTTAATATGCTTCTACACAGAATAAAAATAATAATAATCATATATGTATCAAAATTGCAATTTTTCTTGGCTGTTTTTTAGTTTTTTTTTTCTTTAAATTTCTGTTGGCATATTTGATAGAATAGAATATACGTAATCTTATGAATAACTTGATTACATATGAATGAGGAAATGAGGAACATGGATGAACAAAAGGAACATTTTGAATGGTTTGCAAAAGAGAATTCGAAATTCCTGGAATTTCCCAAAGATCTTTGAACGAAGAGGAGAATATCTTTTCTAAATTATAGATGTAATGAACAAATGCTTCACTAGGCACTCTAAGTCCTCCAAATATACTTTTTTCGGTATCATAAGATTCAAAATATGCCAGAAAATGTCCAAAATCCAAATCTTTGATTGTTTTCGAATATTGGTTGCAGATGTCACAGTTATGGATTTTAAGTGCTTTCTTAATCAAATATCCACATACATAATTGAAAGGATTCTCAAAGTCAAATTTGCTTTTTGGTAATCATAGTCTGGGAGAGTTATGGCCTTGGATATTTTATTCTCGGAAAAATTGTCGACTTTGGTTACATGTTGCGATTTCAAATTCATTAGTAGGTCATCCAAATCATCTTTACAATTCATGTCATTTGAGTGTAGATAACTTTGGCAAAACAGTTTCTTGAAACCCCTTTGAAACTGAATTAGAATAGGATCAATACAGTTTCCTTCTTGTTGTCTCATGCTACCGAAAAAATTCTTAAGGCAATCTTGATTAACACGTCTAGTTTTTAAATATTTGAAGCCGCTCTCTGATAATTTCTCCCATAATTTTTTTATACTATTTATGGTTATAATCCGGCACTTCTTGGATCTTAATCTACCTGTGACATGTTCACCTTTTTTATTGAAAACATTAATTTTGTTTATGAATTCGATCATCCCATTCAAATATTCTTTTTGGTAGTCGCTGTTATCAATGCATTTTTATATTTATTGGAACTTCCCAAGCAGGAAAAGTTTATCAAATTTTTCTAAAAATTAAATTGTACCTATTGCATCAACAGGTAGTAAACCCAAAGTCAAGTGCATATTCATACCGCTACAAACACTGTGGCTAATGACTTGCGTGGCCAATTTAACCCGCATTTTTTCAAAGTTGGATGGATGGATATGCGAATCTGTAAGCTTTGGAGCAGATCTATAAAAACATTTTTTGTCCCCAACAAATACAAATAGATCCTCCTCGACGAGGCATTGTTCTCAAATTAAGGGGATTTGTACAAATGCTGGTGATAAATAATATAGTTAATAGAGAATAATATCTCTACCAACGATTCAGTAACACAAATCGAATTTATCAATTTTCAAACATGAAGTTTTCATTGACATTTATTGTTTGTTTTTTTTACTCTGATTACAAAACCACAGAATAGATATCTATTCTTTTTTTGTCTTTGTCTAATTCACATAATATAAGCGATAGAAAATTGTACTAGAGTACTGAAATCAAATCAGAGTTAGAACAACGAACACCACACCCCCCATCCCCCATTGGTGTCCCACTTAGAGAGGGAGTGGCTTTATAATTTTCTGATATCTGTGAGAGCCCGACATTCGCTTCTGTGTGGGTATATATTCTGTGTATTAATGTATAACATTGTAATTACTATATTAACCTTCCAGAAGCATTCCTATTATATTTGTCAAATTGATCAAATCAATTTAGGTTTTGGATTTTCTATGGAATGAATGAATGGAAAAACGCAACTTAATATTTCTTCATCATCCGATTAAAAATCTATATTAAACTAAACAATTTTGCCCTCACAGTGGTAATGTTAAGCCGTCAACTTAGCCAGAAGGTGAAGAAGCGATGCTGAAAGTTATTTTATTCGCAGTATTCATCAACTGTCTCTACGGAAGAACGGATGTTTCGCTACGGCCAATACGTTACGCCATATAATGCAACTATTTCGTATCAATACATATGAACACGTAGAAGTATTGAACTTACGAAAGCAGAACATCAATAAATCCAGTAGCGATGAAACCACACATTTTTCCTGAAAATTATAATAATCTAGGGAGCAAAATGGGCCCAAAATTCCTTCGAATTCGTATTCAGGATCCCCAAATTGGTACTAATTCACTTGTTTCCTCAAAAATTTTCAGTCCTAAAAAATCCGAATTTATCTCACTTATCATAGCACTAGCGTGTATATCTCTTAAAGGGACCCATCTTGATCAGTGAGCACCTTTCCAGTATATTTATCGATCCTGCAAATTCCACGATTCTACCTCTAAAATTACGGAAGACACGGGGGTGCTCCTAAGACAAATTCGGATTTTTTAGGACTAACATTTTCCAGAAAACAGGTGTATTAGTAATAATTCAGGGATCCTAAACACCAATACGAAGGAATTTTCGGCCTATTCTGCTCCCTAATATAATTTTCAGGAAAAATGGGTAGTTCAATCGCTACTGGCGTGCTGTGTATATCTCCTAGGATGACTGAGTATATTTTCAATGTATCTATCGATCCTGAAAATTTCATGATTATACGACAAAAATTACAGAAGATAGAGGGTGTTTCTATGAGAAGTGAAATACACTATACATAATTTACTCTCATTATTCGACATCAAATAAAAAAAAACGAAGAGATATTATAGGAAAGCCGGTACCTATTGAAAAAGTTAAAAATTGAAATTAAATTCAAGTGAAAATATTGGAGAATAAATAGACGCAGAATGATATCGTTAAGTGATCGCAAAGTTCTTTTAATTAGAAATTATAAAAATGTTGAATACGGGTCTTCTTGAAAAAGTCGCCCGATCATAATCCATAGAACATTCTGTGTAATAAAATATTAAAAATTCGAAAAATATCACAAACTGAAAGTTAATATAAAATAGTCAATGGTATGATGGTAACATTTTGGAGGTCATAAGCACTTCTCTAGAACGCGTTAGTTTGATTTGCTTTCGAACTCTGCTTTGCGAGATCACAAGGTTAACATTTTGTGCATATTATTGTCCCCAAAGCGAAGCCGCTGGTACTTATATGTTACAACGAAATGCTGATCTACAATGAGATATTATACTGAATTATCTGCGACTTCGCTGGTTGACTGAGCAATGCCAGACACCAAGCTTTTTTTAATGGAAATAATTCTGACTGGCTCATTGCCCATTGTACTTTGTCATTCCACTTTTCTGCTATTGTCCAACATTTTCCTTTTCATAGCTTTCGGTCGATTTGTTTTCTCATTAGCAGGTATCTATTTGAGCCCCATGAATGTTCCTTCATTCCTTCTCCTTTATTGGTTTATATCCCTGTATAACTCATACTGATACACTCTCGAGTACTTTCTCCTCACAGTGCCTCCTTCAAGAGCCTCTCTTGGATTTGTTTAGTGCATTTATCTTATTGTCATTCCCCACTCTAGTTTTTTGGCACGTTCTTGCTTGAGTTCCTTCCCAAGTAGCACACAGAGGTCATAATTCGGTTGTACAGACGTCTACTAGACCTTTCGCAAAAGTCCATGACTTATGTCTTGTAATATGCTGAGACGTCGCTATGTATGCCAATACGACAAAAAGGCACACTCTTGCGACGTCACATCGACGTTATAAAGTAGTGGTAATGACTTGCCAATATAGACTTATATAAGCCAGTCACAAAAGGGTCGTTCTGTGGTCTTAGTGTAGTCATTATATCATTATGCATGAAGGTAATTATCTTTCCAATATAGTATTGAAATATGTATACCATATCAAAAGATTTTATATAATATCAATATAATATATAAGTCAGCCTTCCTTAACATGTTCATGATACTCTGTGACCATGATAGTTATCGAGATAAAAATGATTTTCATTTATGTGTCTTTAAGAATTGTTCTGAAACTCTAGTGACCAAGCAAATCCATTTTTACGATCAAAATCCAATTCTACTCACTTAAAATTCATGCGCCTCGAAAATGAAGAGAGATAAATATTTATTTTCATTTCAGAAAAAATATATTTTATCAATTTTTCTCATTAATCGTTGAAATATGTAGACCATATTACGAAAGATACTTGATTAGCACATCCCCAATGATTTTTAAATTGATATAACGCCCAGGGACCCATATTTTTTATTTTAAATATTTTTGTTCCAATATGGCTACCAGAATGATGTTATCAATCAATCAAAAAACATGGATGCCGTCCTTCTAGTGTCGAAAAGTTGTATTTACTCCGGTATGTACTATCATAGAATAGTTTACGAGTGTCTCAAAGATATTGCAATATCTTACATAAAAAAGTTGTAATGTAGTCGCTATGACCACAAGTAGCAAGTTTTGTTGTACTAACGTCGTAACGCTATCAAAACAGAAGAAGATATACACTGAGTGCATAAGCATTCCGCTAGTTCCGCCTAATGGAAAACGCTAAAAATAACTGACATTTACAATAGAGGTTATGTTGATGTTGAATATTTAAATATTTTTTAATTATCACTCGAAGTGCACATACATATTATTTATGTCATTCCTTGTTGTGAAAACAATTGAAGGAACTGGATGAACTTCATTTTTTTGCAGTGTCCCGATAGACTGATTAATTATTTCAGATGAATTTTGGGGTAGGCACTCATCCTTCCTCTTTATATTTTTCTATATGCTCCAGTTCTCTTGTAAGGCAGATTGGATTTTTGTTTTGTCATTTTAATCATTCATACGGAACTGAATATTCTACATACATAACACATATACCTATCCAACAAAAATAACATAACCAACAAAAATAATCTAACCATAGATACATAATGTAATCATTACGACCAAAGTTCTTCAGTTGATAAAACTACATTACATGAGTACAATATGTAGTCGTAGAAATGTTTCAAAAATCTATTCATTAGAACCACATATGTTCATTGTCATAATAACATCACAGCAACTGCTCTTAAGTTCTACTCAACGACACATACAATTTATTTACATACAAACCACAGTACAACTTCATCTCGAGAATTATTTATTGTACTCTCGTAATATCTACTACACGACGTCATAGCAACGCCGGAAGGTTATAAAACGCACATCAACTTTTTGGTTCTAAAACATACAAATACGAGGTCTTTACGACGGTATAAGAAGTCATTATGTTAATTTTATGACTCTGTGCTACTTGGGTTGTAATAAGGGGACATTGTTAAACATAGAGGTGTTTATAATCATAGTTTTTTGGAGCGCCCGGAAGGTTTCTCGCTAGGACTGTTTCCGATAGATTTCGGTTTGATGTTGCTCTCTGTCCAAAAGTGTATATGTATGTGGTTAGAGGAACTCTCCACTTCAGATACATTCCATTCTGTAACAAAATACTCATATGCGTGGAGGTTATTGTTTTTTTTTTTGTAGAGGAATTTCGTTTTGTTTCCTACGTTTAGTATGTTAAGATCGTTTTTTAGCACCAACTGTAACAATGACTCCCCGCTGGTTGCTGCCCCAGATGGTATGGTGCGTGTTAGCATCGCAACCAATTATTAACTGAAGTTCTTTCAGCATGATGTTCTTTAGCATTTCCTCCACAGCCTTCACGGATTATCCGTGGTGGAAAAAAGCCTATGCGAGAAATTTCCTCCCTTGACCCACTAGCTTTTCTGATTCTCTTCTTCATTGCTCTCAGATCTCCAGAACAAAAGTCTGTCAATGGCAGTTTTTTTGTAATTTTCATCAAAATACAAGTTCTCAGTTGATCTACTACACACTAGTTCTCCACTTGCCCTTCCAGACCTATTATTTTCCCATGAGAGATCCGTGGTTTCTGTATAAGTTCACTCAAGAGTCTCTCATAGTAACTGTAAGTAATGCCGAAGGTGCCTTACAGTGCTGGAGGTTAATCTGAATGATTCTTCCACTCCATCTCTTATTTGGTGTTCGCTCAAGACCCTGAGGAGTACCCTTCCGAGCTGCTCTTCGGTGCCCTGTCTACCGAGAAGGTCAGAAGTTATCCTCCTTTCCTCTCGGTACTTCTGCTCATCATAGTCCATCCTGAGACCTCAGATAACGTGATATTCTCGAATGAAAAACGATGCCATCTCGACAAAAATTTCAACTTATCGGCTATTACGTGAATAGCTTCAACAGCACACTGCACCCTTGGCGGAAACGGCAATGAATGTATCATTGAGTGCGTATTGGAAATACGGATGACTGTAGGAAAAAAATATAACTTTTTAATTTTAAATGCCCTGTTCTACTTACCCTTTGAAGGAAGGCAATATTTTTTGCCACACTTTCGAATTAAAAAAATATTCCTTTTTCTGAACATTTTTGTATATTAATGAATTTTGCTTTTCCAAATTTTTTGGAAAATTACCAAAGTTATGAAAACCAAATTGTGATATTTACTCGAATTATAGTCTTGTTTTGAATGTATTTCCAAAATAACTGTGATAGCTATTTGTGATACTTACCCGAATATTAAGCTTAATAACTTATTAAACAAGAATTTGACACTAACCAGAATTTGTCGAATTTCATTTCAATTTTTAATTCACTACCATAATAATATCCTCGCTTCGCTCGGAATAATATCCTCGTCTGAAATCTTCTTCATTTATATTTTCGTCCCTGTCGATAATATTTTTTTTTATTATTATTGCAGGAAGTGGATTATTGTGCCTGATGCTACCAAATACTGGAAAAGTGCCACTGGACTAGAATGATTATTTTGAGCATTGATAATTCATAACAACACCGTGTTCAAGGATCAACATCGCAATAGTCCATTAACTTTGTAAATTAATCGAAACATGACGTGATTTAGCTCAAGAACCTCTATCACAAGGGTGGTATTGATCGAAGTAAATCAAGTGTTGGAAGTTTTCAAATCCAATAAAAAAATCTTATCAATTATCACGAGGCAGATAAAGTGTGAGTAACCATTTGGTGAAACTACTATTTTCAACTCATTGTAAAAATAGTCAGTAATCTACTTCAAATAGTCAGTATGGAAACAATATAGAATATATCACAGTAGATACTTCTTGTATTGAAAAGCAATTAAAGTAAATGATCACGTTTAGTTTCAAAATAATATCGAAATTAATGAATTATTACAATATGAAAACAAACACACAGGTACTCAATCAAGCTCAACATCTTCATTACATGGTAAATCATTGTGATAAACAACATTGTATTTTAATTATTGTATAGGTTAGAAGAGAGACAAGCTGCAATATTTAATATCATTGGTTAGTGTTGATTTTAGTATATAGTCGCAATTCATATTACTCCTCAGAAATCACAAGCGGCAGCATATTTTTATATTGTAGTGATATTTTTGACAGTTTTAGTATGTTATTTACATGATACCGTTTTGGAACCAGGTATATTTTCTTTTGTTTCTTTCAATTGCGTTATCATACCTGTACGTTTTATGTCATTTATTATTTTCATTTCAATTTTTAATTTTAAGTGATAGAATGCTTCCATTGATTTGAGATTTATTCATGTAACTATTTATTTATATTTATTCATCGAGCATGTTAAATAAAAGTGCACGAATAAGATGTGTTTTTTTATCTGGTAAAAATATGAAACGTACAATATATACCCACAGCAACTGGGAAGTAACTGTGAAGTACTATGGAAGTAACTTTGCGACTAAAAGCTTGCATGCGATGTACCAAAAACAGCGAAATGTACGCATTTCAAATTACTGTGTTGTTCAAATTGAGATTTGAGAAAATAGACCCAAAAAAACATCCATCCGAAGTCACTTTTGTGGAAGTTATTGAGTCAATAAATATCTTTTTAACAACCACATTGGGTCGTTTCATGCGAGGTTTCTTCGAGACTGTGGTGTTTCATTTTAAGAAGTTAAGTTGGTTGAGCGGGAACGTGGTCTTTCAGGTTGCTGCTGTATTGAAATTAAACTCAAGAATCCTTGAAGTTGATATATTGGATTCAAACACAACAATACAGGTCAGATGTTGAATAGACAATTACTGGTACTAGACTAACTTAAGTTCATCAAGGAAGTTCTTTTAAATGAATGAATTCACGTGACAAATGTCGTATGATGGACGCGCCAAAAGGCAGCTTATGATTGGTTGATTACCATTCTCTAGAAACAATGCGATGAATCTAAGTTGCCTCGTATGAAAATTGTAGTAATCATTTTTATATAAAGCAAACAAGAGAATACACACTCAGCTTATGATATGCAATTGAACAATAGAAATATTCCAAGAAACAATTATGTTTATACGAACAAAAATAATAAAATATATGAAAGGAAATTACAGGAAAATATTAGATGAACGAAATTTCTATACTAGATTACAAGACTTCCTTATTCCATTCCCTTTTTCACCACACATAGAGAACATTATACCAATTTCAATAGGAAGTTCAATTATGATTTCTTTAAGGTATAATTTCTGTGTTATAATTGAAATATTCATTCCAGTAGTCCTATCGATATCCACATTCAGCTTTTTCAGGCGAGGTTTCTTTGAGACTTATCAGTTGCATTCCTTTTTTTCATCACACATATATATACCAACCAGTACATATACCAACTTCCATATTATATTCAATTATGAATTAAATAAAACGTAGCTTTTGGTATACTATGTGATTTGAGTAGACCCTTTGGCATTTCCAGTATGTTTCCAAATTTCTACAGTATAATCTACTCATTGAATAAATGATATTTGATATAGGAACCCTTGTCCAAAGGTCTTATAAGGCAAAAAAATATAATTGCCACTTAAAATTTCCAATATTATATCTGAAGCATTCGCACAGCTCGCATAAATTTGCCTCATTTTGATGAATGAACTCAATAACCACTTCGTTCAGGGGCGCGCGATAGCGATTGTCTTACATTTTCCTTTTCTCCCAAATTTTTATGCTGATGGCCAAATCTCTAAAATTTCTTTATTTTTGTATTCATCAATCCATTTCACAGATAGAATCTCCAGGTTTACTCAATTCAATTACATCGTTTTCATGATAATTAAACACCTTGAAAACAATACATTTGAATTTGGTAATTCTTTAAGATTATATGTGTGAAATTCATTGATAAATTGATAAAATAATTATATTTTTGAATTTTGTCCATTAGCGTGAAAATTTCGGAAGAAAAAAGGTAAGGCAACACACTGGGATGAGTGGTTGTTTTAGTTCATTCATCAATATGAGCATATTTTTAAGCTCTACGAATGTTACGGTTATCATCAAGAAATATAAAACAATACGATAATATAAATGAAAATTTATATTTTTTTCTGACTTCAAAAACCTTGAGATTCGGACATGGGTTCCTATATGAAATATCATTTATTGAGTGGGTAGAATCTCCTGTAGAAATTTGTACACACAATTTGGAACCACTGTATATTATATTTCTTATTGGGACTTTAATATTCAACAAATGGGCTACTGATGGCTAAGTTATAAAATCCTGAGCCATAGCTGAACTTTCTGCTTTTATGAATACGTTACGTTCCTAACATAAGAATTTGAAAGGCCCACAGAACAAATATTACGCACAATTTACAAATGATGGGTCAGCAACAAACTCGTTCTAGAAATATCAATTATACCTATATTATTTTCAAAGCCTGTTACCAGATTTGATGGCTATGATAATAATGAAATATCCATATAATAAATAACAATTTAATCTAAACTAGAAAAACAAACATAATTCACAAAACAAATAAAATTAACATATCTTCGATGGCTATGATAGTAATGAAATATACATATAATGAATAACAATTTAATCTATACTAAAAAAACAAACATCATTCAGAAAAAAAAATATGTTGACTGAAACATTATTATTTATAGAAAAGCTCTCCTTCTATAACACATATGTTTTTGGTTTTGTTTTTTCAAGTTGTTGATTTGTCACTATTGTCAATATTTGAGTAAAAAGTCAGATACCTTTTTTTATGTCATTTTATAAGTTGGTTTCCACTACAAATAACCAACTGAAACCATTAATTATCCAATAACATTTGGGTACAACAAGAAAATAATAACCAAAGTCGAGTACACCTCAGCAAGTGCTAGGTACGTGACTATTACACATTAAATCAACTAACATTCACAAAACTTTTTTCGAAGAGGCCTCCAATAACTGCTGCCTAAGACGATGCTTATGCCTAGAACTGGGTTCACTGAATTGTTTGGGCATTTTTATTTTTCTGAAAATAAGGAATATATTGTATGACGGTATCTGGTTAAATTTTTGATAAAATATATACATTATTCTTCCTAGGGAAAATAGTAAAACTATATAAAGATGGTGTGAAAACTTCATTATATTTAGACGAACCAGAACATCCAAAATCAGTGTATAGATGGAACCTGGCTTAAGTACATACATTTTTCTATAAAGAATATTCGAACTCAATTAGAAGAATCAATATTCATAGTTAAAATTATTTTTCATCAATACGAGGGAATAACTATGAATGTTAATAAAAATAATACAATCTAAATATACTACACCATTGCAATGAATCCTTAACAGAACAAAAGAAGAGAAGTGTAGAGAAATAAAATTGGAAATGAGGATGTTTTAATAGGTTGAAGTATCAGGCAATCCATCGGCCTGTCAAAACGAAAGAAATATGGCGGCTGTTGGCACACATTGTAATTCGTCATAAGCGACCATAGTGGTAAAAGTGTTTATTTTGTGATTTTCTGTGCGAATTTGAGTAGTTTTTTCAATTTAGGATTATAATTCGTGCTTCAACTGAAGAAAAATGCCCTTTATTTGCATTGTAGTTAACTGTGGGTCCCGTCGCGACAGGGATAGAGTCGGGTTTCACTCGGTGTCTACAGTATCAAATCATAAGTTTTTGACCAGTTAAAATGACTTATCGAGGAGGAGAAGAGCTCTATGTTAGCTGCAATCAACCTAGAAGATCTTACGGATTCGAAAATCAAGTATCAGAGAGGCTGCAGCAGACATACCCTGTGTGTACATTCGTGATAACATCCTTCATTCCGTCATGGATACCTACCTATAACTTCAGACTTTTGTGATTTGTTCCTACGATTATTGTATGATTTTGCCTACTTGTATATATCTGAACTATTGTACATTAGGAGGTCCCATTTCAAATAAAGTTCATATATATATAAATATATATAATTGATATATTTTCCACTTCAAAAGTAGAGAAAACTCCAAATGAATGTTCATATATATGTACCTACCTCCTCAAAAAACATTCTTATAGGTAGTGTTATTGAATTACTGGAATACCAATTTTCTTTCGGATTCTGGTGACTCAATAAATGAAAATATTTAGAAATATGTCTTTCAATCTCAACCTTCCCTTTTTAGATATTTCAGGCAATTATCGAAAGCCTGGATCAAGTCTTGTGAAGGGTTTTGTATTTGATTACTCTCGTTTCGGATGTCCATCGTCTTAATGTATTTGAAAAGGTTTACACGATGTTTTGAATGTGAATACTGTATTCAGACGATTGCAGATACAAACATTCGAAACATCGTGAAAACCTTTTCAAGAACATCAAGACGATGGACGTCCGAGACGAGAGTAATCAACATTGCCTCTAATATAGCACCAATATGACCACCTACTTCACTGTTTCCGGCCATACAAGTACAGTGAGCGGTACAAATGCTTTCATCCTTTTCAATTATGTACCAAACATCTGAAGGTTTTTAATTTGCCTTTTGTGAATACTTAACCTGAAAAAAAGTTATGTTGATTAGAAAGAACTATTATGAAAGTTGAGAAGTAATATTCTTAAATATCAAATCAATGTCTCTTATAATAAACAAATGTGGCAATAAACATAATAGAACAGATCAGAAGTTAAAAATTGCTTCTTATGTATTATTATTCCTAATTTATAATAATTCACTTCGCTGACTCAAGATTTGCAACTTTACATGTACCCATTACAAAAAACCTGCTGCCTAGGAAAAAACATACTAGACTAACTAAAATATATAAATGATTCTGAATTTTTGTTCTCACCTTCACGACGAAGCCAGATTCAAAGTATGTATGGATTCTAAACTTGTATAGGGCTTCATCTGCATTTGGGAAAGCTGAGTAAAAAGCAAATACGAAATAATATCCATATTCGTAACAGGAGGAGCACCAACAATTGAACAATTCAGTTCAGAAATATTCAGTGTAAAAAGGATCTAAATCACTGATCAATCAATCCTCAACTTCATTTTATACCTGTAACAAATAAATTGATAAAAATGTAAACAAAAGATGGGGATGTATTTTCAGGCATACCGTTCACCAAAGCCTCTGCTTTTCAACAATAGTGTCTTCAGGTAATCACTCTCCATCTGAATATAATTAATTAACAACACAAAAGCTCCGAAAATAACCAAAAATACACTTTTACAAGCCAAAGGTACACACTGACAATGATGTTCATATGGCGATTATCGGTTTGTGTGCCAACAACCGCCATATTGGGTCACGTGGTATGGATTGCCTAAGGTTTTTTTTTGGTGTATTCTTAGTTATTTTACTAACCTTCAGAAGTTAATGAAAACTTGTACTCTTTATGATAGTATCTGCATTTCCTCAATTTCGAAATGCACTATTCAAACTTCAATTGTCTTCCATATACGAGAAAGGTGGAAAATTTGCAAAATAGCTCAAGAGTAAAGTATCTTTTCAAAATACACAAAAAGTTACTTCTAATTGAAGTGAAATTCCCCAAATATGAAATCACAGCGTCCTATTACTAAAACAAGTTTTAATGGATTTTTTCCATTTATTTATTACATCACGCTGTGTATTTTAAGGAATTGTGAAGTAAAAGTTTACTTATTATTGAGTATTATCGGAACATCCAGAAAAAATTTAGTACTACCAACTATCAACTAGAAAATTTAATTAGTGTTGACAAAATCTAATTTCTTGAGTCTATTGACAAAAAACAGGTATTTTTCATCAACCCCTACTAACTTGACCTTTGCAGTCAAAATTATTTGAAAACAATCGAACTGTGTTGCAACCAATGTAAATAAGACAGGTCGATCCAATCTCCAATACATGGTAGCCATAATCAGTAAAAACTTGTTTTAGGAGCAGGAGAATTTCATATTCTTCTTTCAATTATGAATCACTTCTTCAAATAACTCTTCTGTGTATTTGAAAAAATAAACGTACTTTACTCTTGAGCTATTCTTGAATTTGCTTAGTGCATTTTGAGTTCGATGAGATGCAGGCCACTTACATAAGGAAAATAATATTCTGAGGAAATACAAATAAACTTTTTTCTTCTCCAATTTGTGTTAAAAAATCTGACAGTCGCTGTATATTAGGAACTTTTTGTTTTTAAATTTTCGAGTAGAAGAGTATGTGATGCATCCTAATGTGAAATACAATCAAGTTTATTAAAAGTAAGTATTCAAGTGTCTCGACCTGTATATTTTGCTCCGCTACTATAGTTATCAAAAACAGCTGGAAATAGTTATTTATGTATCAAGGGAATTATAAGGGCAAAGTTTTCCTCCCGAGAGCCTCTGGCTCGAGGCACAGGTAATTAATAGTGAGTTTATACAGCAAGTAAAATAAAATAAGAAATAAAATAAAGCATTTCTTTGTATGCCTTCTTTCATAGTTCGCTTGAAAGGTTCATCCCTGATTTTGAATATTCATTTTTATTGTCCAGTTTCATAATGGTTCTAGACAATGTTTTTTAATAACTTGATTATTTCACACAACAAAAATTTCATGTGAATCACTTTCAACTATTTATTTCATTTTGTATTCCTTCATTTCAATACCAATACCTACTATTTTACACAGGACAGTAACAACATTCTTTCATTTTCATAAGCAAATGAAACCAATATTTTTCATTATAATAAAAACCTATCCACTTATTTTCTGCGTTCATTTTAAAATTCCCGCCATGTTACAATTTGGCCATTTGGCTAAACCTGATAAACCTCACAGAATAACACTGGACATGGAACACTGTGAAGCGTTGGTTGAAGTTCATTTGTTTTTAACTGTGCCTAGTGGACATTACCAATTATATAATAGACATTTTTGATATCACTGAATAAGTAAATAAATTACATGAATTAAATATATTAGCATAGTCCAGAAACATAATATAACCCCAAAAGCATATAATGTGTATTTTTTGATAGGGAGTTCGAATTTATAATGACATGTTCCAACTGCATCATTGAAGAGTCTTGAAAAAAACGACCTGTTTTCTTCATACATTTTTCCATTAGGAACTTTGTTAGTTTTCATATTATGGGGAGTTGGAAAATAAAACAATACTCATGTTTTCCAACATACTTATGCGAACTGAAATGTATTGACTCTTCAAATAGAAGAATTCGGTTTGTGATGGAACTGAAGAATCACTGTAAAATGAATATTTTTCCAAATATAATTTCAACTAAATTTTCCTTCCCAGAGATACAATTGGAATTATACAGCATGAAAAAATAATGACAGTTTGCTATATAACTTTTGTCCGCAAATGCTTCGTTTTACGTGTGTGTTAAAGTTTTTCTTGAAAACTGACTATTTATTTATTGCTCTGAAACCGGTCGAGATATGCAAATTAAATTTGGTGAGTTTGAAGAGGTAGTTCCTGACATGCAATTAAGAATTTTATATTCATCATTGGGGCGCATACAGGTAATGATCTCAATTTTTTTGAATTCCTCGTTCAATTTATGACAAAAAATATCTCTTGCCTTTTTTTCGTAGGGGGCGCCGTTTTTATGCAAAAAAAATAAAAATTTTAACGCGTATTTGTCCTTACTTTAATACATTATCTAGTAGCGATACTAGTAGGCTACTGTCAACATTCTGTTAAATACGAATATTTCAACAAAATGTCAAATTAGCGTTTCTTCATTTTTAAGCTTTTAGTTTGGTGTAACATTAATGATAATAAGTAATTAATTTTTCTTTTATCGAAAAGAATGGAAAATTATACAAATGCGGAATTGTCAGACATGCATTTTGTCTATGGTCGAAGTAATGGAAATTGTCGGCAAGCTCGACGATAGGCCTTTTCATTTAGATGATTTTTTAAGGCGCATGCGCTCGTTTTGAGACCCAAAGTCTGATTGGCTATTGGGAAAGTGAATAGCCATTGGTTAGTTTTGAAATAACAATTTGAGATTGGCTTAGTTCAAAATTAGCGGTATTTTCACATTATGTCAACAGTCAACTTCATGACAAATGCACCTGCATACATTGGCGTTCGTAACTTTCTTTGTAGGTTAAGTACTTATTGCCTATTTTATACCGCCAAAAACCTTTCATTCGTAGATAAAATAATGTACACGAATATTTTCTAATGGTGAGTTTTCTTCTCCATGTAAATTCAAGTCAACTATCATAGGAAAACTCGGAAATTTTTAATTTCCTTTAAAAAAAAATCGACGTCAATGTACACAATATTTGCTCGTCTTCACCAACGTTTGCGCGAAAATGGTACATTTAAGAAACAAACGGCTGACTGCGGGCGCCCTCGAGAAGTACGAACTGTGCAACTCGGAGGGACAGTTCTCGAGTTAATTGCGGAGTCACCTGAAACAATTACTGGAAAAATTGCCAACATACTGAATGTAAGCAACTTCACTGTATTTAAAATTCTTAAAGAACAGCAATTGTATCCGTTTCATATTCAACGTGTGCAAGCTCTACTACCTAGAGACTTTTTGAGTTTTTTGACATTGGATTCTTCATTTTTTAAATGGCGTTTTGTTTACTGACGAGGCTAATTTTGAACGACAGTGTATACGAAATTTCCATAACTCACCTCTGGGCTGAGGAAAATTCACATGGAATCTTTGATGCTCATTTTCAGCATCAGTTTTCAGTAAATGTTGGCTTGGGGTACTTGATGATCATTTAATCGGTCCATAACATCTTTAATTGCATGTCAAAAAATGCGCAATAACTACCTCTTAAAACTCACCAATTTCATTTGCTCGACCGGTTTCAGAGCAAAAAATAAATAGTCAGTTTTTAAGAAAAACTTTATATATCGGAAAACGAAGCATTTGCATATAGTAAGCTGTCATTATTTTTTCATGCAAAATCACCTCCTGAAGTTTGTCGCACTTATTCATTAACACCCTGTATAAGAAAAAATCTCATCATATTGCAATTTTCTTCAAAATTGGTGGTTAGTATATTTTACATCGAAACTGTTTCATGAGATGAAATCTTAATTTCAGTAGGTACCCTAAGAAATATAAAAGCCTTGTTATAAACTTTATTTTTATTTTTTTACATCAACACTATCATCCTAACAGAATAAATTAGTGGAGAAGTTTCACTCAGAATGTGTCAAGTTCATTTAGATTAGTTGTTGTTGTTGTTGCACCTTCAAATGTCCAAATAAATAACAAAAGACTTCAGGATGTGATCTCTAGAAATGTTTTATTTACAGCGATTTAATGTGCGCAAAACGTTTTGGGAATGTTCTGTTGTGTCTATGAAAAGGCTATAAAAAAAACCAGAAAATCGCAACGTGCGGCGGACATTGGCTGTTCTATAAAAGTTCTATTCACGTATAAACAGAACATCGCAGTGGATGTTCAATGCCTCAAAATCTCGTACTTTTAACATCTCTGAGATGTTTTTGTGCTCGCTGGGATCCTGCACCCAAATCTCTGAAATTTCGATTTTAGTGAATTTATACACCCACTTGTGAAATAAACCCACCGAGATAAAAGATAATACATTACAGCATAAATTCCTGGATTTTTTAAAGGAAGCCAGAAGTAAACTTTTGAGAAATATCCATATACTTTGTTTTTTGTGCGTGCAATTTTTATAAGAAAATCACAAACTCAAGAGATGAATGGACTGTAATTTTCAACCGACGAAACCAAAAAGAAGGAGGTTCTCTAGTCAACGCATATATTTTTTATTTTTTTATGTATGATCACGCATAACTTCTTACTGAAGCGTCCGATTCCGACAATTCTTTTTTCAGTGGATAGGGTGTACTTCGAAGTTGGTCCCATTTGAATTTAAAATGAAATCCACCCCTAAGGGTAGCGAAATGAAGGATATTGATCACTCACCCTCTGAATTCTGGTCCGTTAACCGATTCTATCAGGCATAACTTTGTACTGGGATCTTCGATTTGGATTATTCTTCTCTTATCAGATTGGGTATACCTTATAGTTAATCATATTTGGATTTCGAATGGAATCATCCACCCTTACGGGTAGAAAAATAGGGGATAATTGATTTTTCACTTGTGAACATTGGCACACATATGTAGTTGACAATGACAGATCGCTAGTGTCATTATCACAATCATTATATTCTATGAGAGGATGGAATGATATACAAAGTAATGAAATAAACTAACCAGAACAACAAAAATAATTTTTATAACAACAAATAGTAAAAGTAGATAATCATATTATTTAACTGGTAATAATGGAAGTAAGGTGGGTAAGTAAGTATTTTGGAAGTAATCAAAAAACAAGCAGTTAGTAATTAGTAGATTTCAGCCATAAAAAATTTAAAAATAAAAACTTTTTAACAAAAAATTAAACCGACGAAATACGGAACTGAAAAGTAAAAATCAAATAAACCTTATAGTCTCAATAACTAAGCTCCTAAACTAATGTAAGTAACTAATTTTGAGTCGGCGCCAAACAAACAATCAACGAAGATCATTAAATTACTTCAAAAATATTATCAGAATGTCACCGCCCAACTCGATGCCATCATTTTACGCCTTACCTAATTCATTTGCTTGTTTGTTTGGCGCCGACACAAAATAAGTTACTTACATTAGTTTAGGAGCTTAGTTATTGAGACTAAGAAGGTTTATTTTATTTTTTACTTTTCAGTTCCGTATTTCGTCGGTTTAATTTTTTGTTGAAAAGTTTTTATTTATGCAATTGAGAGGGAAAATATGAGAATAGTGAGAGGTTGAAATGATCATGAAAAATTGATAACCGAGACCTCAAGATCTCATCTGTAGGTCCTCCGAAGTGCGGGCTATGACTATGGTCTCCTCAGTGGCCTTCTCCTAGAGATCTCTAGTGGTGTATGCTGCTGCGGGTGTCACATTCGTAACGCAATATCACTTTGACTTGGATAATTGTCCGATCACGTTGTAGTAGATTTGAAACAAAAGCGAGCAAATAGCACTGTTAATGCAGAGAGTATATTTTCAACTGTTTGAAAACTGTCACTCGCTGTTCTCCCGAAAAGAAATATAAGGCGAGATTTTGAGGTTTTTATGATCTAATCTCTAGGTCCTCGGAAGTGCAGGCTATGACTATGGTCTCCTCAGTGGCCTTCTCCTAGATATCTCTAGTGGTGTGTGCTGCTGCGGGTGTCACATTCGTAACGCAATAATATCACTTTGACTTGGATAATGTTCCGATCACGTTGTAGTAGATTTGAAACAAAAGCGAGCAAATAGCACTGTTAATGAAGAGAGTATATTTTCAACTGTTCAAAAACTGACGAGAAAAATGCAAGGATCTAGAGGTTTTTGTGATTGATATAGCAGGTAAATGATTGTACACGGGGAGCAAATAAAATAATAATTGCCAATGAATATCCACTATAATTGGATTTCTTTGATAAGGAAATATGAAATATGAGAAATTACTTTTAAACTCAATAATAACCAAAAAAAGACATATACAAGAGCGTGTGGACGCGACATACTTCACGATATGAAATATAATCCGTGAATTTTCTCTATTTTGTCACAGATACGCAAGAATACCCAAACTCAAATTTATTTTACGTTTATCGACTAAATTTCCGATACAAATCTTATGAGAAAAATTGAAATCATTAAGTATTCAATACTTAAAAACTATATCATTTTCCCTCAATATTCCTACATTCATAATATGAAAATTACACGCCATTTTATATCACTCATGACCAAACACGAACATATTATAACTCATGTATTAATTTCACAAATCATACTTAGAACCTAATTTTCGACCATGTATAATGAAATAGGTAACTTACCTCTGGCTGGATGAAAGTGTTATATACTTAATTATCTAATAGTTCATATATAATCGTTAATTATTAATATTTAGAATGAAAGCATGTGAAATGTAAAGCTGCAAACATTCACTCACTGCATTGCTTCAACAAACTGAATAAACAACTTTCGGGAACACTGGAAAACAGTAAAGATCAGCGACCTGTGATCGTCAGCCGTCAAATTAGAGTACACCTGACCCCCTGAGACAGATCGAAGAAGAATTACCACTTACATTCACGAGAATAAACAGCCACATTGGGAATAGAAAGGGACACACTCAAAAAGAAATCGAAATATCATCCAATTCATGTTAACATTGTGATGTTCTCAAATAGACTTAATTGCGATGTTTCTCGATGACAAACTTTTTAACTAGAAATTTATCACTTACTGGGGAGATGGCATTTTCGAATTTTTGCTAACAAAGCAATGTCTCAAAATAAATATGTTTGGAAAAAATATGCCTAATCACAATGAAGATATCTTTTAATGTGCAATTTGATACTTCACGAAACTGACAAGTGATGTAATATGTTTGCTGGGCTGTTCCAGTTAGCACTTCCACAATGGCCGTTGCCATATCTCCAGTGAGGAACTCTGGAACAGGAGTAAATTCAATGTTGGGTGTAAGCAATATGGCTGCTCGCGGTTTTTTAAATTACATGATTTCATTGCGAGTTCTTGTATTAATCCAAGGCTCTTGAAGCAACCCTATACTGAGGTTTCTTTCAATAAACTTCCTTCTAAGCATATTGTTACTGCTTACCTGGAAGAATATCTTTAGTATCGGCTCGAAAGGCTTTTTAATAGTATTTCTATTTTTAAGAAAAGTAAAAACCTGTCAACTGGAAAATATTTATTTACTATCTGTATTTTTCTTTATTTTTTTGTTTTTTCGTGAACTACTTCTATATTTATCATTGAAGCCTCGAAACGGGTCGGCGAAGAATGGTTCCATTTGAAAATTTCACGTCCACCACCCTTATCTTGCCATCTTCCATCTTCCATCTTTTCGTATCTCATTGGAAGCACATGTGTTAAATTCGTCTCCTCACGATAAAGTTGTGAACTCAAACTCGTTTAGATCATAAGTTAGTAAAAAACAAGTGAATGTTTCAAACTACCAGTTACAAAACCAAGAAAAATTAGTGCAAAGTGCAGTTCTTGAAGGATCAATATTATAGCCACTAAATGTGGGTACCAAAGAGTCTATTATCGCCTAATATCATCCCACTGATAAGAAAGACCCAAGCCGAGATAAAACTGTGATTGTTTTTTATCTGTGTGAATGAAATCGCACAATCTGTATTGCTGGAAATAGTGTTTTATCTCCGATAAACACCCTTTCGAAAAATACTATTTATTCGTCGAAACTAAAGGTCGAAATCTGTTCTTATCTACGTTAATATATTTCGAACATAAAGGAAACCACGCACTGAAATACACGACCAGGGTTAGGATGGCTGAGACGATTAAAATGGTAATTGACGAAATCAGACAAACAAAGCAAGAATTGAAGTTAGTTATTGAAGCGGTGGAAGTTAGAATAGCCCTGAGAGTGGAAGAAATAAATAGAAGGTTGAATAAATTAGAGAAAGAAAATAAGATAACTCTAGAAAAAATCGAAAATCTTGAGAGAAAATCCAAGGAAAATAGTATAGTTATTTTCGGTCTCAAACATTCGGCTCGAAACACAACAGTTGATTTCATAAATGGAGAACTTAAAAGACTCGTTGGAGTAGATGTGCGTGAGACTGATTTGAATAACTTTTACACACTGGGAAAAACAGAATTTTGTCCAATAAAAATAGAATTCATTTCATTTTTGAAAAAGGCAGCGATATTGAAGAACGCAAAACAGCTAAAAGGGACTTCTATATCTATTGCGAATGATTTGACACCCAAACAACGACAAGATAGCAAAATACTGAGGGAACATCTGAACCTTGCAAAACAAGATAACAACAACAACTGTTTCATAAGAGGAAACAAACTACATGTCAACAATCAAATATATAGTGTAGAAGACCTGAGCAAAACTGAAGAAGCTGTGGAAACAGAGGAAAAAAATACACATATACATAGTGCTCCAGGAACTCCAACTCCTTCACTCCAAAACAAGATTGATGATTTACCGAAGCTTGCCCAAAAACCAATAATCATAGAATCCAGTAATCAGAGGACTGCATCAATCTCTTCACCTATTTCTACAGCAACTGGTACCATAAAAAGAGATCAGAAGGAATCGACTGTCCATCAAAAGCTGAAAAAAGATAAAGAAGAAAAATCAAGGATTGAAACTCGGCAACAAAGCAAGAAGTGAGTCAGTCACCCGCCACAAAATATAAAACACTTTTTTTTCTCTCCCTGAAACCAAGCCAAAAAAATCTTTTTTTTATGATTGTTTTTTATGTTTTTATATGTAATTAGTTGTTACTCAGTCTGGATATGGATCAATATATCAGAGACTTTCGAGTAAGTACGGTAGAAACATACTCCTTAAATAACTACACTGAAGCAGGAACTATACTGAAAGTAAATGACAATATGCGAAACTTCAAAATATTGCATAATAATATACGGAGTCTAAACAAGAATCTAGATGAATTCAAAATCCTCATCGAGGGTCTTGAGGTAGACATAGACTGTTTAGTATTAACAGAAACCTGGAAACTTCCTGACCCAAACTTATTCAAAATTCCTGATTATGATTTGATTTACAATTATGGAGAGTTAAACCAAAATGATGGGGTAGTGGTCTATATAAAATCACACTTAAAGTACAAATATGAAATAAAAATTATGAACAAAATAAAATTCTTAGAAATTGAAATAAACACTGAACATCAAAGTGAAAATATTATAATAAGTGCTGTATATAGATCACCATCTACAGACATAACTGAATTTAACCGCTATTTACAGATATACTTCGAGTCACTTGATTTCAAAATAAATAATCACAACCTATTCATAGGGGACTTGAATATTGATATTCTGGAAGTGGATGATTCAGCAAATGATTATTTGAGTATATTAAGTGAATTTGGATATATTTCTATGATAAATACCCCTACAAGAGTACAAGGAAATAGCATCTCATGTATCGATCATATATTTATTAAACCGAAAAATAACGATATAGATAAATTACTTCCGTTGGTAATACAGAGATGCATTACAGATCATTTCACCACAGTTTTACATATTATCTCAGAGGGTAAAAAAAAATACTATAAATAATGCCGTATATAAAACAAATATCAACTATGATAAATTAAAAAATAATATTCAAAACCTATGTTGGGAACCCGTTTACACCGAAATAAGCATTGAATCAGCAACAAAGAAATTCGTGGATATGACTATGAATATTGTCAGAGAGTGTACCGAAACCATCAAAATTAAAAGAAAATACCATAAAAAAGCACCTTGGGTGACAAATGCTCTCCTTACATCTGTAAATAAAAAAAATGAACTATTCAAAAATCTCCAAAAACAACAGAATAACCTGGAATTGAGGCAAAGGTATAATAATTATAAAAATAAGCTAACATCATTAATAAAGAAGGCAAAACAGGTTTATTACGGAAATATTATTGAGAACAACCGATATAATTCGAAAAAAATGTGGACAGTCGTTCAAGACATCACAAAAAACCAAAAAGTAAACAGGGAAATAACCAGTTTAATAAATGAAGCCGGAGAAAACATAACCGACACGAAAGGCATTGCAAATGAGTTTAATGAAACTTTCATAAACATGGGAAAGAACTTAGCCAAAAACATAAAAATCAACTCATTTGTTATGCTTGACACGGACCATCATGAAATTGGAGAAATTATGCGTGAATTGAAAAACAATAAATCCCCTGGTTATGATGGATTGAAATCAGAAACCTTAAAATCTATTTCAGAATATCTTATTGAACCATTGACATACATTATAAATAAATGTATGGCCTTAGGATACTGGCCCTTGGCTTTCAAGGACACAATTGTTATTCCAATATACAAGAAAGGTGAAAATGCCTTGGCCAGTAACTACAGGCCAATATCACTGATAACAAACTTTGCAAAAATATTCGAGAAGGTCCTAAGGAATAGATTAGTATCATACCTCAATAAGTATAAAATATTATCCGACAAGCAATTCGGTTTCAGGGAAAATGTTTCCACACAGGATGCAATAGTTTCCCTAACAAATAATGTATTTTCTGCCCTAGATAAAAGTATGCCTTGCCTATGTATGTTTATAGATCTAGCTAAAGCATTTGACACTGTTAGTCACCCACTACTTATGGAATCTCTAGAAGATATCGGAATAAGAGGTAAACCCCTCACACTATTCGAAAGTTATATTTCGAACAGAATCCAATGTGTAAGAGTCCGGGCTGAGTACAGTGATAAGCTTCCCGTGGAGTTTGGGGTACCACAAGGGACCGTTCTGGGACCGATCTTATTTTCGATATATATCAATAATTTGTTCAAAATTGAGAGCTCTGGAGAAATCATAGGCTTCGCAGACGATACGGCCATCTTTTACAAAGCAGCTACCTGGGGGGAGTTAAAAATGACAGTACAAACCGATTTTTTCGTATCAAACATTGGTTTGACAGAAGTTGTTGACAATAAATTTGAGAAAACCCAGTATATACCATTCACATGCTACGAATCCAAGACACCTGATTTTAACTATATAGAAATATATGAAAAGGATCGATTTCTATATACTACCATCAAAAGTGTTAAGTATTTGGGTGTACTCATTGATGACCATTTGAGGTGGGATGTCCATATTAAATACGTAATAAAAAAACTACAATTTATTCTATATAAATTCAGATATCTTTGTCACACATTACCTCAGAAAGAACTAAAAATTGTGTATTTTGCACTTGTAGATAGTCATCTGAAATACGGCATCTTGGCTTGGGGTGCAGCACTCAGAAAACACATAACACCTTTAGAAATTCTACAACGAAGATTCCTGAAACTAATGTTACATAAAAAATGGGACTACTCAACAGAACTAACTTACACTGAGTCAGGAGTGTTTGACCTCAGGCAGGAATTCAGTTATAAATGTATGATCAATTATCACATAAGTAAGAAATTCAAAAAAGCAATCATGAATATGACACACGTAGAAAAAATTACCTTAATTCCCCTCATGACAAAATCTATAGGGGCAAAGATCAAATGAGTTCTTAGCGCCCAAACTCTACAACAGCATCCCCGATGAACTTAAAAACATGTCAAATAAATCATTTAAAAAAAACTTGTGCTGACCTGCCCTAGGGCATACGTTCATGGTTTTGATAGAAACGAAAATATAATTAAATAAAGTTACATTTCATAAGGTATCCGGATAGGTAAGTATTTTGTTTCCATATCGCATCTCCCGTGCAACCAATCTCCAGATGAAATTGATCCAAATTCAAATATTCTAAAAGTCAATGTTGAATAAATCTACTGTTTCTTGCTTTAATTTCAAAATTTTTATTGTGTTCTGTTATAAATTATTCAGTTATTACAGTATATATGTGTGTATTTTTCATATTTTTTATATATTTTATATTTATATTCTTAATTGCTACACTGTCTCGGAACAAGTATTTTACTTACCGAGTATATTTACTCATCATATCATTTATTTTAGTATTTAGTATTTGTTACCCATTCTCCATTTCATTAATGCCTGTCGTTGATATTTCAATAGGACGTTCTAGTGGAGTGTTCATTATTATTATCTTATACTACTTCTATTATAACGTATTGTATTGCTTATATTATTATGTGAGTAAATAAATTTATTATTATTAAAAAAAAAAAAAAAAAAACCTGTACCACTCTTCCTTTTGGCCAAATATTCCTCGGACCATTTTAATCTACCACCACCACAATATCATTTTCCTGGACTGATCTGTTTTCTCCGAACCATTTACTTCTTCTTACAAGAAATGGTAGGTATTCTAAAGTCCATCTCTTCCAATAAAAGTTTGCCCATTTTTGTGAAGCCCTCCATTTTGAAAGAAAATTCAGATCTCTTTCTTCGGTGGATGTGCAAGGTAGAGCAGCATAATGTGTTCCAATCAGAAAATGATTAGGTGTCAAAGCCTCAGAGTCATCAGAGTCGACAGATACGTGAGTCAATGGCCTGGAATCAATTATATTTTCGACTTCAGCAAATACTGTTCGAAGAACATATTCTTGTGGAAATCTGGTTGTCAACATTTCCTTCGTAATTTTCTTCACGGATTGTATCAATCTTTCCCATGCTCCTCCCCAATGTGGAGCTGACGGTGGATTGAAAATCCATTTGATGTTTTTCATACTGCAGAATTTGGTGATTTCTGTCTGATTAAATTCATCAATGCTATAGAAAGTTCCTTTTCTGCTGACTTGAAATTACTTCCATTATCGGAAACTACATCCATTCGCGAAGTACATGAGAATTCTG